>VZTE01005256.1:600670-657918 GCA_013397775.1 Eulacestoma nigropectus | reverse complement strand
GTGGGGGGGGGGGGGGGTTTGCTGTTCTCAAAAGGGTTTTATATTATCAAACTAGAGAATCTTATTCCTGTAATCTAAGCAAAGATGTTAATATGGAGAACAGTGGTTACTGACCAAATAGAAATCTGCCACTGTCTCTTTTCAGTCCTGATAAGACTCTTTCTTTTCAGCTGAAATCCATCTGGGAAGCATCTGCATCACGTGCAGGCACTTGCCTGCCTCGATAAAAGGTTGAGAAAATACTGATTAGAGCCATTTGATCTGGATTGGAATTAAAATGCTTATAGAAACTCCCTCCCACAGTGCAAGATAAAACTATTGGTAACAGGTAACAGATCTCAGGAAGCTTCTTACACCTTCAAATACAAGGGGAAGGCTTCCCGAATCTAAAATCTGAATTTTACAACAGAATTCCACCACAATTTCTCTGTGATAGAGACAACTTGTTCCTAGTTAGCGTTTTTAAATTTTTTTAAATAACAAAAACTTTTCTGTTTTGATGCCCCAACTGAGCAATAATAAGAGCTGACAAACCTTTTGTGTGTGTGTGGAGATCTGCTATGTATTTAACAAACAGCACTCTTCTCCCCCCACCTCTGCAAACACACTCTTGTAAATCTGAATCAAATCCCATGCAGGACATTTCATCTTAAGTGGTTTCATCCTACTGTAATTACCAAGTCATGTGAGGAGTAGCGAAACAATTGTCTGCACAACAATGGAGATGAAATAAAGATAGCCTCTAATTAATTCCATCTCCGTTATAATTAATTTTGACTGAGTTGCTCAGGACAATATCCTTAAGTCTCACAGGCTGCTCTAAAGAGGGCCGATCACCAGCTGCTGCTCTTTGATTTTCGAAGCAGATGGGGCTATTTCCAGCTATTGCTTAAAAGGAAATGATGAGGTGGGGGAGTGATTGATTTGCTTTGAACGGGCCGTGGGGTGAGACTGCTGAAGGAAATGCTCTGTCAGAAACCTGCTCCCTGATAAGGTCTTTTTGAAAGTTTTAGAGATGCTCTGGTTTGATTTATTTTTAGTTTTGTAAGAGCTGCTTTTTGCTTTATTAGAAAAAAGCATGATCAGTGGTGGAATGCCGTGTCAGTAAATGTTTCATTACATGCTACAAATTGAGTCTGCTTTGGGTCACAGTGTTGCTAAAGGTGATGAAGGATACAAATGTGAATGTTTCTAGTCCTTGCCATTTTGTAGAAAGAAAAGATGAAAAAAATCTGTTTAGATTGTTACTCTAGTTCTGTCTGTCAATGGAGAATTGTTCCCTACCTCACTGTACAAGCAGCTTTGGTAAATAATGCATTAAAATTAATTTGAACAATTCTGCCACTTCCTTTGTTTGCTGGCAAACTGCAAAATTCTCAGATGGATTTGTATTAGAAATTATTCATAATTTCTGGAATAAATAAGTCCCTGTTTTCTGGTAGACTGCACTAATTAGGAGCAATGGATGTATAAATTACCAGCGCGGCAGTTTCTCAAGCACCACAGTATTTAGGGTTTCTGACTGGAGAGCATCTAGAACTACCTAATACCTGGCATGGGCTCAGTTCTAAGAGCAAAAGGTGAAAATAAAGGTTGGAAACCAACTTTGTCTGCCTGTCTCTAGTAAAACACTTGTGTGAAAAAAGAGCAGATCTGGGACAACTTCAGAGCTCAAATTTTCAAAGCTGAGAACCACCACCTGTAATTTTTAGTGGAGAGGGAAAAGTCAAAATGTTTTTCACATTATGCAGTTCAGTAGGAATAAACAGGAAGGTTGGTGATTTAAATGTTGAATAGTGGTGGATCAAATGTGTTTTCTAGGAATTCCATGTTCAGTCTGTATTTTCCTGTGTTAAATTTTCTGCTGCCTATCCTTTCATTTTGCTGCATTTTCATTTTTGTAGCGTACACACCATCCTAATTCCTAAAGACCTGTGCCCTGTGCTTTTCAAGGTGAAAACCCCACAGAAAGCAGTGGTTTAAAATCTCACATTAAAATCTTGTTAATATATGAGAAAATAAATTAGATGAGCAATCTCTGTCTTATACTGGGGTCTGAAACTGGTACAAAATGCATTCACCAGCAATCATTTTACTGTGAACATGTGGCTCCAGTCCAAACCAGTTCTTGTTTCCTGTTTAGTCGGAGGGAGACAAGTCACAGCTCTGTTTTTGGGAAAGCACGGGTGGGGTGTGTGGAAACACTGCCTGTGTTATCTGTTTGTGTTACCTTGAATGTGGCAGTAGTTGAATCTTGTTTGTGCTTTTTTTGTGTGTGCTTTCGTTCTCTTGTTTGCCCTACAGTTAATTTTCTGAAGCCTGTGAGGTCATTATAATGCTTTAATCAGCCTTTTCCACAATAGAAGCCACACAGCTTCACCTAATAACTCTTGCATTGAGCCCAGTAATTGTGCTCCAATTGTAAAGTCTCTTATTTTGCCCTTCAACACAGATGTCCTTAAACTCATTGCTTTTCCCAAGTGTATTTTAGTAATTGTAGGCATGTAAAGGTGCAGCTTGTCCCTGGCTATGTGGCTTCACTGGCTCAGTGTCATTGCTGATTTTTGTAGGGAAGAGACGTGGCCCATCTCTTCTAGAAAGCTGTTATAGTCCAGATGAATATAAGTCTACGTTTTGAAATAAATTAAGACTGCAAGTAAGTTTTCTCCCCACTTCAGTTCTGCCCTCAGTTTTATCAAAGGAAGTTGTTACACAGCAAAGTGGATCAGGGAACTGATCAGCTTAAAAATCACCTGATATTTAAAGCCAGATCAGGCTCCTGACAGGTTCACATCGTGGCCTCCTGGGTACCTATGAGGCAGAAAAGGGTGGTACTACCCTGAGGTGGTGACGTGATATGAAGTCTTCAACCATGTAAATCCATTCTGAGGGTCCTGTTTGTGATGTTGGCTGGGCTCTGTCCTGACCAGGGAAAAAATACTGCAGCTCATGTGAAATCTGTGCTAAGGGCTGAGCAAGAGGCCAGTCTCTCAAAGAGGGAGCACAGTCCTGAGGTCAGTCTAGAAAAGGTTGTTTGGTAGGAAGGTGCAGCTCTGTTTAAAGAAACTATTTTTGTTTGGGAAGAGAGTACATGTGAAATGTCCACCTTCCTTATTTCCATCGAGCTTCTCGTTCTTTTGGGCTGTGACCTGATTTGTAGCAATGCCAAATACATGTGTTGCTGAGAGTGGGGTGTGGGAGCATCTCAGCTCAGGAATGGATGGTGTGAATTTATTGTGGGATGACTTTTGCTTTAAGTTTGATAAGGAACTGTCAGTCTGGACTGTTGCACTGGGATGCTCATTGAGTGCTGGACCTTGAAAGGTGATAAACTGCTGGGATGAGGGCAAGGATCCCCTTCTGCAGTGCTTTGAGACCAGTTTCTGCACTGAGTAAATTCTTTTTTGGTCCAATAGGACAAAATTCTTGTTTTTATGTCTCTGTACAGTATCTGCTCATTTTTAAGATCTGATGGGAACTACTTTTGCTTGTTCTGTGCATTAGAACCAAAAAAATGTAGATGTAATTCTGACCAAAATTTCCAACTTTTCTTCTCCTTTCTAGACATTGAACTATTCACAGCCAGTGGTGGAGTGTGGCCTCCAGAGCTATGGAATTACGTTGGTGTGGTGAGAGATCCAACAAATTTCACTTTTAAGCTGATGTCCATCACAAAAGGCAGGGATTCAGATGTGGGAATGGCTTGCTGTGGGATAGTGATGAATTCCCTCTGTCACCTACCTGCTTGTCCTGCTTCTACCTCGGGAGCTCTCTCAGAAACTCTAGTGTTGACCACAAGGCTTCTTAGGGAAATAGTAGTAATTAATAAGAAATAATAATAAGCTTTAATTTCTAGTCCTACCAACATCAACTTTAAGGACTCAGGCCAGAATCCTCCAAGGTTATCTTAGTGTGGCTAATTATGAGATGATTAACCTTCTAACTTCTTATTTTGGGGGAGTGTGGGGTGTTTAAGGGGAAGCTGAGGCACACCGAAGTGACCGAGTTTGCTTGCAACGTTGTAGCCAGGAGGAACAGACCAGCAGAGCTGGGCAATAGAATCAAGTTTCTGAATGTCTTGCTTAGCTCTTCTTTCACTCTTTTTTGTTTCTGGGCACTTGATTAATAAATTTGGCAAGACAATGGGCTTGCTTTCCTTAGTTCCCTTCTCATTCCCTTTGGAATAATCTACAGTGCTCTAGTGCTTTGTGCTCTGCAGTTTAAAAATGCACCAAGAAGTCTCATATCCTGTTCTCTGATTTTCTTCAACTTTCCTTTGGACTGTAACTCAGAAATAATTACGACAGAAATAAGCCACGTGTGTCTCTAGAAATGTTTTAGTACTAACTGAGAGAGTTTCAGAATTATTGGCTGTGGAAACAGCCTGATTGCAGTTGATTCTTCTCTAGTGAAGATCTTGACCAGCTTGTAAGTTTACCATCTTTTCCTGATGTATTGATGAGAGATGCAGAATGGCTCTTTGTCTTTTCCCTGTGAATAATTTTTCACACAGTTTCCAGTTAGGCTTGAAAAGGAACTTAGGCTGATCTTGAGAGAGAAAGGAGAAGCAGACAGCCCACACCCTATTTCCACACATCTCCTGTTCATGCTTACTCTGCTCTTTGCAATCAGCGTGTCAGTGTTGGTTAGTTCCCCCTTGGACACAGAAAATGATACCAGGATGGTGTTTCAAGTTGCAGACACTGAAACCGAAGGCCTTTTTATGGTGTCTCAGTTCTGTCTCCTTTGTCCACTTGAAACAGGTTTTTCCAATATAAGCAGCTTACTTAACCCACGGTTTAAGGCTATTTTTATCCAGCGTGAAATGTGCATGGAGAGAAAGCCTTTGGAGATAGAGGACAGCACTGTTTGTTTTTCCCTCAAGGTCTCCTTTATCCTTGGGAAAGGTATAATTATTTTCTGGAAAACCTAGATAATATTCAGATATCCTGCACACTGATATTGTTTGGGTCACCCCTCTGAGGGACAAAGCAGCAGATTAATTTGTAACATCCCACTGGTGCAGTAATTCAAATGAACTGCAATGTCTTTGCTTTGGATGGTCCTGATTTCTACAGAGATTCTGGATCCTTGTCTCTGAGATCTTACTGAATCCTGTCAAACACGTGTGGAAATTTCTCCTTCTCTGCACTGTTTGACCACTGCTCCTGCACTGTTTGCAATGATAAATAAGGGCCCTCCTGTGTTCACCTCACATTAGCCACTAAAATTGCCACGATTTCATAATCTATTCAAGTGGAGGATCTTTTTAAAAGGCAGCTCCTTAGCACAATTAGGGGTCAGCACATCCCTTCGTGCTGCTGCTCCCCCAGCATTTCTTGGAGGTGTTTATGTAGGTGCCAGCTGCTGGGGTTAAGGTTCCAGAATTTAAAATACTGCTGCAGAGATGACAGGTAGGATTTCCCAGTCTTTCCCAGAGCAGCCATGTCACTGTTACAGGACAGTTTCACTCCACCTTAAATGCAGGAGCAAGTCTGTAACCATTGTGAGCTTTTAATCGCTCCAATTACCCTGCTTCCCCCATCCTGACAGCTGGCATGCACAGGAGTCCCTCCTTAAGGCTTGCATGAGAGGTGAATTTTTTTTTTTTTCAGTCAAGTCCATGACCACAGCACCAAGCACAGCCCCGACAACACCCAGCAATTTGCTCAGCTGGAGTTTTCTGATTTTTCACAGCAGATGCTTAATGCAGAAACCACTGTGATGTGCAGGACCACTGCTCTTCCAGAGCACGCAGCAACACGGAGCAAACTGAATCTGGCGGGGTTATTTAAAAAATAAATAAAATGTAAAAATTAATGATACCAGAGTCATCATTAAGCAAGATCTTGGTTTAAAAAGCTGTGCTTGTAACTGGAGGTTTAGCAACCATTTGGCTTTTGAGTCAAAAGTGAGTAAACTCTAAGGTAACAGAATAAAAATGGAAGTATATAGAAGAAACCATACTCTGCCATCCATAGAAGCCCTATTGTCATGGAATATTCTGAGTTGGAAGGGACCCACGAGGATCAGGAGTCCAACCCTTAAGTACTCGGCTTTGCTCTCTTGCAGCCTCTCCTGAACGGCCACTCTGTGCTGGCTTGTCAAGCAGGATTATTATGGGTTTTCTGGCTACTGGAGGTGAACTCTGTCCTCTTTCTCTCATCGTGAAAACTCCTGCCACGTTCACTGAGAGTGTTCTTTCTCAAGTACTTGATGAACAAAGAGACAAAATCTGGTCCTGGCTGCACTGAGTTTTCCCAGCAACCATAACTTGCCTCTTTAACACCAAAATGCCACAAGTGGATCCTGTTGCTCTTACACAAACTGAGCACCAAAGCCTGAAGGAGGGCTCTGGATTTCACCCTCTGGGAGGCTCCTCATGGCTTAGGATGGGTCAAAGATGTAGTAACTTGCCAAAGAGCAGAGCTGGGCGTGTGTTTTTGTCTTAGCAGCAAAACCAGCTCGTGCAGCTCTCAAATCAACCATCCAGCCTCCTGAACTGTGGAACTGGTTAGGTTGACAATTGACTTTTTAAAGAAAATTTGGGATGTTGGGGTTTTTGTTTCCTTGGGATTTTTTTCCCCATATGTCCTTCTCCTTTCCTTCACTTGGCTTATCCAAACAGTCAGATACTTCTGGCACAGTGAAAGAGATGGTTCTAGATCATGCTTAGTAGCTGGTTCTTGCAGCTATGGCTGCACAAGATCTTACAACTACTGCAGTGTCACCAAATTCCCAGGTGTTCTTCAGGAATGTGTTCTCTGGAAACCTCTCCAAAAAGCACTGAGTTGAGAACCCCCACTTAAACCACACTGTCTAAAACCTGGATGCAAAAACCCTATTTGAGAGGAAACAATTGAATTCATTTGCCAGCCTGGCCCATTCACGGGAACCAATTTATGCTCCAAAAGCAGCTGCACTGCAAACTTCTCCAATGTTTGAACAGACAGCTGCTTCTCCTCGGTGCTGAGCTGGAGCTGTGGCTGCTGGTGCCTTCTCCGGCGACCAGAAAGGCTGGCAAAAGTGCTGGCTTCAGCTCCCGTACAAATAACAGTGAAACCAGGAGCCAAGAAATGTGAGCGCAGCACAAATGTCCTGCAGGGAGATGTCTCGCGGCTGGGGCTTTACACCCGCCTCCCGTGCCCTCCTTCTCCCTGCTGTAACAGTTTGTTTGAAAGCTGCAGAATAAAAGTTGCTATGGGATCTCTTTTCATTCATACCAGTGCAGAGCTGCAGGCTTGCTTTTGTGTTTGACTCCACAGCAACTGCCTGCAGGGTTATGTGCTCGCCCTACATCCATCCCTGGAGCTCAAGGTCCTCTTTGGGATTCCAGGTGTGCTTCAGTGAGCAAGTGGGTGCGGGTTCTCAGCTGCTTACAGGAATAACCTTGGTCTGTTGTGGGGAAGGAGGGGAAATTTAGCATTTTCCTTCTTCAGCCACAATTCAGTCGTCGTCCAAAGTCACTTCAAACTCTCCTTGATTTAGCTGTGTGAGGGTCTAGATCCCAGGTTTGCTCTACCCTCAATCTCCCCAGCCAGACCACTCCATGCCTTTGCCCAGCAACTCCTGTCCCTCTCCAAAGTCAGGAGGTGCCTTAGCCTTGGGAACAGGCTTTGAAACGAGAATTTGTTTTCAAAAGACACTTTTTAATTGTACTGAATTAAAAATTGCCTTTTTATTGTACTAATCCTTCCCCAAAGCTGGTGATGAGGCACCTGCTCGGTGATGTTTCAGCAGATGGAGGTGCCCGGGCAGCCCAGCAGAGCTGCTCACAGTGTGTGCAGCCCCAGAGAGGGCACAAACACTGCCCACTTGTATGTGCCTTCAGCTCTACCTTTTTTCAGACAGGCTCAGGATTGCTATGGCAACCCCAGTCACAAACTGCAAAGGATTCACGCTAAAACCCAAAAAGGCTCATGCTTTAAGGGCTTTTCTCCCTTTCTCTCCCTCTTTCTTATTTTCTCCATCACAGAAATCAGTTCTGAGCAGATGGGCCTACAGCAGCTTCATCACGGACCCTTTGTGTGCCGGGAGCCCTTTGTTCCCTGATTTCTGAGCCTAAGCTAACACAGCTGCTCTTGGAGTCAGTGGGAATATCAGGTGTTTGTTTTCCAGTGACTCAGATCAACGTGATCCTTGCAATGAAACCACACAGTCCTGTGGCTCTTGTCAGCTCCAGAACGTCCCAGTGGGGTGAGGTCTGTAACTGCTGGTCTTGCACTGTTCTGCTTGGAAAAACTCCCCATTACTGCAGCCAGAAAAGCTTTGGTGCATTTTCTGTGTGCCAGAATTTCAGGGCCCTGGGAGAAGAGCTCTGTTAAATCCCATAGGAGGAGTGTAGGAGATTGTCTCATCTATTCCCTATGCCCTGCTCTCAAAGGTCACTAATTTGGTTGCAGAAGCAAGTACTAATTAGCTACATGCACACCTCCAGCCTCAGCTGGGAAGAGCTCAGTGAGCTTCCATGGATGGGAATTTATTTGGCTGCTTCTCGGCATGGTTTTGTCTCTCTGGCTGCTTGCTTGGGCCTGTCTTGGATATCTATTTATAGTAGCATAAATGGACCTTTATTTTCTCTGTCCTTGTCCTAGTGATGCTCGTAATGTGTACACAAAGCTCTGTCCATCAGATGAACTCTGTGATGAACAGATTTGTGGAATTCTTTGGTGTGCCCACAATGAAGCAGAGTAGCTCAAGGATCTCTCATTGTATTTTGTTCTCTAGATGCTGAATGCATTTCAGAACCATCTTCCTCTCCCAAACTGAAATGTGCAAAGCAGTTCTGCTCCACCCACCGACCTTCATGTCCTTGCCCCAGGTGGAGCAGGAGTTCCTACAGAGCCGATATTTTCTCTGCTTCTGAGGAAAAATTTCTTTATTTGCTCTGAGTCACACTGGAAGTTATCTGTGGCTCCGTGCTTATGCAATTCAGGATCCTGCTCCCTGCCTAGAATTTGCCACAGGATTATCAGAAAGCAGAAACTGGAGGACCTTTACAGGTGTGAACACAGATTTCCCTGATTTATCTTGACTTGTTCTGAAATAACTCCCTCTGAGTCCAGCTAGGATTTTACACAAATGAATGCGGTGTGCAAAACTCAGAGCAACGCATTTGTACTTGCATCCTTTGGCTGAAAGGGGGACAAGATCTGTGGCTGGGGGGAGTTCCTGGATCATAGCAGCTGAAATGGGAAACAGGGAAAATTGAACCAAAAAGACCTTTTCAGCTCTCTAAAGAACATGTCTTGGTGAGCTCCCACACAAATCTGGCTTTCATTGCCTCTTACTTGATATAATGAAGAGAGACCTTGGTTTTTTTAATTTTGTTTTTAAGAAGTAGCAGAGGAACATGGCCAAAAGTGAATAGGAACAATCTGAGGAATTGCTAAATGCTCAAAGACAGCAAAAGCACTGTGAGGGGTTATATTACTGCCTGAGCTGTAAAGACAGAACCTGCAGTATTTAATCACAGTCTTACATGGTTGTGCTTCCCGAGTGCATTTATCGAATAGGGAGGTTGGTTCAGCAGTGCCCTTGGTGCCCACTGTGGGAAGAGCTCCTGTTTGCTTCGACCCCAGGTCTGATCCCAGCAGCTGCAGCCTCTCCAGTGACAGCTCTGACACTGAATAAATTGCAGTGGGTCTGAAACGCCTGGTGCAGCAAGAAGGCTCTCCCACAGAAATAGTTCACGAGTGATTACCCCCTCTCCGTCTCCAGCAGTCAACACAGCAAATGTTTGCAGAGCACAGCAATCCAGCAATCATTACAGCATCAATCCTATTGCTTCTGAGTGGAAATGCACGAGAGAACTAAACGTACAAACTCCAAAAATATTTCCTGGGCACAAAGCCAAAGCAGAATAATTTAACTACATTGGAGTGCTTCATGTTTGGGGGAGTTTTTTTCATGCCAACACATGAAAATCAACATGATCTCAAGGAAAGCATCGGTTTTGCAGGAGCAGCAGTGGCAGAATATTTTTTCATTGAATTTTGACCCATTTTCCTAAGGCATGCTGTTCAAAACTCAGGGACACGTGCAAACGAGGGGCGAAAGTCTAATTGGCACATGCATTTGCCATGACTGGAAGAACAGAATGAAAGTGATTTGGTGTTAGGGGATTAATAATACCCTGGGTCTGAACAGAAGGGGAGTGTGAGGGGGTGGGAGGTGGTTCCAGTTCCATGATTCCTGCCAATGTCAACCCTGGCATATATATATAATTAGCCTACTTGATTAACATCACAGAATAAAAATATGAACAGGGGAGCTATTCCGCTCTGGCAGCCCCAGGCTGAGGAGCTGAAAGTCAAGAGAGAGGGGCTGAGGGTGGGCAGCAAAACCTTGTGGATAGAACAGCTGGTAATTTTGCTCACTGGAGGCTCAGCATGGCTTCCCTTTTCCTTGTTTATGGCAAAGCTCCAGTCACAGCCTCCTTCCTGAAGTCGTGGTCTCTCTCAGAACCTTGTACAGTCCTGTCCATGACTGCTCTGCTTTGCAACGTGCTGTGGAGCCAGGGGTAGGTGCTCCCTCAGCCCTCGTGTGGAGCAGCACAGCCCTCCAGAATAAAGAAGTGAAGCAGCTCCTGCTGAACACCACAATTCACACAGACAAAGGAGGGAGCATTGGCTGCTCTTTTTTTTTGTTTCTGCTCACAAGCGAAATAACCGAGGGAATCCATCCTTCCCTAGAACGTGGCAGTAGGAATAAGTAGCTGTAGAATCCCCCAGGGCAGATGTCTGATAACAAATCCATGCAGTTTAGTTCTCCCTCATGGAAAATAAAGGAATATAAGAACTCATTATTACCCGTGCCCTGAGCAGAAGCTTAGCAGCTCGCAGTAGTGACAGCTCAGATTATTGGTGTATTTATAATAAAGTCTTTTAAGTCTGCCACACGGAAGGATTTGTGAGTCAGCAAAGAGAGCAAATAGGTCTGCAAGGGACAGGCCAGCACAGAACAGAAAACTGTCAGGAATTACTCAGCCTTGAACATGCCCCAGTCTGCCTCCTTTTCCTTTAGCAATAACTGTTGTTCTGGGAACAAGAGATTTATTTTTCATTTCTTTGAAAGCGAAGTGCAGGGAGGGCAATGAGAAGTGTTGGCTTGTGACGGATTGTGATGGAGCAGGTCAGGCTGCCCGAGCTGGCACCAGCACAGAGGTGAGCTCTGCACGGGGGGTTCTCCCAAATCACCCTCCAGGCAAAGGCTGCTGCCCAGTTGACCCTCTTAAGCCACATCTGGAAATACACTGTGCTGCACAGGTGCATTTTGCAGTAGGCTCGGGGGAACTGATTGCCTTTCTAATAGGTTCACAGCTGGAGGTACCAATCTAGGGCTCATAGGAAGGAGAGCCCTTAATCCTGTTCTATCTGGAGGTTCCTTGCAGGGCTGAGACCACAAAGAACCCAAAAATAGAACACAAGAGATGACCAATTTGCAGTGGTTTAACATTTAGTGCTTTTTTTATTATTTGTATAAGGCAGAAGACCTTAATGATGTGTAATTTTTTTGCATTGAAACTTTGGAAAAAAATGAATTACACTTGCTCTTGTGACTGGCCAGGAAGCAGCAGCTGAAGGCCACGGCATAAAGGGGAGATTTCAATGGAATGGCTGCGCAGCTCGTACCAAAAGTTGGTTGGAATGGAACACTAATTCACATCAGGATCTTCCAAAGCCTTGCTAAACACAGCTCCTAATCACTCACTGACGGTGCCATTCTGCTTTTTATAGCAGTAGTAATCCAGGTAACCTGGACAAACTCCAGCTTGGATAATTACGGTCTCCTGACCTAAATTCCCCGTGGTGTTTCAGATGGATGCTCTTCTTGGGCTGATATCCTTAATAAGCAGTTGCTGCTTTGTGCACTCTGTGCTTCACCTGAGTGAGCTGCGTCTCACCGGACACACAGCCTGGCTGAGGGACCTTGTGGGAGGTTTGTAAACTTAAAAAGCCCTTTGTAGCCCTAAAGTGGGAGAGGATTTAGGGTATTTCATTTACAATTTACAGCATCTACTTAAAAATATTTTTGTTGATATATATCAGATGTAGTAATTAAATCAGACATTTTGGCATTCATACACACTCTGGGATGTGGGCAGTGGAGGCACTTTAATAGGCAGTCCTAGAAATTCAGCTTTTCTTGGCATTTATCACTGGCTTCAAAGAATGAATGCTCATAATTCTGCCAAACACTCAGTAATGAGGATTTCAGCTGAGCATTTCCAGCTTGTTCTTCCCAGTTCCAGCTGGTCAGCCAGTACCTGAAACATATCCGTGGTTCCTGGAACCACACCTCCTTCAGGAAAGCTCAGCACACACCAATGTACAGAGCACAGACTAAAGAACCCTTGCAGATAAACCCTCTGGAGTGTTTTGAGGGGGAAAGCGGTGGATGGGCTTTTTTTGTTGTTGGTTAAAGGTTTTTTTTAATGAGGACTCAAATATGAGGCAACAGCCTGAGGAAACTCTGAAGCAGATCTAGTGGATCACCCTGGGGACATCAGCTGAGTCAACATTAGCTAAATTTACAATAGTTTCTTCTCCATCTTGATTTCAGTCTGAGTGTGAAATGCTTCCCTTCACTGTTGTGTCACCTGTCTGGTTTGTGTTTTTATCAAAATCATTTAACTCATCCTCATCCTTCAGCTGGTGCTTGGGCTTTATGTGCCCTCTTTCCCCAGCTGTCATTTGTCACATCTTTCATATGGTCTGAGCTCCTGGCACGTTCTTGGACAGGCTCCCTTCACCAGTCAGGCAAGAGCAGGAAATCAGCAAAGCAAGGCCAACATCCCAGGAAATAAAGAAACGTGTGTAGGAAGGGATCAGAAGGGAAGTCGAGGTCAAACCCCCAGATCTGAAGAAGGATGGGACAGGAAGCAGGAGGGTGGCTGGAAGGAAGAGCAAAGCTGCTGCTGCTGCTGCTAAAGGATGTGTCAGCAGAGCACGAAAAAGAGGAAAGTGGAGAGGTGGAGTGTCAGTGGGTAAAAGAGTTGAGTAGAGGATGGAGCCACGAGTAGAAAGGACAAGGCCTGAGACTGGGAATAGGAAACAGCACAAAGCCGCTGCCCAGAGGAAACAGGCAAAATTCCAGTGTCGTCAGCACCCCAGCCAGGCTGGCATTCCCACTCTGCCTCCTCTCAGTGTCACACCTACAGTGAGCTGCAGCCATTCGCAGTGAAACCCCACTGATTTACATCAGGGCACAGCCACGGAGCCACGGCATTCTCATTGTGCAGTAAAATCCACAACTTATATATGTTTGACTATATAAATCCTGTTCTTTGCTTGGGCACAGGCACAGCTGCTGTTTTAAGCAGTCAAACAAATTGAGATGCACAGAATGGGCCAGATCATTCCCCAATGCATTAAACATGGATGAACCTGACCTAAAATCTTTTAAAATTGCATTAACTTCCCTCTGTTGCTAGCAAAAACGTGAGTTATAAGTGCTGGAGCCAGCTGAGGCCACCAATTCCTTGAAATAAGGACATCATACACTTTAAACTCTTTGGGATAAGCACAAGAATTATTGCAGTCTTCAGCTCAGTATCCTGAATAAAGCACTCCCGGGATTTTGGGGAGGACTCGGTGTTACTGTGCTGTGTTGCTGCAGCCACTCTGAGTGCCTGAACCCTGAGCAGAGCCCACTGTGATATTTTCCAGAGATGGTACAAGAATTAAGAAGAGATTATAGCATCACTTTCAACTGGCTTCCTAAATGCTTTTATTAATGGTTTCAGGATGTGAGTAAATTAAGCAGATTAAATGGGGTTTTTTTACTTTTCTTGTATTTCAATGGAAAGAAAAGTAAGAAACCCCCTTGCAAATTAATCTGCCGTGAAATCAGTGTTTCTTACCATAATCATTTTTTGCTCCTTTTCACTTTTGTTTTTGGGCTACTTTCATGTTTCAGTCTTGGGAATTTTTTATAGGGAGAAGATTCCTGATCTGCCAAGATTCATGTTGTGCTGAATCTCTTTTTTCTGTGAAAGCACAGGCTGGAAATGCCCCAGGCACCCTGGGATAGGCAAGAGTTTCTGAGAGGAACTGAGAAAGAAAGACTCTCTCTAAAGAGAAGTGGATACTGAAGCAAATAGCTAAATCATGGTCGAAAGGCCAGTGCTGCAGCCACCCTTGAGTGTGGGATAGGAGAACTTTCGTCCATCTGTATCACTGCTTTTAATCTGTGATTTTATCATCACCCTCTCCTTCCACCTCTGCACTCTGACATGAGTGCGAAATACCCCTCTTGTGTCAGGAAGGAGAGCTGAAGTGCTGAGGAGCTGAGATATCTCCAGATCAAAACCTTTTCCCTGGGGCCAGATCTAGAGACTACAGAAGTCCAGACGAGTCCCATGAATTCCAAAAAGATCCAGTGAAAACTCAAATACGAATATGACAAGTGAAAACTCAAATATGAATGTGACAAGCTGGAGGCAAAGGCACTCTGCCTTTGGATAGTGCCAGGAAGGAATCATCATTCAGAGAAAGAAAATGTACACCTTCTCCTTAGATCCATGCCTGAGACACACTGGGCATATGAAAGAGAAAGGAGACACAGCTCTAGTACACACTACAAAAACAATTCTTCCCCTGCCCACAAAAGACATTTTCACTGGAGGGGATATTTCTCTCCCACTCGTTGTTTTCCCACCGATAAAAACCCGGTTAGCTTTTAGGATGTTTGGCAGTCTAGCTCCAAAACTGAAATCTGAAATAAGACAACTCCATTTTTTTTGCACAGCTTCTGGTCTTTTGTGTCAGAGATCAATGAAATCCACAGATGTTGGAGCCCATACAGAAGAGACAAGTATTTCCCGTGCAGTGCAAGAAGCAGTGAGCAAATCCGTGCAGGGAGTGCCCTGTTGCACAGTTACCATAGAGACAGCACATTAACAGAACTCTTTGCCTTATTCCCAC
Source organism: Eulacestoma nigropectus (assembly GCA_013397775.1). Classification (NCBI taxonomy): domain Eukaryota; kingdom Metazoa; phylum Chordata; class Aves; order Passeriformes; genus Eulacestoma; species Eulacestoma nigropectus. Next base: position 642,991 of record VZTE01005256.1, on the reverse strand, counting down.
CAGTGATGGAGAATTAAACACACCTTTCCCGTTCTTCTCCCCTTAGCTGCACACAGACAATGTGCTGAATCTATCCTTGTGTTTGGGACCAAGGAACGGCCCATTCCGTTCATTTTCCTCCGAGCTGTTGAAATGCAGACTCGGTCCCACCACTCCTGGGGTTTAGCAGAGTTCACACCTCAGCTCTCCCCGCTTTGTTCCTCAAACCATGCTCACACAGTTTCCTGTTTAGAAGCAAAAAGGGGGCTAAAGAGCTCTTGGTGCTTCCTCTTGTAGCTCGGTGCAGTCATTTCTTCCCCAGAAGCAGCTGTCAGTCAGGATATTTCTCTGATAGGCACTTGAGCTATTTTTTCACATTCTCATCAGTTCAGATGGCTCTTTGTAAGAGCAGTTTCAAATCCTAATTTCAAGTGGCTGAAAAATAATCAGATCAAATAGGTTCTTTGAGTTGTAAAAGCATTGGCTGAGCAGGCTTGTTTCAGTGTCAGAGAAGCACAAAGCACAAGGCACAGCTAATACCCGAGGAAAGCTCTGTGAGCTCTGTAAAGGAGGTACAAGAAATCTGAATCTCAGTTCTGCAGACGTTGCTGCTCCTTTGCTGTATTCTCTGCACTTCTCTAAGGTCTAAAAATAGGGTTCTGATACTTATTAACTCCTTCAATTTAAATGTTTGTTGTTCTGTTGAGTACACAGTTGGAAGATTTGTGGATGAAACCCTTTGGTTTTTCACTCCTCCTTTCTGTTTGGGGGAGTCGAAGTGTCACGGTGACCAGGGTTAACAGATGCACCAAAAGGTCAGCAAGACACGTCACATGTGAGCAATGAAAACCAGACCTTTCTCTGATGGGTTTGACTGAAGTCTTTCCAAGATGGCAAGACTGGAGAGAAGCTCTGGAGAAGCAAAGAGGGAGACTTCTGAGAAGAAAACAGGTTTTTTAAATGCACAAGGAGGTCAGTGCAGTGCAGGTAGTGGAGGGTTCACGTTACAGGAGCCCTCAAAGGTCTGGCTGCAAAAACTGCTGAGTGAAGGCAAAACCCCTATTCCAGAGTGTGTTCCTTTCCCCAAGATTGATTATGTCCAAGAGATAAAGGGACATAAACCAAGTGACATCATGGTGCACCTTTTCACCACCTTCAGTGTCCCCTCCCCAATGTTAACACCAACCCCGAATCCATTTTCTGCTCTGTATTATTTTGTCACTAATTGCTCAATAATTCTTCAATTGCCGTGGACTGGAGAACAGGCAAATCCATCTCCCGAGTGTCTTGTGTCCTTATGGCTTTTCCTGACCCGAATTTGGAAGGGCTCCACTTTGCACCTCCTTTCCACTCCCTCGGGGCATTGACTGCCAGGCACTAAGAGATTAAATTGAAGCTCCAGGCCCTGCCCTGCCTAACTCCCAGCAGTTCATGGGCTGGCAGAAGGCACAGATGAGCCACATATGAAGCAGCATCTGAATCAGGCTGTAATTTGTAGCCCAGGATGTTCAAGTTGTGAAACCAGAGCTGTCTGCCTACATATGCAGGCCAGAAACTGCTGATGTAAAATTGCCATTTTCTCAGAGAAAAGCAAGCTTTGGATCCCAGAGGATATCTTTAGGATGGAGCTGGGATTCTGAATCAGTTGATGCTCCTTTTTGTCCTCGCCTGGGCAGTCAGTGGGATTTGTACTGTGGGATAAAGAGCAGCACATGATCCAGGGTCAGAAGGACCCAGCATCCAGCTGTGTTGATGAGTCAGGAGTGGTGTCTGGGATTTATTCTTTTTTAATATGTATTTTTACCCCGTAACTTTATGATTCTGTTGACTTTTCAAACGCAGTAATAAGCACTTTAACATCTTCAAAGTGCTTACAGATACTGTCTCACTTAATCTCCCAGGGAAGCAACATAGGAAAACAATCACTAACAGATAAGTAAATGATTTAATTTTGTGAAAGAACTTAAAGCTTATGAGGAATTAAAGACCTGATGTCAAGCTAAATCAAAGCAATGGAAATGAGCTGGGACTTGTATCCATCCAAGGTTTCTGGTATCCCCTCTGTGAATATGGTCTGGGTGTGGAGTCCCTTGTCTGGTGAAAGGGCACAAGAAATAAAGACAAAACTGCACAAAGAGCTGAGCTGACACCCCTGGGGAAAAGGGCCCATGGTTCTATTGCCAGCAGGATGGTGGGGTTGCAAGAGCAGAGAACTTCCCTCCCTCCAGCCCCTTGCAGTGGCCATTTGCACCCTTCCACCAGGGCAGGAGCTCGTGGCTCTCTTGGCAGGTGCCTACATTGCCCTGGCCAGAGCTGGGCCTGCTGCAGCCCTTGCCGATGTCACTATGCTGGGAATAAATGTCACATGAAGGAATAAATTAGAGCTGGGAGTGCCCAAACCCTAGAGAAGCACCCAGTTTGTAAATTAACGTGCTACCTCTCACAACGATTCTGGCTTATTTTGTTAGAGGGGAGGCCAGCTGGATGAAAATATTTCTTTTTGGATAGTAGTTGTAGAAGAATGGGAGGACTGGGGTCACAGAAAGCCAAAATCTTTGCAAGTGCCAAGTGCTGGTTTGAATGCACTCCTTTCTTTCAAGACCTTCAGCTATTCCCTGCATGCTGAGAAACACTTTCTGAAGGGCCATTTTGAAGTGGTACAGCACAAAAAAAGCATTCCTCCTTCATGGAATACTAATTTAGGGTTGGCAAGTCATGGGGAAAAAAAGGCTCCTCATAGTCCCCTTTCACAGGGACGTTTATTCCCCTGTCCTTTTTGAATTTAATAATGTGTCAAATTAGGATTAAAGTGCTCTGTTTCCTCAGCTCTGCTCTGACTTTGATGCTGTACAAGACCTCCCCAATTCTGCTTTTCTCTGGCACTGCTCAGATGTAAGAAAGTCCCAAGGGCATTCTGTAAAGCTGCTTGTTGAGCAAAGGAAAGCAGTGAAGGGAGCACGTAAACAGGGCAGCATCATCTCCACCCCAGCATCCTACACACTGCTGTGAGCACTGGCACCAGTCAGGCATCCCTGGGATCGGGTCTGCCTGGCCAGCACATCCCCGTTAGGCACCAGACTGGCCTGGAAAGCCCTGCTTGGTCACCAGCTCTGGGATGGATATTTACTGAGTCAGCTCTCTGACATTAAACCTCTGAGCACTCTTTGGGTGAGGGACCTCACTGCTTTAGGTCAGAGTCCTTATACGCTGAGTAGGTTGCTCATGTTCAGAATTCCTTTAGGAGAAGATGAATTTTGAAAAAAAAAAAATATATATAATAAATTTCCCACATGGCTCCTCAAGCTTTACACATCTAAAGTCTCCATCTGTCCTTGTGGGACAGGCCAGGGTCCTTTTGGAAGTACCTGATGTGCCTCAGTACCACTGCACCTGAGGCCAGTAAAAGCCCCCTGGGACTGAGAGCCCCCTTGGTGCAGAGCATGGACCTGCCCTTCCCCACAGAATTCTCCCCACATCGCCCCAAACCCGTTCCTACATTGCCTTGCCAACACAGACACCAGGGAAGTCTAGACTCAGGTGCAAATTGGCAATAATTTCTGAGCCAGGCTGGGTTTCATCTTGTAATGATGGTTCATTACGCTGAGTTATGCCCTTAATGACATCTTTGAATCAGTTTATTCTTCCCAAAGAATTTATTATGAAGACATTCCTGCTTTGTGGAGCTTAAGTAGGAAAGTGCATCTACAGATGTCATCCATCACTTGGATTAGAGAAGTATATACTAATCTTTTAGAGCCATGAAAACATGTGGAAACTAGTGTTCAGTTGTTCTCTTGGAGCTCATCTCTACCAAACTCAGGACAATCCAAATGTGTGGAATGCCTGTGCCTTGGAAAGGCTTTAAAATGCTGTGTCTGTTTGTTGGTTGGACCATAAAGTGTGTACTGATTCACTGTATAAAAAAGATCCACTGCACTCCTAGACCTCCATAAATCTCCAGATATTTACAGGAACAGTTTCTATTTTTACTTATGACCAAACAGTGCTTTAGAGCAGGGCTGGCTGATATCTGACATGTCCAAACCTTTCACACAGGCAATAAAACTGATGTACTGTAAGAAGCAGAGACTTAAATCCCGTTTTATGAGAGATACTGAAATGACTCTAAAGAGCTGTCATTGCCACAGTTGGTGTGACCTAGAGCTGAAGGTATCTTCAAAAATCAATCAAACTAAACAGAGCTTTTGGAGGGAGATCAAATGTGAACTGGTGTTTGGTTCATGTGCTGTGCATTTTCCAGATACGGGATAAGTAAAAGGTTGAATGAGGAATGATCAATAAGAGAGTAAAGTGCAGGTACCCAACTAACTCACTGAATCCAAGGCTTTTGATAACATAATTATAGCTCTGAAGTTATAATCTTCTATCCTGCACAAGCAATGTCACGAAACACAGATGACAACCTGGTATTCATTATATTGATCTGAATTCAGGCACAAAGCATTTCAGGTCCTGTAGGCTTTTTGAGATGGATTGTACACTGAGGTTAAAGAGAATGACCCTGAAAATGGTTGGGCAATGCAAGCATGCACTGCACACGCGGCTGGGGAAAAGTTATCTTGCATTTTTCATCTTTTCTTCTCTGGGGGAATTCCATTTTCACACCTGTGAGGTCAAGCCTGGAAATGCTTCCCAGCTCTGGATGGTCTCGTACTGGAACACGTAGCTCTAATCTGCAGCAAGACTTCTCTGATCTTATCAGAGAGCCTCTTGTCAGACTGACATGGGACCAGAAGTTCTTGTTCTGAAATTCAGCAAAGCCACTCCCTGGCCTCTGGCGTGACTCCGGTGTTTATATCCACGACCATATGTAGCTCTTACATGGATGATAAATGTATTTACATAATTAATATCCATGTATATAATCTGGAAGGAATCACAGAAAGCGGAATTGTATCATACCAGTGTTTAAAGCTAGCTTTTGAAATTATAAGTTGTGCATGAAGATATCCTGAGCTGAAAGCAGGCTCAGCTCGGTCTGTCGGGCTGTGGCCTCGGCTTTGTCCTGCTCCCAAGGACAATTACAGGGGAGTCTGTGGCATCTGGGTAGGAACTGTTTGGGTTAAGAACTTTCTTTTCTTGATATAAATCAGAGCCCAGCTCTGACTTAGCTGTAGCAACTGCAGCAGAAGTTCCCTTAACCCAGCAGTGTGGAGCACAGTTCAGTCCTGTTCTCTTCCATCTTGCATCTCTCAGTGTTACCACAGTGCCCACAGTGCTTTTGAAAAACACAGCAAAAACCCCCTCATCCTCTCCTTCAGCCTTTTAAGTTTATTGAGTATGTTTTTCTTCTCATTTTCTTTTTTCCTTCCTCATTTCATCTTGAGTCTGTTTCATGTTGAATAAAGTATCCCCTGTAACAGGCAATTTAATTTAAAAAGAGATAACACCTATTTTATTTTTCCTTTTTGTAGCAGTCTCCTTCAAGTAGGCAAAGGTTCTCTGCACTGTGTTCTGTAATTAACTTGTCTTTGAGTCAACCCATATGCTCAATTAATGCAAATTATTTTCTGGTTAAGATAATTTATTGGTTGAAAGAAAATGCAGATTTTAATCAAAGTGACATTAAAAAGTAACTCAGCTGGTTTAGTGGTTCTGAAAATTTGGTGATGGAAAATGTCCAATGGATGTCAATATTCAGGGAAGCTTTGGTTGGATCTGAATGGGGTTGTGTTCTGCATCCTGCAGTTTTATATAAGCCACATTATATTTCATCTTCCAAAATATTCCATACTGCAGTAGAAAGGATCTTGGGCCTTTCAAAATGTCTTGGAAAAGAATCTGGGGGAGAGATGGGAGAAGTGGCTTTTATCCAGCTCTGACTACTTAGTCACTGGCTGGAAGGACACCAGTGGGAGACGCAGGAGGATTAAAGAAACCTTTTCCAAAACAAGGATCATTTTAGTGTTCCCTGCCTCAGGCTCGGACCAGGGTAAATGTGGGAGCATCAGCTGCAGCAGTAGAACAGAAACTGCAGAGTGGCTTTGTCAGAGAAGGGGGGTGGGAAGGTTTAGGATACTCAGGATCCCGGTGTGAGCCTGCTCCATCCCTTGTCCCAAAAGAGGGATGGCCTCTCCGTCATTCTGAGAGAATGAATGTCCCCTCCTCGAAGCCTCGGGCCAGAAATTCAAACCACACCAAACCTGGTCCATATGTTCCCACAGAAAGTTCAAATTTCATCAATCAAGTGGGTTTGTTCCAAAAAAGAATACAGAGGTTTGCTGTTGACTTCAGTGTGACCGAGGTTCCGCTTGTAAATTGCCTCAGAATCTCCAGCACTTGGCTGCAGTTCATTTCTTTCACAAATCCCTGAGGTCATGATTCAACAAAACAATAAATCCAGCTCAAGGGCTCCTCGTGCCAGCTCAGAAAAGCCATGACACAGAATCACATCACACAGAGCACTGACCCAGAGCAAGCAGACTTGCCTATTTGAATGTATTAAAAAGTAATGGTAAGTTTATGTTGGACCAGAAGCCTCTGTCCTAAAGAGGCATCTCCTGCAGCTGCTGCTCCAGCATTTTTACTCTACCAGGAATTGTCTGCCCTCTTCTAGGCAGGAAAGTGAGAGTGGATGCTGTGTTCTGCACCCAGCACCTCACCAGAAACACGACCCCGAGCCGATGTCTGATCCACGTCCAGTGGGTGTTTCTGGCAGATCAGCAGAGCAGAGCTCTGGTGTTAATGATCCCAGAACCAGGGCCTCACTCTGGCAGCCTGGGAAAAGGCTTGGAAAAAGCAGCAGGGCTTTTGCAGAGGCACTCAGGGAACATCAGGGCACTCATTTCTCCTGCTGCTTCCACCAGGGAAGTCAGCAAAGCTGCAAGGGCAAATCACTGCCCTTCAAGAATCAAGAATTCTTCCTGAAGCACAGAAAGACTCAGGAGTCCAGTGAGATATCACCAAATGGAAAAGCAGCTCTGAAACATTCCAGGTGAGGCTGGAACGGGGAGCTGTTCTTCCCCAGTCCATCCCGTGAAGATTCCCTCAGCTGGCCCCTGCCAAACACGCCCTGGTAGTACTGAAATTGGGCCTGAAATTGTTTAAATTCTTTGTCCCAGCAAGGAGAAGCTCAGCAAATCCTGGAGATTCATTGTTAGAAGAAGTTCCAAACTGAGCTCCTTTTGGGAAACAGGGTTGATCCCTGATTGCAAATTTGCTTGAGATTTATGGATATTTTTTTGGTGGCCTGAAGCCATCCTACATTTGCCTTAACTATTTCAACAGGGCACTTTTTTTCTGTGAGTTATGTGCTTCTGTCATGAATTTTCCCGTCCATTTCCATCTGGTCACTTTGACTCAGGGAATAACTTCACTGACTGTCACAGGCACCAGGTGAAGCTTTCACACTAGCTGGGAACATTCTTTGTGGTCCCTTGACCACGCTGCTAAATCCTCCCAGCCAGAGAAATAACAACTGAGACATCTGAGGTCACATTCACAACAGCCAGAACAATCCCAGAGTCTCCTCCAGAAAACAAGGAATTGCAATAAACAAGGGAGAGGCTTCCCAGAGAGTCATTTCACAGTGAGCTCAGCCCATCCCGAGCCGCAGAGAATTGGAGCAGTTTGTGGTAGCACTGCCAGCCATCCCTGATGGACAGGGAACAGGGAGGTTTGCAAATCTGAAGGTTTTGAGTGACATCTTTAGGGCCAGAGTCCATTCTGAACTCTGCTGTTATTCGCCTACAGCTGTTTTGGCTTTACAGCTGTTAAATATAATCTGTGCTGAAAGGGAGAAAATGGAAATGAGTTCATTAGTGATAATGCTCATTGTTTACTTGCACAGTTTGTGTGCAGAGCACACAGCACAGTGCAGCCCCAAGACTTTACCCACTGGAGGAGAGCTCCAGAGAGGAGCTTTCCCATGCCATAACACTGACCCCCTGGAGCACACAGGGTGTTTTGTTCTGCTGGAGCCAAGGTCAGCAGGCAAATAATCCTAAAACCTTTCTGAAAGCAAACAGAATTAAATTGTGTAACGAAAGACACTAGTTCAATTTCTCAGAGTCAATCAAAATTGCAGAACTCCTGGAGTGGATGGATTCCTGGCAATAAAGCAAACTCAGAGAGGCAGGAAAAAAAAAAAAGAGAGAATGACACCTGAGCATGTAAAATAATCACAGTCAAGATTTATTTCTTTTTTGAGTGAGACAAATGGAAAGGAAATATTACAGAAACATTGGGGTGGTCAAGACCTCCTTGCAGCCTGCAGCTTCTTCCTGAGGGGAAGGGGAAGGGCAGGCACTGATCTCTTCTCTCTGGACCTATGGCAGGACCCAGGGAATGGCTGGAGCTGTGCCAGAGGTGGTTTAGGTTGGATAGCAGGGAAAGGTTCTTCCCCCAGAGGGTGCTGGGCACTCCCCAGGGAATGGTCCTGGCCCCGAGGCTGCCGGAGCTCCAGGAGCATTTGGACACAGCTCCCAGGGGTGCCCAGGGTGGGGTTGTTGGGGTGTCTGGGCAGGGCCAAGGGCTGGACTGGATGATCCCTGTGGGCCCTTTCCCACTCTGGATATTCTGTGAATCTATGAAAATTGCACCTACGCTAATTGTGCTTCCTCTGAAAGCCAGAGCCCCTAAGACACACTTATTAACACCAGATCTGGGGTCTCCAACGAGCCTCTGACCAATGGTGGAAACATTAACCAGGAATGGATGTTTTAGACATCTCCATGGAGACATTGTCATGGCAAATCTACAATGCCTGGTGCGTGACACACGTTCGTATTGTTACCTCTAATTCATCCAAAGTGTTCCTCTTCCATTCTTGCAACGTGCTAGAAAAAGCTCTCACATGTTGGATAGGATTCTAATTGCTAGCAGAATGCTCAGTTGTAGACAGATAACGGCTTCCTGTTGGAAACAAATGTAAACCAGGATAGGAAAGCTGACCTGATCCAACTGAGGTCTTTTTGAGGTGAAAAATAGAACAATTACCGGATGCAGGTAGATAAAATTTTTCCTATGGAACAAAAATTCCATGGAACATGCTGATTTTGCAAAACGAAAACCTTCCCCGGGAACGCGCCAGTTCAGTCTAGCAGGGAAGAAAAAAAGATAAGTTGGATAGTTTACATTTTTTATAATACTTGTTATTTACTGCTCTTTGAAGAATTAACAATAAAAGAAATGTCACTGGTAGGACAACATTTCTTATACATGTGCAAACAGTGTATCAAAATCAACACAAAATTATTTGGTTGTGTAAAAAATTATTTTGCTTTGTTGTAAGCATCACAACTTTTTCTGTGTTCTTTTTTCTCTGAACAATGAGTTTTTTCTGAAGTTGTGGCTGTGTTTAAAAGCTTTCATCATTTGAAATACGGTCAGAATAGTCAGTATAGAATATACACTCAATATAGAATATACAATCAATATAGAATATAGAGTCAATATAGAATTTACACTCAATATAGAATATACAATCAATATAGAATATGCACTCAATATAGAATAAATATAGAATCAATATAGAATAAATGCCCTACTGTCCTGTTATGTTGTGGGTGTATGGGGCAGAGAGAGCAGGATTGATGAACAAACTGCAAAGACTTCCAGTTCCTGTTTTCTGGCACTTTGGGCTGCTGGACAGTACAGGAGACCTTGAACATTTTTCGTGCTGTTGATTTTCCTGCCCCTGAAGTGACATGAAAGCCTGAAGGTTTCCTGTCTGACACAGATTGCTCATCTGAGAGGAGGCTGAGGTTTCTGCTCTATGTAAGGCACAGCAGAAGACAGAGGGGCAGCAGAACCAGGCTCAGGAGAGCCCAGCATCCCTGGTTTCCACAGGCACACACCAGCACAAGCTGGGTGCTCAGATCCCTCAAAGGTCAGAAATGAACACCTGCTAAGGGAAGGTGTCAAAATGTTTCTTCCTGGCTTTTAAAGAAATAAATTCTGAAGGCTGGAGAGAACATGCCCGAGATGAACCTGACAAATAAATTAATAGCTCCATGACCCAAGTGCCTTACATGAACAAGGACTGTTCTCCACGGTACCGAATGAAATGAAAGCCCCTACCAGAATGGGATTTTATATTGCATTCAGGCCCACTCGAGAGAGGAGTATATTTACACATGTGAGGACACACCAAGAGAGAGGATTTTCTGTTAAACTGGAGCAAAGCAGGTTCCTCTGTTCCTTCCCCTTGTCATTGCCTTTGAGAGGTGCAGGAAGGCAAACAGAAGAGCTGTAGCATGGGCTCCAGCTCTTGCTGAGGTCCTTTAGCAACCAAATTAAGTTGACTCCACCCTCAGACAGGTCAGAGTAGCTACAAGGACACTGCAGGGTCGGTGGGAATGGTGTGGAACAGAATAATTGAATTCAGGGGTCTCCAGATGAGTCTCAGTGATTGCCATAATCATGTATCACATAGCTCTGCCACTGCTGTGTCCTGCAGTAAAGAGAAAGGGACTGGAATGATCAAAAAGGGGTTTTCCACATCGAAATTCTCTTGTTCTGCTTCTTTTGGAAAGGACTGTAGGTATTGCATTATTTCCACCTTTGTAGAAATATTTTATCTTAAAAAGAGTCTTATTAAAGAGTCTCCTGCTGGGATTGACTTACAGAGGGGGGGTTATCTGAGCACTCCAGAGGGCTCTGAAAATAGAAGAGAGAAAATGCTTCAGTGAGAGAGAAGACATATGTCTGTTCATAAACGTTAATGTGAAATGTCCCAGTGTGTTGGAGACACGGAGAATTGTGGATATTGAATTAATTGTCTCACTAAAAATATTCTAGTCAACTCCAAATAGTCTCCTCTCCTCACCTGTGTTTCCAAAAGCCTTCTAAAGATTTTATCTTTGAAACCAAATTTATTGTCATCTTCTGCTTTATCATCTCGGCTTTTGGAGGCAGTTTTTCAGTTTCTTTGTCAGGCTGCCTCACGTGTAACCATTGCTGTGTCTTCCATTGAAAGTACACACTGGTCGTGGAAGAATCCCAAAGCATGAACGAGCTCCTGAACGAGGAGCTCATTTTGAGGAATTGTGTTGAGAATTTTTTTTTCCACGTGTCTTCAACAGCTTGGGGATCCCAAACTGATCCCTAACCATATCAATGTCCAAAGAGATTATCACAAGCACTGAACCCAGAGAAAAGTTATAAATGCTAATTTAGAGGATCTGCTTGTGTCCTCTGAGTTCAGCTGCCTCTCTCCGCTGATCCATGTGTGAGCCAGAGGGAATAAAAGCCGGGCAGGAAGGTGATCCAGCCTGTGCCATCATTCGTCCTCTGGTGCACTGGGATGTCCAGGTGTACAGGAAATACAGGAACTCTGTGTGTCCTTCCCTTTATCACTGGGGAGCCAGCAAGTATAGAAAATAATGACTTCTTTGAAGCCTTTCTCAGGCAAAGATTGATGACTGAAGAAAACAAAAACCATCATCACTACTACGTTCTTAATTAACCTCAAAAACGGCTTCCTCGTGTAGGATGCTGTTCAAGGAGCTGCATCAAAGAGGAGATTGCAGCTACAGAGCAATCCCACCAGTGGGGATGGCCTTTTGCCAAGCCTGGAGTTAATATCAAACTGTCACGCAGAAAGGAGGGGTAGAAATGCAACCACTCTGCAGTGATGAAGCTGCCGATGCCAGAGCAGTGGAATACATCCCTTTCAGGGACCATTTCTTCCCTTCTAGGGATCATTTCTTCCTGAGCTCACCAACTCGGACGTCCTGGCCTGGGGACCTTGCTGAGATACACCATTTCTGTTTAATAGATCCCCAGGATGCTGCCCAAGCTCCAGCCACCCCTTCTGCAGCACTCTCTGCTTGAAAACCCGTTCAGGACACCTGGCCTGTGCTCCAGATTCGTCTGAGCTTGTTTTTAACCAGCATAGCAGGGGAGCTCCGGAGCACTGCACATGGATCTTTGATGGTGCTTTTGATTTACGATGGTGAAACCAAATGCACCTTCTGGTGTGAGGGGAGGTGGAGAAGCAATAATGTTATTTCTGAATCGAACCGTCCTTCCTTTTTGTACTTAATTAAGAACACCATCTCGCTGGAGGCTGAAAAGCTTTGGCTCCAGTTTGCACAGACACATCAGATGTGTCTGCCTGTCCAAATATTTTACCCTTACATTTTACAGCAATATCTGGGCCTGTAAAAATGATGGCAAAAAGCCTATTGATTTCATCTGAACAGGAGCCAGTAGAAGCTGACTTTACCTGGACAGTGTTCTTTAACAGATGTAGCTCAGTAATAATTCATGTTGTTGAATCCAACATAAAGCTCTGAATGCACAATTAAAAAAAAAAAAAAAAAAATCACAGTTCTGAGTCTATTTTCCTCTCTGCTTAATCAACAGGAGCAGAGAGAAGGAGCAGATGACATGTAATAAAAGGTTTTTATCATTTTTTCTGCACTTCATTGTTGAAATGAAATCATCTTTCACCCTGGGAGAGTGAGAGGGTAACACAGCACCCTATTACTATTTATGAGACATTTTCTTTGGTGATGCTTTCACCACACCACATTTGTAACTGCTGAAACACGACCTGGACAGGAAAGCCCGGTGGAGTGAGGAAGTTGTTGTTCTGTAGAAAAGGAGAGTGAGGTACAATTTCAGTCCTGGGGTAACAGAGCTTATCTCAGATGACACCAGCAGAGGAGACGTTGCTGTAATTTCCTTGCACGAAGTAATTTGCAGAGGCACATTAATTAACCACTGCAGCAACCTGCAGCGTGCCCAGCCACGGGGAAGCTGTGAGTGTGTGAGGAGACAGACAAGAGATCTCCAGTTCTGTCCTGGATAATACCAGAGGTTCCTGGGAGAATCTGGGTCCTCTCATGTCCCTCAGGAATTTTCAGGGCTCCCTGGAGGTTTATCCCGAGTCCATCTCATGCCCCAATCAACATCGTGTATCAGGCTGCTGAATGGGAGTTCTCTGTCCCCTCTTAGTGTCCAGTGAGTTCTGAACACACACTGTGGATGTCTTTTCCTCCTTTCCCTTGCCATAGAGTGGAAGGGCAGATCTGGCTGTGGATTCAAGTACTGAATTCCAGGCCTGTCTATGATTTGTATTGGTCTGTCATGCTTAGAACATGGAAAGTGCTCTGTTTAATTGAGGAAGTGGACTCTGTTTCTATCCCAGCTCCCAAACCCCTGATTCCATCTAGACCACGTTTCACTGACAAAGAACCTTTCAAAAGCGAAGAATTTCAAAAATGACAGCTATGAATGGTCAGAGAATCTGCATAGTAAAGAAGCCCCCAAATGATCTGTCCTCGATGCAGATTTGTTTGTCAGCTTGAATTTCTTGCTCCAGCAATGGGTCGATTTTCACACACACACAAGAAGGTCTTTTGTTTTCCCAAGTATGTGTGAATTTTGTGGAATTCTTTTAGGATACAGAAAAGCATATCTTTATTTTCGAAGCCTAACATGCCAGAAACAGTTGCTTTGAAAACATCCTCGCCTGTAACTTGTTTTTCATTAGGACAACGTACTCCCAAACTGAAATTAGTACCAGTTTTCAGGAAGCAACCCAGTGCGTTCTTGCCTTGACATCTGTTGGTATAAATAATGCAGTAAAATGTGAATTTGGAAGAATTATTTGTGTATATTTGAGAAGAGCTGTAGCTGGGTAGTAATTCCAACAACCTGCTCGTAAAGGCAGAGCTGTACTCAGTTCAAATACTGAACCCAGCAAAAAGGAACGATATTATTATTGCTGGATCACCCTTGCAGACCAGATTTACAAGTTGCAACCAAATAAAAGAAAGAAGTGCCAGACTGGCACGGAAGTGTCACCAGGGAGCAACCTTGGGAACAGTTAAGCTTGGAGAGGAAGTTTACAGTGAAAGCTGTTTTGCTGTTTGTTGTGATTTACATTTCCAAGAAAGCTAAACCCCAGCAGGATTTCGGCCTGTGTGGGGTGTTTGCAAGCTGGTGAAAGCAGAATGGGGACTTGCTCCGCTGAGCAGGTTTTAAACTCACCAAAAAATATCCTTGTGGAATGGAAAGCTGAGAGCTGTACGTTGCTATTAGGGATAGTTGCATTACCAGGGCAGGAATTAATTGGCAGGTGCCCTGACTGGACTCTTCTGACCTTAGTTTGGTATTTATTCATTATCACTTTGCACAGGATTTGCCATGCAGAGTAACCAGTGAGCACCTCCTCCCCTGCCCTGGGGTTCTGCCCAGGGGGTGGGTAAGCAACTCTCATTCTTTCTGCAAACAGAGATCGGCTTGCTGAGAACAGTTTAAAGCCTCGAATGGAAAAGTCAGAAAATTCAGCAAACGTTTCACTGCTTTTACTTCACTTTTTGGGGATTGTGCCCTCCTGCCTCGAGTGCAGAGTCCCGGTCTATGGTGCCCAGAGCGGGAGTGTAACCAGAGCCCCTCACCAGCTCTGCAGACACTGGAGTGGCTGCTCTGTTTTGTGCCCCTGTTAATGGAAGAATTTTTTACTTCTTGCTGTTTATCCTGTTCAGAGACTTTCGGTTTCCATTCACGTGCCGGGAGGAGCACTCAGTGATGTGCAAGCAGGTTCTGAGCTCTTTGCCTGCGGTGCAGCACGTGCCAGGAGCGCAGAGCTGGGAGCCACTGACCAGTTCCATACCTTGTTTTAATCTTACATTTTTACCACGGCTCTTTGCCAGCACATCTTGCAAACTCTTTTCTAAATTTTGGTCCGACATGCACTAAAATCAAACTTTTCTTGGTTTCTTGCCTGGTTTACATTTAAGGGGATGAGCTTGCGCTGGTTTGATTTAATACCACATCAGTTCTAAAACACTTTTCCCAGGAGAAGACTTCAGCTTTTCTGGCTGTGCTGAAAGTTGCATTTGGCATAAACCCTGCTTCAGACAGCTTAATCTGTTCAAAATGGGGCTGAAAAGGAAAAAGAGCACTACGGCAAACAAAGCTTTGTGTATCCTTACCTAAGGCTGAGAATCCTAGGGCTCTGAGAGATGAGTTTTGCCTTTGGATCGCTCCAACACTTTCAGACATTTCTGTTCCAGCTGTTTGCCCAGACTGGAGCAGAGCTGGCTCACTTTTGCCTTGCCACTGAAAATGCATCTGAGCTCTGTGAAAATGCACTTTGAATCATCTCTTGTGTTATTGTTCCTGAGACAGGGAAGATGCTTGAAGTTCATAAGGGAGCTGAGATCAAATCTAATCATCTGGGCACCGCAGACAATTGTATTTCCCATTTGTTAAATCCAATTGTTGGTGTTCCATTCAAGCATCTACTGAAGAGAGCTCTTGCTTGGCACTGTAGTGAAAAGGTGAATCAGGAAATTGTGTTATTTCTTCCAGAAGTTAATCATCTTCCCTTATAAAAAGTTTGTGTCTATTTTGTTGCTTCACTTAATCTGTCTTCAGCCTTTTGTCACTGATTCTTGGTCTGTCTTGCTGTTCTCAGCTGCAAGACACCAGCTCAGCCCCCAGTAAAATTCATCTTCTCTCCTCACCCCCAGCCTGGGTCCCAGCTGCAGCTTGGTGCCCCACCCCAGCAGGTTTTAACTGGATAAAATTGTGAGTTGAATCTCCTCTACAGGTCCCAGATCAGTGATTCTCAGAATATTCCACCCCATTCACTGCAATTAAATCAGCAGCCAGGGCAAAAAGTGCTCAATTTATGGCTGACTCCTCCATGCACCCGTGTAATAATCCTCAGATAAACTGATCATGAGATTGTACTGCTTAAAGCCAGTGTTTATCTTTCCAAGCACTTAAGGCATTAAGTGTCAGTATGAGAGGAAAATGAAATGTTGGCAGAGAGTTTTCGGAAACAAACATCAACTGGAACACTGAGAGGCTCGGCGCAAGGAGCAGATTTACGGTTTCATCTGGCAGGTTCGAGCTCTTAAATTAGGAAGATGAAGATAATAAATGTTGTAGCATATCTGATTTATAGCTCTGATGTGAGATAAACTGATTGCTCTGTACAGATCACAACTGAGATTCCCCATCAGATCACTCCAGAGCTGTATCCATATTAACCCTGTGAGAATCCAGAAGTTGGATTCCCCAGAAAGTTTGTGTTCTAGAAGGAAGATAAAGCCAGATGCAAGATGCTTCCTGGAAAACAGCTCAAAGGAGAAGGAAAGTGCTGATTTCTGACTTGAAAAGTACTTTTGTGATTCAGCCCGAAAAGTTTTTCATCAGCCCTGTCATTCCTACTGAACTAAAAGTGTTAGGGGGGAAAAAAGGCAAATAATTCTCAAACAGAAGATGGTATCTGGTGACAGCCAGCACACAGATATGGAAAACAGCTGCTTGTCTGGGTAGTACAGGGAATATTGACACACAGATATGGGCACTGAAACCCTGCCACTGCAAAATAGACAAGACTCACTTTGCACCTAGAGAAGAGAACAGTGCTTCTCTCTACTCTTGCAGAGTGTTTCTAATAGCCCACAGAGTAATTTGTGACTTTATGACAGGAATTTATTTTATGACCAAGAGTTACGGTTCTTTTTTCTGAAAAAATACTGGTAACTTCTGCATAAAACTTTAGGGAGTTTTGCGGGATTCTTGCTCTCAAGAATTTTATTTTGGTTTGGAACTCAGCAAAATTGAAACACTGACATTTTACGTTAAACACCTTTCTGGTGCTCTTTGTTATGGTAACACACCCTTTGCTGCTGCGTTCGAGAAGAGAGCTGAAAATTCACACTTTGCCACAGCACACTTTAAATCTTGTCTGAGCCCTGTCTTCTGTAGTCAGATTTCACCTAAGTTTCCTCACACGAAACTTTTCTTGGCGCGTAGTAACCCAGAAATCCCGGTGAGAAGGCAGCATTCACACCTTTGCTTAGGGCTGATGTCACCACAGCTCCTTTGCTCTCGCAGTCCCACTCTGCTGAGGACACCCCTGAGACCTGTTGGATTCCTGATTTTGGCAAAACACTTCTTCCCACGAAAACCAGAGTCGGGATTAACTTCGGTGGGACAAGATTCAACTCTTATTTATTTTCAAACCACGTCACTAATATATTTATTGGAGCCTTGCCCTGGCGTAATAAAACCTTGTTTGAATTGCTGAAGGGCTCAGCTGTTGCCTCCAACAGCTGCATGGCTGTAATTTGCCAATAGGATGTATTACATCCTGATTACAGTTTCTTTTGAGCGATAGGCCAAAATTACAAGGCAGAAATGTGGCTAATCATGATAAAGGAGATAAGTCTATTCATCTCCTGCCCGCATTTAATATTTGCTCAGCAGATGCTGTTTGTTCCCTTCAGCTGCATTTCCACGGAAATTTGCTCTCATTCTGAAGAAGTCTTAAGGTTAATGAAAAACTTTATTGGACGTTTTGATGGTGGAGAGAGGGAGAAAGGTGAAATGTCTTGGAAGGTTTCTCTTTGTCTCCCAGCCCAGATAAACTTACACAAATCAACCAGCCGCTGTAAGACAAGCAAAGTGAGCTACTCCAGGCCCAAAACAGATGTCTGGGAAAGCTGGAGAGAACAGGGATGAAGGCCTGAGTGGGCTGTGAATGCCATTTATTGCCCTCATTCCCACCAAGCCATACACAGGCTGCAGTTAAACCTCCTCTGGTGTTTTGGCTCACTGGGTCATAAAGCCAAGCCTGAGATCACAGAATCCCAGACTGGACTGGGATTGGAAAGGACCTCAAAGATCATCTCATTCCACCCCTGCCATGGGCAGGGACACCTTCCACTGTCCCAGGTTGATCCAAGCCCCATCCAGCCTGGCCTTGGACACTTCCAGGGATGGGGCAGCCACAGCTTCTGTGGGCAGCTGAGGGCTGCAATAACACATTGCACCCTTATAGACCAGAGAGGGCCCAAAAGTGTGGGATCTGGGGGCAGAGGAAATCTCACTTCATAGCTCAGTAAGAGATATATTCCCCTTCCACAAGCCCTCGGTTCCACTTTGGGGAAATCTGTGAGTGATGCCCCAGTCCCTTCTCCAGCTCCCCCTGCTCTGCAGGAGATGCAGGGCCGGGATCCAGGCAAGGAAACGAGCCTGGAGCCTGGAGCTCAGCTTACAGCCCCTGCCCTGACTGGAGCTGAGCTTACAGCCCCTGCCCTGACTGAGCTGGGCTTACAGCCCCTGCCCTGACTGGAGCTGAGCTTACAGCCGCTGTCCTGACTGAGCTGAGCTTACAGCCCCTGCCCTGACTGAGCTGAGCTTACATCCCCTGCCCTGACTGAGCTGAGCTTACAGACCATGCCCTGACTGAGCTGAGCTTACATCCCCTGCCCTGACTGGAGCTGAGCTTACAGCCCATGCCCTGACTGAGCTGGGCTTACAGCTCCTGCCCTGACTAAGCCGAGCTTACAGCACCCGTGCTGACAGCCTTGAAACAGCATCCCTGTTTGTGCTGTCTGGTGGAGCACCGAACCGAGCCGGTCCCATCCCGTATCTCACCAAATATCCTGCGTGTCCCTTCACCCCTCTCCGCTAAATCGCTGCACCACCTCGAGCTGGAGAGGTTGGATCCCCCCAGGATCGCCACAGCAGAGCCTCCTTAAAGCCCGCGGCTAAGCTGGCATCACACACCCTGGGGACAGCCGGCTGTAAAACCCCGGCGGTTTCCAGGGGCCAGCGTTGCCTGGCTCAGCTATTTTCTCGTCTCCGAAGGCCCCTTTCCTCCTCCGAGTGAGCATTTGCTGCTCACGTGTTGCAGGCAGCTCTGACTCACAGCAGCCTGGTTCTCTCCACGCCCCTGGGTACCAAACCTCTCCCTCCCGGAGGGCTGCCCGGGTATCCTAAACACATCCCGGGGTGGGGTCACCCATTCACCCCCTCCCTTCCCACCATCTGCCTGCGCTGCACAACCCCCCCGGTCAGGGCTGGCTGAAATGAACTCCTCTGCTGCGTGACTCTGTATTCAGCAAGATTTTTGGAGGCTCTTTCGCTCGGCTCTGTTGCTTGCTCCCTGCTAAAATTGGATTCTGCATCGGATCTGCCGCACTCCTGATGGGGAGGGATAGCAAATCCTCCGGCGATGCCAAATATAAAGCAGCCATTGAGCCTTTTCCATCTGTTCCTTGCCAGACACAGCCCCCAGCGCGCTGCTGGCGCTGCTGACACCGTCCCAGCTCTGGGGGAGGCTCAGCCGGGTGTCCCAGCCCCTGTCCCCACACAGGGCACAGCCCTCGAGCAGGCAGCAGGTCCTTAGAGCCTGAGGAAAGGGCTGATAAGGCAAAGCCAGGCTTTGAATGCTAAATGGACGCAAAACAGGGCACCTGACTCCGTAAAATATACGTTAAAAATGAAAAAAAAAAAAAGGGAATGCCTGTTTCATGTAGTCATTAGCATCAATCCCGGGATGCAGCGTTATCAGCATTGCTGTGATAAGGGGAGGAGTGCACACACCCAGAGCCTGAATTCCCAGGGCTGTGGGGCCCGGAACACACTGGCTGCTATTCCTGCTCCAGTTCCGTGGTGAAAAACCCCTCCTAAACAAGGACATTGTGCTCCAGGAGGAACCTCAGTGCAGTCTGGTTTACATCAGTGAGTAAAAATACAATTTTCAGGAAGAATTTCTTCACCGAAGGGATTGCCAGGCATTGGAAGGGGCTGCCCAGGGAAGTGGTGGAGTCACCATCCCTGGAATTGTTCAGTGAGCAACTGGAGATGGCACTCAGTGCTCTGGTTGAGGCAACACGGTAGTGTTGGGCCAAAGGTTTGATTTGGTGGTCTTGGAGGTCTTTTCCAGCCTTAAAGATTCCGTGATTCCAATCTTCCTGAAACACCCTGGGAGCTCCCGATGAGCGGCATTACAGCAAAAATAGGCGTTATTAATTCCTTCTTTGCCTCCACCACTCTGGGTGAAAATACAGCCCACAGCAGAGCCCCTGATGCGTCTGACCAGAGCAGCCACTCGCAGCCACTCAGCTGCCCTGGGGTCTCAGGGCAGGGACAAATTCCAGTTTGTGTTGTGCTCTTGTGATACGCCGAGCGCGAGATCCCAAACGCGCCACGAACAATCGGTCTTAGGCCTTTGCTCTTCGTGTCCCAGTCTTTCTGCTGCTCCATTTTTGCCAATTGTTTCTCGCATTGTTAATTGTAAGCACGGAAGGAGAATGCCTGCAAACACGGTGGGGTAAAGACTTTTCCAGCCAAGTGGGAGCAGACCCCAGAGATGAGTTTCAGGCTGCAGAACAGATTGTGAGTTACATCAGGCTTGTGCAGCCCCTGGACCAGCTGAGCTGCTCCTACCACCAATGTAAGGGTTTGACGTAACACCGATAAAGTCACTCTCCTGAGGGAAATGAAAACCATTTCTAATACTGGAGTATAATCAACCTTCTAGAAACAAAGCCATTTAATGGCTAATTCAGATTACTCCTCAGGAATGGGGAGCACAGAGGGAATGAAACATTTAATTCTGGAAACACATTTTGCCCCAAACACTCCCAGGCATCCCCCCGGGACGTGCATTCATCAGCTTGGGCTGGGTGTGTTTCCAGGACATTCTTTGTGACCAAGAAAATCTTCTGTTTGAGGGTTTGACAAGCAGGGCTCGATTACCTTGGCTGTTGCGGTGTTGTCAGAGGGACGGGGCTGTACCAACAAGAGCTTCCCAGCGGGTTTTCAGCACTGGCCCAGTGAGGCCAGAGGCAGAGCAGCAGCAATGCTCCCGTGCATCTCATCCCAGCTTTCCCCCACGAAGTTCTTCATAGCATCAGCAGGGTGGTATCCCCAGGTAGCCTGCCCCAGAAGATGAAATTGAGGCTGGAAAAAACCCAACCCCGCTGATTCTGTTATTACACTCATTCATTAGGCTGCCTTTTTTTTCTTTTTTCCATAAAGATTTATCCTCATATCACAAATCAGTAATTCCTTCTCATTTTTCTCATGTGTTGCTTATGCAGCGCTGTACTAGTGACTGCAAACTTGATATTCCTGCCTGCCAGTATACCACAGGGGTGATTCAGAGGGAATATGGGATTTTTCATGTTCTAAGAACTGGATTAAGGATAGCAAAGCAACCAGAGCCAGGGCGATGCCTCCACTTCCTCCATCCCCGGACCCAGCTTGCCAAAGGCAGCCCAAGTACTCCATTTGTTTGCTGAGATGCCTTTGAAGACTGAGAAAGCTGATTTGCCACTGCTGAGCTCTTTCTTGGGCTCCCACCACAGCTGGTGCTGATGAATTTCTTGTGATGGTGCTGCCAGGCTTCAAGACCAGACTGAGATTTGTGCCACAGGCTGTCAAATAAAAGTTTATCGTGGTCACTGAACCAGTCAGGCAAAGCCTCAGAGCATCACAAGCTCTCTGCAAAGCTCCTTCCCACTAGTTATGCCTGTCCCTGCTGTCAGTCCTGTAAAAAACAACCATTTCCCTTCTTTCAGGGCAAGGTTTAGGAAGTCCTGTCCAGAACAGTATTGCCCCATGTAATCCTGTGCAGGAAGCTGCAAAACTCGTCCGAAAGTGTTGTTCTTGTTCCCAAATCTGTTCCTGACCTCTCTACATTTATTTCCTGTGGCTGTGACATTCTCTTTGACCTAATTACAATTCCCACTTGGCATTTTGGCGCTGGAAATGGGGATGTAGAGCTGCTGAACTAAAAGTGTGTCAGGTGCACTGTGGTCACCTCTGCCTCTCGGAGCAGAGATGAGCAGACAAGGGCTGCAGGCACCGGGATCATTTTACATCTAAGCCAGTGTTTAATTCTCCTAATAGCCCCAAGATTGCAGGAGCTCAAAGCTTTATGCCAAGGATTAAGAAACCTCCTAAATATGGGCTTGTTGCAGGGAAGGTAAAAGAACAACGGAGTCGCCGAGAACTGTTCTTGAAAAACATTTATTTCTGTAATGGATTTACAGCGCTGACTCCCAAGCCCCACAGTTCCTCCCAACATGTAATTCTGGGGACAGTTACCTTGGATGGAAAAACAAAAGCCATACAAAGAAGCCCCCACAAACAAACAGTTTGGTGCCAAACTGTGCCCAGGTTCCCTCTGGGCCTCTGCTGTTGAATATTGAACCCCAGCTGGGACGGAGCTGCCCTGCTCCAAGCCTTGGTCCCAGCTGGAGGATGTTCACTGCCAAAGGCCTCAGAGAACCGAAGATGAGGTGTTTAACTGCAAAATAACCAGGGGGGAAAAGGGCAGGGAAGGATTCAGCGGCTGCTGTTTTTTCAGACATCATTGAAAAAGGAAATTATGCATTTCAGTTTCACCTCCTGAGCCCCAGCATTAGGAAGTCAAATACAAACCCAGAGACCAACGTAGACAAAATAGTGACCGAGTGTCCAGACATTTCTAAGCCCCTCAGTTTACTGTGCTGTGATACCTCCAAAAAGCAACAAACCCCACTTCAGGATCATGGTGGATCTTATCTCTAAGAGGGAGGGGCAGAGATGCAGCACAGCGCATTAGCAACTGTCAAGCAATGTTTAAGGCAAATTTATTCCCATTTATTAGGAGTCAAAGAAATTTTTTTGTTTGTTGGCTTTGCTGTTTAAGCTGTTAGATAACATCTCAGCTGGATGTTTATGCTTAGATGATTTAATCAACGTTTGGGGGAAGTCATCTCAAGCTGATCTGAGCCTAGAACAGCAAATAATGTTATTCCCAAGGATATCAGTCAGAACAAATTTTTCAAAAATTAAAATAATCGATGTTCAGAACTCCCCCAAAACTTTCTTCCCTCAGAGACCACGTTGAGCCCAAGTAAAACACACAGACATGAAGAAGGACACAGTGGTAAGCCTCTACAAACACAGTGCTGAACAGGACCAAAGCAGAGCCAAACCTAAGTTCCGCAGGTGCGAGAACACGGACAGAGTTATGAGTAAAAAAAGGGGGGAAAAAGAAAAACAGAGCCCCAGAGAGGAATGTTTCACGAGAGAGAACGGAAAATAAAGGCCCGCTGTATGCAAAAAAGGGAGTTCTTAGGTGCAGCCACAGAAAGCTGGGGAGTTCAGTTGCTTCATCTCTCAGGTGTGTTAGTTTGCTGTGCCTTTGCCCTCCCTTTGAGATCCAGGTGATGGTGCCAGGAGGTTCCTGCCCTTACTCAGTCTGTGCATCGTAATTAGCCCCCCCTGCTTTCTTCAGCTCGTTCTTGATGTAATCCTCGTCCAGCTCTTTGTGGTCACTGATCACAAATTCTTTGGCAAAGTTCTGCAAGAGATAAAGAAAAAGCCTGTTAAAAAAGGGGGATATTTTCTAAGGAGCTGAATGAAGACGGGTTATCCGGCTTCCCTGGCTGTGTGAGCTGCCTACCCTGATCTCCTGTGGCAGGGGTGATAAATAGAAAGCTGTGGGTGAGACAGAGGACTGGTGAAGGCAAAACCCAACACTTAACCTGGAAAAATTTTATGTATCTACTTCCACAGTCACTGGCTGCAAGACCCAATCCTGCCCCGTGCAGCAGCTCTTCCTGGAGGTGCACAGGCCAGGTTAGGTCAAGTTTCCTAAGTAGTATGTGAACTAAAACACGCAAAATTATTGACCTCCTGACCGCCACTGACCCTCAGCATAATCTTGGGCAAGTCACTAATCCTCTCTGTGCCCTTTTTAGGACCCCATCTCCTAAAAAAAGAAGAGCACCACATGAGAGTACACTATGGTGTCACAGCTGCCAGCTGAGGGGAGAGCGCCTCGGTGAAAGCCTGAGCAGCACGCAGATGGTACCAGGAGCAAACACATCATCCCTTCGGTGGATTTGCTGCCTCCTCCCCTCACCTCCAGCACACACCGTGGCCAAAGCCAAGGCACTGCCCCAGGCAGGCGGCTGCTGCTGTTCGCAGGCTCCGCTCTGCCCTGTGGTTTGTGATCCCAAGTGACCTCTGAGGACACGCTGGATGAATGCACTCCTGTGCTGCAGGGCAGCTTTCTCCCTGCTTGAGAGCTCCCTGCAGCTCCTGGGAGCTGGGCAAGCCCCGGGCAGTGTGCTGGGATGTGAGGCTGTGTGTAGGGAAAGATGAAACAGGAAAGCCTTATAAATATGATTGCCTGGCAAAAGATGCTGAGAATATGGAAACTATAAGTGACATTGAAATGAAAGCATACTTTGTGATACCAGGCCTTAGTTACTGAACAACTGGAAAACAATGGTATGGCCGACTGAAGGTAATCCCCTTTGATTGAACAATACCTTCTGCCAGCACAAGGGTCCAAGGGTTAAAGCAGACCCTGCTAGCTTGGCAGAAGGGCTCCAAAGAGTAGTTTTTAGGGTTTAAAATATAACACAGTATGGTAACGCAATGTGTCTCATAGGCTGTATGTAAATGCTATAGGATTCGTATCTTGTACTAGATTGGTTGATGAAAATTAGAATATTCAACACAGAAGACGATTTATTGTATTGTAAACGAGAAGCTCGCTCTCTTAGCGCGCTTACCTCTCTCTCTTTACACTCTCTTACATACTCTCTTGCACTTCTTCTTCTTTACTCTCTCTCTCTATTACTTCACGCTTTCTGGCCTGCTTCTAGCAGCAGCTGGCTGCTTTAAGCAGGCCCCCTGTAGCCAAGCCCTGAGCAATAGACCTCGTGCTCTAAGACCTGACTTCAGAGATCTCTCGTCTCCATCCGTCCCAACCGTCCAACCGAGGAGATACATCCTACAGCTCTGAAGACAGAAAACCTTTCCGGGAGCAGAGCGGGATTCCAGGGCGCCTTCAGGGCTCTTGTCAGAGCAGTGGCACCTCGGGGATTTGTTCCCTCGTCCCTCCTGCCTCCCAGCAGGGCTGGCATGGCATCCATGTGTGCGCACAGCCATTTCAGCAAACACGCTGTGCTTGCTTTAGCATTTTCCTCCCTTTCCTAACCACAGCTGAGAACACTGCCTGAGTCTCCCTTCCCCCGCCCCACAGAGCTTTAGCCAGCATGACAAACACAAGCATCCCTCGCGCTCCACCAGAAACATGAATTAAAGTCCCAACAGCCCTGCCGTGGTGTCTCGGGAAAGCTGCAGTGCCCGACTCCCCGGGCAGCGGGCTCCCCAGAAGGTGATGGGGGCTGCCTGGGCGGAGGAGGCAGCGCTTTGGGAGAGCAGCAGGCATCTTGTCCGGGTCTCCCTGGCACCGGAGCAGCCCTGGCACAGCCGGGGAGGGGGGGGGCTCTAATCGCTTTCAGACTCTAAGCCATGGGAGAGCTCTTTGTTGGGCAGCTCTCAAGGGTCTCAGCTGGGGATCAGAGCCGGGAAACGGAGCGGGTGGAGGAGGACGCAGCTTGAAAGAGCCTTGGCACCCCTTTCATGCGGTGGGAGAAATGGAAGGGAGAGGAAAACAGCTCCCTCCCCCCCCGGGCTGCGGCTGATCCTGTTTCACACCGTAGGAAATCCTCGCTGCCGAGAGCTGCCGGGGGAGGAAGCTCCGAGCAGCTCCAGGAGCCTCGTCTGCTCTACACAAAGTCATCGGAAACAACAACCCTGCACGGCACCGTTCGCTCCGCTGCCCGCAAGGGTCGGGTTCTCTGGCCGCGCAGACAGCACGGGCACTCATCCACGGCTTGGCAGAGGCCAGGGAAAATGGGAAAGACATTGCTTTTTGGAGAAAAACAAATCCTTTTTTTTTTTTTTTTTTTTTTCCTGAGATGGGAATAAAGAGGCAAACTGCCCAAACCATCCGATTTAGTCGTGCTCACGAGTGTCCTGCTTCCAGGTCTCCAGGGTGAGATCTCTGCAAAGCTCAGCTCTTGCTAAGACCAACCCAAGGATTCTCAGCTGTTTGATGCTCACTGAGGTGTGCTACCTGTGTGAGGTTTGAGCTGAGCCTTTTCAATTCCTTTTCTATGCCACCAGGTTTAACAGGTTTTCTTCACCTCTGGAAGCAGATTATCCAGGACTACCCAATTTCAGGGCGAGTCTTTGCCCTGCTTTGGTGAGAACTGAGGTAGGCCCATAAAATCATTTCTGAGAGGGATTCCATGAAAAGTGTGTGTATCTTATAAACGTGGGGAGGGTTTTCTTCAATCCCCACTCTGCAGAATCCGGCTGATTCTGAAATTAAAACTGCAAGTGCACTCATGCCCGAACAGAGGAGAATTAATTATATGTACCACAAAGTAAATATAATTACTCAGATGCCTTCTCAATTGGACACTTACCCAGATGGCTCCTGGGTGATGATCTGTGGGCACCAGCCACGGTTTCACATCAACACCACCAAGACACCTTGCAAGGATTGAACAGTATCCCCCTAGCAGTGGCCAGATGGGTTCTGCTCCCAGCCACTCTTAAATATCCTCTTAGCTGATTGGGCCACCTCTTGTGCCAGATTTGTACCCTCAGAGTGCAATCTGGGTCACTGCTATTAATAACTCTGCTTTACTCCATTCTCTCAGGGTCCTCCTTGGTTCTTCACACCGGCTCTTACCCACCACGGTGTCTCCTCAAGCCTGGCCCCGAGGGCAGAAGATGCTCCTGCTGAGTTTGGTGCCTGGAACTTCTGATCTTAACATCCTGCTTGACCTTCTCCAGCCACAACCTCCCTCATCACTCTGAATTTACTGCCTGAGCTCTCTGGGGCTGAGCTTTTGTTCAGGGTGCAAATCTTAAGGCACAGTGCATAGCTCTGGTGCTTGGGCCCTTGATTTGCTGACACGTGGCTTCATTTTACATCCTCCACTTCCTTTTCCCTTCTCCTCCCCCCAACCCCAGGCTTTCTACAACCACAGCAAGCCCTGCCAGTGAATTCTAGCCTTTGTCTTCACCCCAGTCACCAGCAGCCTCCAGATAACAAAAACAATGATGCCATTTATCTCTATCACTCTCACAACACAACAGTGACCACAGTCTCTCTGCTTCGCCTCTCGAATCAATGAGCAGGACACAGAAATACTGAGGTTCACCTGTGGCTCCCCAATGCACCTCTCTGGCACCAGCTCCTCTTTGTCCCTCAGCAGCAAAGGGTCACAATTTTGCAACCCCATCCCCTGTGCCAACCTCCACACCAGGTACAGACTGAAAGGGCTCCCAACTATGCAGGAGCAAAAAAAGGAGCCTCCATCCCTCCCTGGGAAGCATGAAATTTGTGCAGGAAGCTCAATCCCTCTCTTCCAGCCAACTTAAAGAGGGGGAAAAAAGGGTGGAGTAGATTTTCTTCCCCTTCCAAGCCCTGAATGTTTAGCATATGGGCCATAAAATTTCCCTAAATTGTCCAAGGGAAAGTGTGTGTGGTGCAGATATCGTACCAAACCAGGACTGCAGAGGCCCTTACAAATCCCAGCTTGGAAAGCCTGAAGCCAGGAGTAAAATCCTTGTACAGCCTACAGACCCTTGGGTTCTCAGCAGCTACAGATGGTGCCAGGTAGTTGAGCAGCTTCTTTCCATTTTTTGTTTGTTTTATTTTTACTGGGGCTTGCAGCAGCTTCTGCTGATGTTCAAAATCCTCAGTTCTACTGTGCTTAATGTCACCACTCCCACCCACTGGACATCTCATCCTCAGCGCAGATGCAGTGCAGAGGAGATGACATCTCCCAGGTTTCTTTTCCAGGATGGTCTGAGTCCCAGGCCCACAGCAAACCTGCTCCTGCACTCAGCTGTCAGACTCCAAGCTCAGCAAAAACCCTCTCTTCAAATCTACTCCCTGCCAATTTTACATGGACCAGTTCCAGCCGCTGGGAGAAGCCAGTCCAAACCTCTGGCAAACACTTGTCGCAGCAATGAACTGCATTTCAGCTGCTCTGCAAATTCCCCCTCTCTCTGCTTCATCCCACTGGAAGAGTCACAAGTCCGTGTGTCAGACACGGGGCGATGAGAACCTGCTGGTCCTTCTCTAGACTAGGAGTTCTTGTAAATCCATATCCATTTGGCATGGTCATTACAGTAAACCAGAGCAGGAAAAACAGTCAAAAAGGAGAATTTAGTTTGCCTTCCCAGCAGGATCTCACTCACCCTCATGAGTAAGGCTCTCAAAGCCACCATGACGTAGGCATTCCCTGAGAGTTTGATTTCCTGACTGCCTCTAACAAAGCTATTAAAGCTTCTTGTTTAATTTAGATATTTAATCTTCTGTTTGGCCCTCTGTACTGACCTGAGAAACCTAAAGCACATACAGGGAGTTCTGTGTGCGGTACCTGACCCGAGATCAGGGATAGAGACCCCATCAGTGGGTGCTCCATCATGAGACACCAGCAGGGCAGGGAGGAATCCAAAGGAAAAGGGGAAGGTGAGCAAGAAAAGATCTGGCCATGAGCTGCAAAGCAGGAACTCAGTAGAGTTGTTGACATCACGAAAGCCAGACGAATTCCTCACCAAAAATAATGATGAATAAAATGCCACGAATATTTGCTCACAGAAACAGAGCTGTTTTACCCTGAATGCGAATTAGGGAAATAACAGAGCACATGACTTTGTGGGGGAAGGAGGGCTGATGAAAACAGAGGAGAGTCAAAATCCATGGAAAATCAGACAAACTGGCAAAGGTTGGGCAGTCCCTCTGCTGAGAGAGTCCTGCAGGACATGAATTCAGTCCTGTCAGGAAAAAGACCCCAACACTGCCTAAGGAAGAGTTAAAATGTCCTGGTAGGAAATGCAGTCATGGAGGGCAACAAGTTCACAGGGAGGAAGCAACACTCAGAGGGAAACCAAGTCCTGTTTCCAGTTCTTTGGTGTCTACATCAAAACCACCCCATTTCAGCACTGGGTGCCACTCCCAGTGCCACAAGCCCTGTGCCTGGGCTCATCCTTGCTGTGGGGTCTGGTGAGCAGAGTGGGGTGGCTCTCTGTACCCGTCTGCCAGGTCACCCTGGGCACAGGTGACACATGGCTGCTGCTGCTGCTGCTGCTGCCAAACAGATGCAGCCTTCCAGAAGTCACTGCTCCATAAAGCTCCCAGTTGTTTAGACATGGCTGGGGGTAGGTTTAGACTCTACCCCAGAAACGACCTCCCAAACATCTCAAGCAACCGCCTGCAAGGGGAAATTGTGTGCCACTTCTTCCCCCGTTAGGTCTGTCCTTGGCATGGAGAGAAGCCCAGTGGATAAAAGGTGGGATGCTGCATCCCCTGCTCCCTGTCTCCATCTGCACAGCAGCCACACACGGGAGTGCTTAGCCAGACCCTTAAGAAGAGACAGATAAACACTTGTTCCCCATCCTGGCCTCACTTTTAATCTGCTCCCAGCTGAACTACTTGGACCAGCTTGCAGGCTTGATCCAAGGTTTCCAGCTGAGTTAAGGAGGAAAGGATGGAAAAATAAATGGCTATGGGAAAAAAAAAAAAAAAAGCTCCTGAGAGTTCCTTAAATGCATTTTTCTACAATCCAGAAGAAATACAATAAACTCAAAACCCATTTTCCAACAACATTAAAGAGGTAATAAGGATAGGTCCAAATAGGGCCAGATGACCTGGCTCTCATCTAGTACAGATCAGAAGAACTACAGCTATTTGTAGCAGATGAGATCCATCCCTGCCATTTTACAGTTATTACAGCTAAAAATCAATTGTCCTTTCTTCCTGAGAGATTTTCTGGCAACCTCCTGCACTTACTATCAGCGCTGCTTCCCAAGCCACCTCCCTACGGATTTCACAGCACCTGCTCCCCCTTCCAAGGGAGGAATACAAAAGCCAGGGCAACCCAGTTCCTCTCTCTGCTTGGTAATAGTTCATCCCTTTGTTCACAGCCCATAATCTACTCTCCACCAGTTAATGTCCCCTGTGTTTTCCTTGTGGCAGGTGCTTCTAGGAGCCCATAATGATCCCTGTGTGGGACCACTCTTTATCCCAGGGCTGCACCGTGGTGGGTTGTGCTGGCAGGCGGTGCCTGAGCTGCCTGGCTTTCACTTTGTCTCGCAGGAACAGCAACATTTATTGGTGTTTGCTCAGCTCTGAGCAGAGCTCAGCCCCAGCTCATCAGCACAGCGCAGCACAGGATATAAAGCAGGAATCCCCTCGCACTTTGGTCTTTAATAAAGACCCACAGCTGCTTTGGCAAATAGTACAAGGTAGTGAGGGCCCTTCAGGTTTTACTGAGGGCTTCCCAGAGTGAAGAGCTGCTCTTCGGGAATCCCAGCCTGTCCCTTGTGCAGATGACGAAATCAAAGCTGTGCAAAAAGCCTCCTTGTGCCACCCTTCCCCAGGGTGAGTGCACCTGTGGGCCCTGCACCAACAGCCTACATCCCCTTCAGGGTTTGCAGACCAAAAAACTCCCACCTTAGGGTACTACTTATTGCAAAATATGAACCAGCCCTGACTCAGATTTGTAGTTTATCATTACAGAAAATAAAAAGTGTCTTTTTCTATGTATAACTCACATCTCAGATAATCTCTGTAAAAAAATCAGAAGACTGAGAATGTACCTAGAGGTCAAGAGAACTACTAAGAGTGAAATAGCTCTGGGATAAATTCCCTCCATTAAATTTCAGTTGGACTTTCTTGTCCTTGTTTATTTTGACAGATTATCTGCAAGGTCACAGGCATAAAAAGAAGAAAATAGTTCTGCTTTTATCTCACTCCACTCAGAGGCATTCAGTTGCACATCAAGAATTATTCAAAATACTTGTCAAGGTAATTTCTTCTGGACGGGAGATCACCATTGCTGTGACATTCAGAAATGCTTTGCAGGGGTTTACAGACAAGGCTGCTCAGTAAAAGTGTACCAAGCACCAGTTGTATTGTTTTTGTATTTTAGTACAGACTAATTGGAATATGAAAGCTTTTAAGTAACAGCCAAGAATGGTTAATGCTCCACCAGATTATTAACTCGTACAGACTACTAATCAAAGATGAAACAAGTGAAATTGCAAATTATATGGAACAGACCTGAGGGACAGCTCTGAGCACAGTGCTCAGGAATGCTATTCAACTCAACAGGAATACATTGTCTAAACAGATTTTTAAGAAAATCTTGGGCTTAGTGACTCATAGAAGAGTCATTCACTAGTACACTATAATTTCATCTTCGGCTACAATTACACAGTTTCAGCTGCTTCCCATGAGCAGGAACTTGCTTTCTTATCTCTCAGGTGTCATTCTGGAAGCTTCTTTGGAGAACAGACCCCTCTGAGTCGTTATCATTCTGAAACATTTAGCACCAGATCTTGTCTTCTGGAAGGACAGGAGTGTGCAATCTTCTTCATTCTTCTCACCTAAATGTAATCTTCCATATCATATAAACTACCAAAGTACTGAGGGGGGCTTCATTCTCACCCTTCACAGTGTCCTGTCCGGAGATTTCTTTAACAGGCAAGAGCTCAGTTACTGAGGGAGATTAACTTAATCATCAGCCCGTTCTCCAAGAGCATAAACAAGACCATTTGTCAGGCTCTGGCGAGCCGGTTCTATGTTTATTTGGAAGAGCTAATCTTGCTTTAAATACTTCTCCAGCAAAACCATTCCAAACATCAGCATCCTCTCCATCACAGCCAGGTTGCAGCTGTGGTTCTGTGCAGCCTCCCACGAGTCACTTCTCTCCTGGCTGTTGTTTGTTCTCACTTGCACTGAGCACATTTCTCTTTCCCCTGCTACGCCCAAGGCCGAACAAAGCCTGTTCACATCTAGTTAGCTATTAAGAGCCGTTGGTTAATTGGTACAACAGGGACTTCAGACTTCGGGTGATTAGCTCCACGAATTCACTGTGCAGAGACAAAAGGCCTCCAGAGAAGTTTAAACAAGGGTGTGGGTTTTCCTGTTTGATTTTACCTGCTTAACTTAATCCTGCTCCCGATCGCTCAATATTGTATCATTTCCATATCGAGGAAGGGGATGTGAGACAGTGGTGACAAGGAGGGGAGTGCATAAATTCCCTCCTTGTGAAATAGCTAAGGCAGCCTTAAGCTCAAAAGGTGCTTCTTTATGCCTGAGTGCTCAAAGGGCAGATGTTAAGCCTTCCTAGGAGGAAGACAGGCAGTAGGAAACTGTCTTCTTTTTAAAGGATTACCTCCTAAGTTGGGGGATGATCCAATCCTTCCCCCTCTCTCCCTCCTGCTGGTGTTTGTACAGAAAACAGTGATGGGAGCTGGAGGTTCAGAGCAGAAGGAAGAGGTTACCTGTACTACTTCCTTGACCAGAGTCTTGTCAGTCCCAGTTTTGGCTCTCTGCAGGCCACTGACATCCTCTCCAATCCAGGTGATGAGGGCAAACTTGACTCTCTTGCTCATGGCATCGCCGGTGGTGAATCGGACGAAGCCGAACAATCGCACATCATCTGCAGAGGCAAAAAGGGAGAAATCGATTAAAACCAGGGACATTCCTGCCCTCCCGTTTTCCAGGGTGAGCCTATTGCTCTCAAAGACCAAGGCAAGGCACTGATGTTTCAATGCCAGCATTTAGGAATCAGGGGGCAGTACAGGGGCTCTGCTCATATGCTCTGTGCTTACAAGGTGTGCTTTGCCTGGGTTAGCTCTGCCTCTTCTGGGTTCTCTGAGCTACTGGGAGGAAACTGGCTGTGCTGGACACCCCACATCACAGTGGAAATGGCTAAAATACAGCCAGCAGGCAGGTCAAGAGCACAGAGCTAACCCCAGTTACACATTTAGCCAAATGATTCATCTGCAGGTCTGCTGAAGAAGGGAAGGAAGTGATTTGCTGGTATCTCTTTCTTACAGAATAGCAGGATTGGGGTCACATTTTATAACATTACCAGAAACTGGCCACTGTGCAAATCTGATCCTTCCCCCTGCTGCCATTCAGTAACATCCTGGCTCACTTGTAGTATGAGGTATGAGAAGGAGGGGAGAAGAAGGAGAAAAAGAAAAATCTACAGTTACTTGTCCAGGTGTGTTTTTCTACTCCTTCCAAAGCCCTGGAGAGAAAAGTCCTGGATTTTCGAACCGTGCTGGTCTTTGTTTCACAGCTGGTTTGTGCTATATCATGCCAGACTCATTTAGCCTGGCCATATGTGCGACAACCTTGCAGACTCTTATCTCGAAGAGTTCCTTCCTCCACCTCCTGGTGACTCATGGAGCCAGGCAGTTGGAAGCCTTCCTGGTCAGGGGCACCATCCCCCTGCATCCCCAGGCTCCGTGGGATGCTGGAGCCTTCCACCAGCAGTGGCAGAAAGCAGAGCAGATGGACACTTGTGCAATTGTGGAATATTCCTAATCATGGCTTCTTCATCTCTCAGAGGTCACTCGAGGCCTTTTAGAGGAGGTGACTCAAACCAGGAGCACAAACCTGCTGAGAAGACTCCTGGTAATCCTGGTACACTTGTTGTGACCAGCTCAACGTGCCTTAGAGGGATTTGCTGGGTTGACTAATTGCCAGGTGAAAATGTAGGCTCCAGGTGCAGGAATGACTGCCCAACATCCCCAGCACGCTCCTTGAGCAGCCAGGACAGCCCCAGGAGCTCTGGAGACAGGGGAGAAGCAGCTCTAAAATTGCTCGTCCCCAGAAAATGAGCTGCTAGAAATCAATGTTAAAAAAAAGAAAAAAATTGGGATATTCTCTGCAAGCTGACATATCTCAGAGATTCTTTAACACTTTGATTTGCCAAAGTGTGAACAAAGACAAATTCCCCTCGATAAAAGACAAGACTTTTTTAAGTCTGAAAAAAAAAATCCATCTCTGCTCTCCCTGTTTTGTTCTCTCTGTTCTTTTTTTTTGTCGTTGACAGAGTAACACTGGGCAAACTGGAAAATGGATGTAGGGGTGAGCCAGTACAGTGTTTAAAGAAAACTCCTCTGAAGATTTCAAAATAGAAACAAAGAGAAAGTTCTTTTTCAGAGGAAAAACCCAGATGGATCCTTGGAAGGAGAGAGAGAGTCAGGCATCAACAATGCAGGCAAACAAAACTTCTCTCTCAGTGACCTTGCTGCTGGGGAGTGTAAGAAACGAACGTGGAGACTCCTGCTTGTGACAGTAAATCCTCGTCCCAAGACTGATGAGAACCATAAATGAAGCGACAGCCAGGAAATACCCAAGGTGAAGCGAGACAGTAAATCCCCTAAAGTTACAATTAACAGATCCAGGAACGAGCTTTGCTTCTCCAGCTCCGACAGCAAAGGAGGCCACGCTCTGCCCAGAATTGTTCTGTGGCTCCTCTGGGAACAGTGCTGGAATTCACTTTAATGCCATCGAGTGCTGGGACCTCCTGCACCGTAGCGGTGTCACTGCCCTTCCCCTCGGTTCCCACCCTGAGCCTGTGGGGTTTTCACCCCTGCCCCTTCTACCAAAGGTCTGAACACTGGAATACGCCCCTTGATAATAAAGAGGATGGAAAAAGACAATGGATGTGACAAAACAGTGCATTTTCATAGCAGCACAGAGAGGAAGTTCCAGGGATGCCCCATCCCTGGGAGTGTCCAAGGCCAGGTTGGATGGGGCTTGGAACAATCTGGGATTGTGGAAGGTGTCCCTGCTATGATGGGGCTGGAACGAGATGATCTTTAAGGCACCTTCCAACACAAACCATTCTGGGATTCTGTGAATTTGTCTGTCAGAGTAACTTCCATTTTACGTGAACCCACAGCTCACTGGCAGCAACGGAATTTGCTTCTCAGCACTTTCAGTGCTTGCCCATCCTGGCTGAAAGCAGCTGCCTGACACTAAAGAGAGCCAAATCCAGCAACCCCAGCTTTTATCCATGAGATCACCTGAGTGTGAGCAACTCTTACTTCACCACGTTCAGTCCCAATAAGTTTAATGAGCACCTGAGGCTGGACTGGGGCTCTGAGTCACCTCTTGGGCAGAATTTCCTGGGGCTGCTTCACTTGTGGGGGCTTGAAGGAGTCACACCCCAGCTGGGTCCCGTCTCCTCCTGTGTCCCCACGGAGTTTATACCCCCGCTGGAGGCAGAACAGGCTCTTCAGCTGCCGCAGTTTTCAGCCCAGTGTGTTTAGCACAAACGCGGTGCCTTAAGTCGCTGTGCCGAGTGTGAATCGCGGCAGCTGCACACAAAGCCGAGAGGGAATGTGAATTGGACCCCTGAGCAATTAACATGTCTCTGTTTCTAAAAGGGCATCAGGGATGGATGGAGAGGTTTTTAGCACTAGTTGGCCTGGGTATAAGCCTCTCCAACTGCAGGTCAAAATCCCCGAGCAGAAGTGGCTGAGTTGCACGATTAGTCTGAAGCGTGTTCAGAGGGATAAGGGGATCAAAACGCGAGTTCTTTCATACTCCCAGATTTCTTCTTTCACAGTGAATCAGTTCCACCCTGCCACATCGACTCCCCACGCTGGAAGTAACCAGTGCCATCAGTGCCAATTCCCCGAGAAATCTCAAGGCATTAACATCGACCATCCTCTTCTCACACAAAACCACTCACGGTGGTTTTAGGAATTTGCTGGGAGTGAGGGGAGCAGAACAAATCGGAGAGAGACAGCGCAGATTTCCCCTGAAAGAGGAAATCCTGCCTAGCCCTGTGCACCCCCCTTCCTAGCCACTGAGCCGTGAACTTCAGGGCAGAGAGAAGCAAATACCAGATCTGGGGAGAACGGAAAGAGCAGCTTTATTTGAGATCTCACAGGATCCAAACAGCAGAAATTAACAATGTTAATTCAAATTAATACCATGACTCCTTTCACAATGGCTGGACAAACAAAAAGCAGCACAATGAATGAATGCCTTAACGAGCCTCACTCAGTATTTCTCTCCAAACTCTTTATTTATCAGTAAGGCAGGATTTTCCAAACATTCTGACGGAGCTGCCCTTGGCTGTCAACAAAGCTCGATGCCAAACTACAGAGATTTCCTTCATGGTATCCTTCCTTTTTTCTACATCCACTCAAGCGCTTTGGTTCAGCTGTACTGAAAAATTCCCCATCAGATTAAAATGCAGTGACTCATCAGTAAAAGATAATAGCTGCAGGAAAGAAATACACTGTCAGATCGTCACGGTTCTCAGGCTGAGGGCTCTGAATGGCCAAGCCAGAGATGTGCCACGACAGAAACCCTGCTCCCAGCTTCACCTGCCGGCTGAATCAAGGTCACACGCAGCAAGGCAGGTGATGGACTGACCTGCTTTTGTCTTCTGTCTGACATGAATTACTACAGCGCATTACAGGTTCCGTGAGGACTTAGTTTGTTTGCTTCAATTGGATTAATTTTAGATTAATTTGTCAATTTTCCACCTCTTCAGTCAGCCCCGTGGTCACGTGGCTACAAGTGCAGACAGAAACGTTCCCTACCTCTTCCTACACTGTTTTTTCCTCTTAAACCCTGTACTAAGCCCACAGGTCTCGTGCAGTGCTGCCTTGCTCCACCCCAACATGTTCATTAAATCGTCTCAGACGTGTCTGACCCCAGGGCCACCAAGGGTTTTGCCGTGGCTGTGGCACCAAACCTTCTCCAGGTAACTCGGGGTGGCTGGTGTGAGTGCAGGGACACAAGTGGACAGGGAAAATGACCCCACAGTGGCTTCTCTGGTCCAGTGAAGCCACCAGGGGCTTGCTGCTACCCCAGTGACAGCCAAGGTTTGTCTCCTGACCTGGGGGTATGCTGGAAGGCAGAGTGGGAGCAAAAGGAGATCCAGCTCTTCCCTGAAGGAAGGAATGATGGCGTTGGTTGGCCAGAAGGGCCAGACAGGCCCCAAAACAAAGGGCAGGCTAAAGGTACAGAGCTCTTCTTTCCCTGCTCCTGTGCCTCCCACGGGATGGCAAAGGCAGAGCCACAGCCACGACATTTTAATTAAACATCACAAAACCAAAGATCACAAAACCATCACTGCAGACCTTGACCTGATGAGTTTCTCCCAGAAAAATCAGTGAGAATATTCCCTAAACCCACACCCTGTCCATAGCCAGGGCCAGGCTAAGCCTGGGCTCCAGCTGGCAGCCAGGAGATGGCTGTGACCCTGCCAGGAGCACGTTCACACAGGCAGGGAGGGCACAGGGGCAGGGTGACAAATTCCATAAGCCACCCCTGGCCCCAGGTCTTCCTTTAAATAGCCAGTAAGGGAAAGCAGGAGAGATGAACATGGAAGAGGAAAAACAAAAGCAGTAGGAGAGTGATTTACAAGGCCCATTTTAGCAACTTAAGATGCAGCCAAATGCAGATAAGCGCCTATCTCATTATATGTCCTCGTGTGTTTTTACAAATCTTTCCTACAACCTGAGGTGCCAACGTAACCTTGGTGATCTCTCAACTCACAGCTCCCACATTTTTAATGTGCAGCCCAGGCTTTATGGGACAATTGATCTAAATCCCAAAAAAACCTTGTATTTTTATTAGGAACCGATTCTATTTCTATTTTCTAATATTTTATGTCAACCCCAAATGATTTTGTAGGGTATTTATTTCAGACCAAAGATTTTCAGTTCTTCCTGCTGCTGAATGCCCAGTGTGGTTTTGGTCTGATCTTTTCAGACACATGAATAACTATCCCATTTCATGCTGTCATTGCAATTATTTATCTGGACTGGGGCTTTCCAAATAGAAGGCTCATTATTTCTTTTGTCAGAGATGCATTGGAAACAGCTGTTCACATATGGCATAGGGAGGGGAAATCCAGTCTTCTGACCACTGCACTGCTTGATGGCAGAACACACATTAAAAAAAAATGAAATTAAACCACAGACAGAGCCAATGTGGTGCTCTGCTGCTTCCTAGTACAGACACTGAGGCAATGTCCAGGGCAGTCAGGTACAACTGGCACACACAGAAATTTCCCAGGGTGTCATTTCAGTTGTAACTCATTCCACTCTTCTCAGCAACAGCATCACCAGCCCAGTTATAAGACTTTGAAGTTAAAAACATAAAAAAAAGCACAAAATCCTGAGAGTTTTCACTTCCTTTCGTACAATAACCTTCAACTCTTATCTGTTTCTGGCTTCAAATGCACCAGCTCAGCTGCTTTTTTCCAAAGTGTACTGATGGCACGCAGTACTAACCACCAAATTAATGCTTCCTCTGGAGCCAGGCCATCTGCAGAGGCAGGAGCTGGAACTGGGAAGTAAAATGGATCAGAAGCCTTGAATTAAGCCCTTGTTTAATGCAGAAGTAATCTGTGCTGTTAAGCCCACCCAAAGCAGTCCTCAGCCAGAAGACACAGCGGGTGTCTGCACCGAGTGTTTAATGACCCTGACACAATGAACGTCCTCGACTTTGGTCTCCAGACTCCTTGGGTCAGAGGAGGGCCAGCACAGGCAGGACATTGGTCATTAGGCAGGACTGCAAGAGGAAGAGCCACCAGCAGCCACCTCCTAATCATACAAGGATGTGCCAGCGGCTCAAACCAACCTCCTTGGCTTTACTTTGGGATAGGCTGGAGGAGAGGTGCTCACACATGTGGGGCTGGCCTTTGGAGGTCAGAGAAGATGAATGCTGGGCTCTAAAGCAGGGTCTGCTGCCTCCCAGCCAGTGTTTGAGCTGTCTTGTGACAGACAGACCTTGACAGAGACAGCACGATAGCGACTGACATGCAGAAGTCCAGGGTTCAGGCTGTGTTTGCAGCATCACCTCAGGACCCTGAACAAAAGGGCACTGAAGAAGCTTTTTTCCATGCTTCCTTCCTTTAAGAGTGGTAATTGCTGTCCCCAAACAGGGGGATGGCAAAAGTGCAATAGTTTGATGATGCTGTTTGTTAAACTTCTCTGCTCCTACACAAAGCTTTGTGAAGAGATCGGGGAGAAAAGGCCCCCACCCCAGGATCTGTAGGATGCAGGTCTGATGTGGGACACGTATCTGAGAGCAGAGCAGAGGAGGAATGACCCCATGGCAGGGACAGCAGCAGCTCCTGGCTCAGGGCAGGGGCCTCACCGCCCCAGCTCAGCACCTCTGTCACGTGTGCTCCTCCAGCAGCCCCAGAGCGGGGCTGGGGGTGTGCAGAGCTGGTTTCTGACACGGCCTTCCTGAAATGCTACTTCCTCTAAGTGAAGCAATTTCAGTTTCTCTCCTTTCCCTTTGTCCCCAGCCATGCTGGCTCCCCGAGGAGGTTTGCAGAGTCAGTGATGGGCTGGGCATGGAAAGGGTTATGGACGGGGGGGAAAAAAGCAAAAATACAGCCCTGTTACCAACAGCCCCTTCCAGCCCCCCTAACCTCTGCCACTGCACGAGGCAGGACATCCACCACAGGCAAATGCCTTCCAAACTGGTACAAAAGCCCTCGCTGGTCCCAGAGCCACAGGAATCAGCACGCAGTGACCCCACCCGCGCTGCCACCCAACGCCCGGGAGGGGAGCAATGTGTACCAAGGTGCTTTTAATAAGAATGGTCCTTAAAGAAAGGGGGGACACGGATGTTTGCAGCTCAGAACGGCGCTGAAGCAGCTGGTGCAGAAAGTGGAGCGGGGCGAGCTCTGACGGTGGATCTTGGCACGCGGAGATTTGCAATCCCGGCTCCCGCTCTCGCCTTCAACCACCAAATGATGCTCAGCTTCTACCAGAGGCAGCTGCAGCACTTTGTGGCTTTCAGGGCAGTGTTTCTTACACAACAGGCATTCAAAACAAGGACGTTTGTTCTGATACCAGGGGGTTTTCTAAATTTTTAATCGCGTTTTCTGAAGCTGTTTGCATTGATAGCAGCTCTTCTCCCCTCCAGTGAAATGTAAAAGGAGATGGAAGAGAGCAGGAGGAAAGAGATGTAGCAACAGGAAGGAATCCCATCCCTTGCTACTCTTCTTTACTGACTTTGCTTCAGCAGAAATATTCCAACCAACTCTACTTCGACTTTCTTCCAGTTGGGAAGGAAAGCTCCAGCTTCACTGCTGGCACAAGGTTTGATTCCTGATTATGTCTAGGGGGCAGGTGAAGGTTTGCTGCACAGATGGAGGCTCCAAAACTTGCATCTCCTCCTTCCCCAACTGCTGCACCATAATTCGTGGGTGGAGGAAGATCCTTTCTAGCTCTCAGCCAAGGACCAGGCACCTCCACTTGCCTTGTTTTTTTTAAGCCTCCAACAGCTGTGCTCCAGAGGCAGGTTTGAGGACAACTTCTTGGCCCTGGTCTGGCAGGGAGCAGCTCTCACCAGGTGCATGCCAAGGGAAAGGGAAAGAAGGAACAGGGAAAGGGAGCGGTGGAGCGGCTCTAAGGGATTTAGCTCCCCGTTAGAAGCTGACAATAGGCCACAGCCTGCCCCACAAGTGCCCTGTATTTAACTCTTCCCTTACCGAGCTTATTTCTAAAATATAGAAAATTTCCTTTTTTTCTCTCTTGGGGCCAGCTTGGCTTGAACACCCCGTTTATAAACACGGGTTTGGCCCATGCCAGTGGTGGCAAGACCAGAAACGTGGCTGCACTCCAGAGCGCAGCGTGTGCCTCCGTTAGTTGTTATCCTCATCCTACCCAGCCCAACTTGTGCCTGAGCTCTGC
This sequence comes from Eulacestoma nigropectus, assembly GCA_013397775.1. NCBI lineage: Eukaryota > Metazoa > Chordata > Aves > Passeriformes > Eulacestoma > Eulacestoma nigropectus. The sequence continues at coordinate 602,929 of VZTE01005256.1, read as the reverse complement.
CAAAGCCCCTCTGCCTGTTCAGCCACTTCTAAAAGGATTCACTTTGCCACAGAACGGAGAAGAGGATGTTCTTAAAGGCGTGCCATCCAGAAAGAGACATTGAAAATCAGCTCAGACAAAAAAGGCATGGGGTCTGTAAGACAAGGAGAGAAAACAAATGGGGAAGGCTCCCTGCAAGCCTCAGGTGTCTGGAGACACTGGGGATGCTCAGTTATGTTGGCCAGGAGAGGAGACAGAGAACGGGGCACTCAGATCCTGAAGTCATTGACCTCCCAAGGCAACAATTAACCACTGCCATGAACTTCCAAAGTGCTGAGCCCTGGGATGCCCTGGATTCCAGGTAATTTCTTTTTCCATTCCGTTGCCCACTAAAAAGAGTTGAGTGGGAAGTAGTTCCTGCAGTGCAGTGATCAGCTCTCCTGACAACTACAACAGGAGTTTTCCTTAGTTTTGAGAATTTTCCCTGCAGGTTCTCAAGAGCAGCTGGAAACCAGCGGCAGTGGTAATCTCAGTGAGACCCCACTGCCAACATCGTAGCAGGGCAGTCTAAACCATCTTGATTTCATGGCTCCTTTCCAAGGACTAAAATACACTCTTCTCCTACGATTGATCAGACCTGTCTCGCCCTCAGTTACGTTCCTGGAAGTTTTCCCCTTCCACTCAATAAAGCACAGCCGAGCCCTGGGACCCACAGCCCCACGCACAGGCACTGCTGTTTCCACAGCCGCGGGACTGCCTGAGGTGTCCCCAGGAACTGCCCCACCCTGAGAGGGCAGAGACTGCTCAACGCACAATTCCTGCACAGTTCACACGCATCGTTCTAAAAATACAGGTGAACCGCGGCACTCGATTGTACAGCAACTGGCTCAGCGAGGAAGACTTCGTGATAATCCAGTATTAGTCAAAAATGCTCCATATCTCACATCACTTGGGGACATTGCTAACCGGCAGCCAAGATAGGAGGAAAAAACCGAGATAAAAATCAAAACCCGCTTTTGTGAGACTCATCAAAAGTCACGACCAGACGAAGTGAAACACTCCTCAGTTTGTTTTTTTTTTTTTTTCCTTTTCCCCAGGCTTTGTTCCTCCCCTGAGCGTTCCGGGGCCGGCAGCTCAGCAATCAGACTGCCACGTTTAAACCTGGAGCCGCAACAGTTGCGGTTGTGCAACGCCACATCTGCGATTGCTCGCAGGGCCGGATTGTTCGAGCCCAGCTTTGCAACGACCACCCTCCGCTCAGGTTTCACGTTCCTTAAAAAACCCCAGCAAGCCTTCCAACTGCAGTTGCTTTAGTGCTAGGGTTTTCAGGACAATTTCAGAAGTGTTTCAGTCCCGGTGATCCGTATGGCCGCATCTTTCCAGCCACAAAAAATTGAGTCGGTTGTGCTCTGAAATTGCATTGCCAAACAAGGCGAGCGTTGCTTATCTAGGTTTTATCTGGTTTATAGCCGAGAAGCAGTGAAAGATTGTGCAAAGAGGGGAGAAACAGCCCGAAGGACCTTGAGTCTGACGGTGAGACAAAGGACCCGCCGGACTATGGACTTGAGGGAGTTGCACTCTGTGGAGCTGGAAACGTGATCCCGCAGGACAGGGCAGGCACGGGGAAGCAGCAGCACTAATCCCGGTCCCCCCAAGTTTCCTCCCATCCTTTCCCCCCCGCACCGGGCAGCAGGAAGGGCGGAAAGGGGCCAAAGCGACGGAGACGGAGCTTACCTGTGCACTTCCTTTTGAAGGTTTCATAGTCTACCCCTTGGTCTCCAGGGACGATTGTAGAGCCATTGTACTTAAACGTCACCCTTCGGGGAGGGAAAAGATAAGGGAAATAATACAGTTAAAAGTCACCTTTCGGGATGGGGGAAAAGCAAGGGGAATGACACACTTAAAAGTCACGCTCTGGAATGGGGGAAGGGAAGGAGAAGAATACATTTAACAGCCACAGTCTTTAGGAAGGGAAAGGAGGAGATGGGGTAGAATAGACTGAAAAAAACCCATCCTTTAGGAAGAGGGAAGGAGGAGAAGGAGGTAAGGTCTGTAGAAGTCACCCTTTGGGGAGCGCGCAGGGAGGACGGGGAATCCCAGCGCACCGCTGCCCGTCCGGGGGGGATGCCGGGGGGGGCCACCTACCAGTTCACCTCGGTGGCATCGTCCCTGACGAGGTTGTACGCCTCCCTGCACGCCTCCTTGTCGATTTTGGTGGCCATGGGGGCGAAGGGGAGGGGGGCAGCGCGGAGCGGCGCGGAGCTGGGGGGGCCGCGGCCG
>VZTE01005256.1:576767-600255 GCA_013397775.1 Eulacestoma nigropectus | reverse complement strand
CGAGGGGCGGGGATGGGGGCGAGGGGCTGGGCCGGGGCCGGGGGGCAGCGGGGAGCGCCGGCCCGAGCGTCGCCCGTAGCGGGGAACCTCCCGGCCCCAGCCCTGCGGGCCCCGAGCGGCGGCTCTGGGGTGACTTTGGGTGGTGACAGCCGCTGCTGGGCCCGGTGTGCGCGGGCGCTGGGGCCCGGCTGGGTGTCCCTGTGTGTCCCTGTGTGTCCCTGTGTGTGTCCCTGTGTGTGTCCCTGTGTGTGTCCGTGTGTCTGTGAGTGTGTCCGTGTCTGTGTGCGGGTGGCTCGCCCCGTTCCAATGCAGCGATCTCCCCCTGCCGGGCTCCCAGCGCTGCCCAGGAACAATCCCGCATCTCTGCGAGTCACTGCGCTCCGGGAGATGCGGGCTGAGAGGCAAAGGCTGCCTGGAAGGCTGCGCTTCAGTCCCACAGAAATAGAGACAGGTCTCTGCTTTGCAGAACCCGGCTGGAAATAAACAGCACCAGGTGATGTCCTGCCGAAGGACTGGAGTTTTACAAACCCGTCCTTAGGCATTTCAGTGGGTTTCTACCCTAAACCCGTGGGGCTGGGCTTGCAAATTTAATAAAAACTACATTCCACGATAAAAAGTATCACATTTTGTTTCTTTTAAAGTTTGCAGGGGATGATCATTGTTTGTTTCACATCAGTGTTGTCCATGTGAAGGCTGAGCAGTAGGAGCCTCATTACCACTGGGTCACTGAGTGTTGTCAGACATCTCGAGGGACAAGATCTCCAGAGCGTGCACTGGCTGCCAGGGACCCTTCACTGCCACACAGCCCCAGTCCTGCACGCAGCTCCTTCCAGCTGCATCCCCGTCCCTGGATGACGTGAGGCTCCCGGAGCTCCGGGGCCCAACACGGGCATTGCTGCAGTGCATCTCTGATTCGATGAGGTCATAGGGAACAGGGAAATATTTCTGAAGTCAGTACGAGTGTAGGACACTGAGTGAATCACACTCGGTATCTGTAGGCTGCAGGCTCCAGATGATATTGTAATCACACATTAATAGTTCTGGATTTACAGTGATTTTCTTTCGGAACTGCTTTTAGGAACACTTTGATTTTTCAAAAGCCTTTCTGCTGACCATTATCTGCTCATAAACGTACTTTTTGTAGTCTGCATTTATCATCCATTGGCACTTGCTGCTGTTTATACCTGTAACACTGCTGCTTGTCCTTGTCCTTGTCCCTTCAGTCCCTGATCCTCAGCTCCTGATGTTTCCTAGGGCAGAGGTGGGTGACTCCAATGTCATCCCCTTCAGAGGAGAGAACCTCATCCCTCTGCAGGTCTCTGTGACCCAGTGGCTGGAGCGTTTGAATTCTGTTAATCAGGGACTTCATGCCTCACACTTTTCAGTGCCAGATCCAAACATCAGGAATGCACATCTTCCTTATGGGGCCAAACCTTTTCTCTTGGTTTCTCTTCCTTGTCTTTCACACTTTTTAATGGATTTTTTTTTTTTTTTAACGCATGGAGGGATAAGTATTGTGCTCAGTTTCATCTGGCTGTAACTGGAGTGAGGAAATTACCTACTTTTCTGACTTCGGTGAGCTCTGATTTGCTTTTCACATGGCAATTCTGAGACGTCCAGAACACAGGTCTTTTTGTCCTGTCAGGAAGATGTCACTGGCCTGGCAGAAATACCTGTCATTGTCACAGGAGTCCTTGGAGAGGAAGCACAAGAGAAAGTGAGGACTTACGGACCTCCTCAAAAAAACATCTCCAGCAGGCATGGAGTCCTGGGAATCTGGATTGACCTTCAGCTGTCTAGACTGTACCATGAGGTTCAGGAAAGGTCTTAGAATACTTGGAGAGAGCTGAGCAAACAGCCATGGGCCCCCAGGAGCACTATCTCAATCCTAAAATACACCCCTGCAAATGCCTTGTTCCTGTGACCCTTTGCTATCTCCCCCACCTTTTGCTTCCTTTCCAATCTTTGTATTTGCCTATCCCTGACCCTGCTTCTCCATCCCTGTCTTTTCTGTGCAGGAGCAGAGAAGGGAATGGAGAGAACAATGCTCTTTTTTCAGGAAGAGGCTGCTCTGAATTTTCAGGTCACGGTTAGCATTGGGGTTGTCAATTTACAGATCACAGGTAGCATTGGGGTTATCAATTTTCAGGTCACAGTTAGCATTGGGGTTGGCAGCAAAGTGGGATTTCACTCAGACAGTCGAGGGTCTTTATCCAAGTCCTCATGGTCGCAAGGACTACAGGAGACCAAAGCTGGCAAAACCACTTCCCATCTCCAGACTCAATAGATCAGTAGAAGCCCATCATCCCCTCTGGTTTCCTGGGGTGTCCAAGGAACGGGCTGGATGCTGCTGCCCCAGCACTGGAGCCACTGCCTGCAGTGGAGGGCGGCTGAGGCCGGGGCAGGTGGAGGTGCTGGCAGCAGGCAGCCGTGGCAGCCTCCCCTGGTGTCACACACTGTGCACATCATCCTCTGCCAGCGACGGCAGCCCCGTCACCCCCGGGACACGTGTCCTTGGTGAGAGCAGATGGAGCCTGGACGCACACAGAGCCTTCTGCTGTCCCGGTGAGAACCTCTGGAGGACACCCAGGAGTGCTGGGTTAGCAAAGGGCTTTGTCCCTTGTAGTGCTGTGGGGGGACCATTGCACTGAAACTGGACCCGGTGGTTCTGTGTAGTGTCTTCGCTTCTGACTTCCCCTCTGAGGCAGGAAACCTTCAGCCTGCTGCTCATCGAGGGGGTTTGATTAAATTTAAGCCTCCTGGGCCGTAATGAATGAGGGAAAGTCCCACAAAAGCAGGGAAAAAGCCCCATCGGGGAGGTGCATTTTCGAGGTCAGGTAGTGTCCTGCCAGGTAAGAGGAGATGGTGATGGGGTTTCTGGCTGCACCTCCCGCACCCACTGCACAGTTTATCACCGCTGTACAAACAAAACACACCGCGTTCCCTGCAGCCAGTGTCCCTGGCACGGGTACCCATGTCTGCCTCGCCTCAGGCCCTGCCAGCACCATCCCTGACCCGGTCTATGGCAGCAACAGCCCCGAGGGGTCCTGTCCGCGCATCCCCGGCCCGGGGCAGGGAACAGCCCCGAGCTCCCGGGATGTGCTGTCCGTTCATCCCCGGCCCGGGGCAGGGAACAGCCCCGATGGGTCCTGTCCGTGCATCCCCGGCCCGGGGCAGGGAACAGCCCCGAGCTCCCGGGATGTGCTGTCCGTGCATCCCCGGCCAGGAGCAGGGAACAGCCCCGAGCTCCCGGGATGTGCTGTCCGTACATCCCCGGCCCGGAGCAGGGAACAGCCCCGATGGGTCCTGTCTGTGCATCCCCGGCCTGGAGCTCGTTCTCTCCCGCGGGGGGATCCCCGCCCCGCCCCGGCGCCTCCCCCGCTGCTCCCGGCCCCGCTCCGGTCCCGCCCCGCTCGGGTCCCGCCCCGCCGGCATTTCCTGCCCCGGGCGCGGGGCGAGGGGCGGCTGCAGCCTCCAGGAATTTGTCACCGCTTTGTTTTCCCCGCTTTTTTTCCGCCCGGGTTTTCTCCCAGCGGCCGATGTAGCCGCCGGCGCGGGGCCGGGGCCGGTCGGTCACCGCGGCCGGGGGGCTCCGGCCGGCCCCGGGCAGCGCTCGGCGCTCCCCCGGGAACCAGCGCTGAGTCCGGAGCGGCCGCCGGTACCGGCGCTGGGCTGGGCTGTGCCGTGCCCAACTTGTTGATACAACCGACCTTTGACAACAGCGGAGAGCAGCACCGAGGAGGGAAAAACAGTATTTTTTACCTCGGACATTTCCGAGGTGCAGACCAGCACGTGCCGGTCTGGGAATTGCGCTCCCTGTTCAGCACAAGATGCGTGAGAGCGGTCAGGAGGGGCTGGCGAGCTGCTGAACATCTTCCTGTGCCTTTGTTGCAGAAGTGCTGCGGATCGGGCGGTCATGGAGGGAACCCGGCAGAGCAGGATCTGCCGCCCGCACAAGATAAGCGAATCCTCAAAGGTTCGTACGATTTGTGTTGCCCACCGAAAAAAATCCCGCGACGGAAACAAGGAGGGTGGTGGGGGTAGAGGGTCTCCTTTGGGTGGACTGCTTTGTGGGAATGTGAATATTCGGAGCTTTTAAAAAGAGGTATGGAAATGGTGGTTTACCTGCTCAAGTATTTTTGGTAGAAGTTGCTGCCTAGTGATTAAGGGAAAAAAAGGAAAAGCAGCAGCAAATGGGCATCTGCTCATCATGACTCATAACTTAGAAACCCACATCATTGCAGCACAGTAGTTTCTCTGTACTAAAAATTCAGTCATTAAATGTGATGTGTTTATTTTTCATACTGATCCATCTCGTAAAATCCAAGCTCGTTGCAGAACCAGAGCTGGGATTATTCTTTAGATTCAGACTCGGTTTTGTACAAGATGGGAGTTTTGATCCTGCAAACTGTGGTTGTCAGCCCGGAGAACTCACAGAACCTGAGTTGCTCTCTTAGGTTTGTGTGGTTCATTTTCTTTGTAGCAAAGCTCTGTCTGCACAAATACATTGTTTTTATTTGTGAATTCACGGAAATCCATCTCAGGCAGCTCTTTATGCAGGTCCTCAGGATGCTTTACAAGATGTTAATATCATCTGTAGTTATTATGTTCACTTTGTTTCATGCCAGTGCAAGCTGCTTTTGTGTTGTAGTTACAGCAACTGCAGAACGGGTACCTTGCAATAACAAAAAAAAAGGTGGAAAAGAGAAACTTTTCATTGCTTTCATCTGTCTTACCAAAGTTGAATGAGCCAGATCTCATTTTCTTTTGCACCACTGATGAGCAGCAGTACTGCATTAACAGTCTGAGAGAAATTAGATCTTTGGATCCAAGAGAAGCTGAAATTCTGCTCTAACACAATTGATGAAAGATAAATAGGACTAATTTTTAAATGCATCCCTACCAATCTAATCTTTCCCTCAGTGCTGATCCTGTCTGCCACTTAAATGGTTTAGTCTGAATGTAATGATAATTCATCACATTAAAAATTAATTAACTTGACAGCGTTGTTTTATTTGCTTGCTTAGGCAGCAGCTGTCACTATCTGTTAAACTTAGAATTACTGGATAATGCTAAGGCTGTTCTACAGAATATAAATAGCTCGAGAAAGATGTTGAAGTTCAGTGTGAAATCAGTCTTGGTTTTGAAAAGTGCAGCTCCTGCATCTTGCTCCCTGAACAAATGAACTTGCCAAGTGGCTGAAATATGTCGATGCATTCCGAGAGCCTCCAGTGCTGTGTGGAATGGGTTCATGCCTGATTCCTGGAGGAGCAGCAGTTCCACATGGCAACAAGGATTTCAGGAGTGTGAGTTGCCAGGCGTGTTTGCAGGCAGGATTACGCTGCTGACTCAACATCCAGCTCAGCAGAGAGGGATCTCTGGCAAATCTTACATTCCGGTGTAATCTTGTTATGCCTGGTGGTGGTATTAGGGAATATTAGAGAGAAATGATCGGCCAGTTCCCAGGGAGGAGAGGGAGGATGGGTTTTGTTCAACCCAAGGATTTGGTTCAATCCTATCCCCCGTGAGTCAGATTCGGGAGAGGGTGCTGCAAGTTGTTATTTCTTGTCTGTTCGTCTGCCACCATCGACTACTCTTGATTCTAGCTGCCACAAAAGTGTGGTTTATCCTTTGCCATATTTATTCTTCTCCTCCTCTCTTCCACCCCCTGGTTTCTGCTTAGCGTCCTGTACAATATCAGCTTTTCCCAGCCTCAGGAAAAGGCAGATGAAAAGCTTTACAGTCCTTAAACCCCGTATTTTTACTGTTACAGGTCTCTGGCAGTTTTATTCCTCAGTGGAAGCTACTTTGTTGTCTATGCCATAGATCCCTTTTTAAGTTCAGAGGTGTGAGGAGTATAAGGCAAATTAAAGAGTTTTGACCCAGAAACCTTTAAATTATTGAAGCCTCTTCCCTCAGATTGGTTTAACTCTGCACACTTGAGTGTTCAGAGCTATTCCAACAGCAGGATTTTTGGCAGATTGGGCTCCATTGTTTAGAAAAGAACATAAGGAAATAAAGAGAATCTGCTGGGATGTCACGCTAAGAGCAGCACATTTGTTTCTTAACTTGGGTCTCAAAAAGCCCCCTTGGCTCTAAGAATCAAAGCTTTTCCATCCAGGTGGGTAGAGAGGGTCCCACCACGGCTTAACCAACCCAACAATGGCTTTTCCAGACTGCTGTGATCATGTGCTCTCTGCTTGGGAAGCCAGGAGAGCCACAGGTAATTAGGATTTCTAGGAGAAACAGCAGTTTGGTGGTGAAGGGAAGGGGGAGTGTCTGGGAGGTTTGAAGAGACCTCAGGTCACCTGTGTGACCTTTCCAGGTGTCACCTCTGGGAATGCAGCCTGGGGGTTTAGGACTGGGCAAGACCCAGACAGCCAGGGCTGTTCAGAGCTGACTTAGGTAGGATACAAGGATGTGCTTCTATTCCACCCCTTCTCACTTCTCTTACAAGTTCTTACAGGCTCTGCCTGGTTTGGATTTGGTAATTAAAGTATTTGGTATTTGCATTTACCTTAAGCTGGCTTTTATTAAGAGACATCACAAGGTAACTGACTGTGCCATCACACATTAAATTCCTCCAGAAGGTGGTCCCGAAACTTCACTTGACATTCTGGACTGACCAGCAGTGTTCAGTTCATGTTCCGCAGGACGTTTGAGGGGTGATAAAAGATTTCCATCTTGGTTCATCCTCAGGCTGGTGACGTGAGTCTGTGAGAAAAGAGGCAAATGCTGGTCTCCTCAAAAGCTCGGTGACACGTCCAGAGCTGGTGGTTGGAATGTGTGGACCAGAGGGATCCCAAAAGGGCTCTTAATGGATGTGTCCTGAGGGCATTTTCCCTTTTCTTTTAAAGCAAAATATCCACTCCTATTCATTTAAACAAAACCTACCTCAGCTTCTGGGAGCGAGGAGAAGCCTTGTGGGAATCAGTTATCCACATGTGTGGCTTTGCACATAAATAAACAGCTATTACTTCTGAGTGCAGTGTGTGTGCCTGGAATAATGTGGAAAGAAAGAGAGGGATTTTACCCTAACAAGCTTAGAAATGCAGAGTTCTGGAAAGATTTAAGAGGGGGTAGCTGTCAAGCAAGCTGTAACCCAAACAATACATGGGCTGAATGAAAATTCAGAGTGCTGCTGCGTGTGTCTCCCACTCCAAATGCTCAGAGAGTAGCTTAGCTGGGAGAACTCTGTAAGGAGTCATCTGGGGGACAAGGAAGAAAGGAAATGTCAGCAAGACGTCTCCGAGACAATGAGTGGAAGAGTTTCAGAAAATTGTGCCTGTATAACTCATCAGGGAGGAGGTTTCAGTGCAGCATGGTGGGGGAAGGAGGAGTAAATTATAAAAAAAGGGAGTAGGAAGCAGTAAAAGCCTCCATAGGTCTTTCAAAGTGAAGGTGAGGAGCTCAGGCTCATACTGTGTCACTTGCCAGCTATTTCATGTCAGAATTCATTATAAATGTGAATGTGCAACACAAAAAGAGCTGTCTCTGGCTTATGTATGACTGCACTTAGTGGGAAAACACGTTTCACTCTGAAATTGATCTTGGCGGAGGTGCCGCCTGCCTGATGCCGTTTGTGTTTTCCAGGTGTACAGGTGGGATGACCACTCCAGTCTGGTTCTGCAGAGCCTGAATGAGCAGAGGCACCGAGGCCTCTTCTGTGACATTGTGCTGGTGGTGGATGAGCAGAGAGTCCCGGCCCACCGGAACCTCCTCGCCGTGTGCAGCGACTACTTCAACTCCATGTTCACCATCGGCATGAGAGAGGCACACCAGAAGGAGGTGGAGCTTTTCGGAGCGTCCTACATCGGTCTCAAGGCCGTGGTGGATTTCCTGTATGGCAGCGAGCTGTCTCTGGATGGAGGGAACATTGACTACGTGCTCGAGACAGCTCACCTGCTGCAGATCTGGAAGGTGGTGGACTTCTGCTGCGAGTACCTGGAGAACGAAGTCAGCGAGGAGAACTACCTGTACCTGCAGGAGCTGGCCTCCATCTACAACCTGAAGCGCCTTGACTCCTACATCGACTCCTTCATCCTGCAGAATTTCGGCACGCTGTCCTTCACCCCGGACTTCCTGCAGAACATTTCCTTGCAGAAGCTGTGCCAGTACCTGGACAGCAGCGACGTGCAGCAGGAGTGCGAGCACGACCTGCTGCAGGCCGCCCTGCAGTGGCTCACGCAGTACCCGGAGCGGGAGAACGAGGCTTACCAGGTGCTGGACAACATCCACTTCCCCTTGATCCCCAAGGGCGACCTCCTGCATCGAGTGAAGCCCGCTGTGTGCTCGCTGCTGCCCAAGGAAGCCAACTGCGAGGGCTTCATAGAGGAGGCAGTGAACTACCACAACAACGTGACGGCGCAGCCGGTGCTGCAGACCAAGCGCACGGCCCTGCGCACCTGCGAGGAGCGGCTGCTCTTCGTGGGCGGGGAGGTGTCGGAGCGCTGCCTGGAGCTCTGTGATGACACCTGCTTCCTGGACACCAGGAAGGGACAGTGGGTGGCAGAAACCCCTCTGCCGGCCCGGCGGAGTCACCACTGTGTCGCAGTCTTGGGAGGCTTCATCTTCATAGCCGGGGGCAGCTTTTCACGGGACAATGGAGGGGATGCGGCGTCAAATCTCCTATATAGGTATGATCCCCGCTGTAACCAGTGGATAAAGGTGAGACTTAAGCTGTATTATTTCTCTGTTCAAAGTCCTTAATGTTTAGAGTTTTTTCTCCTTTTCTGGCGGAAGGACAGGGCTCGTTAGAATAGTCAACATGGCAGCATTTCCAAATGGAAAGTCGAGTTAGTTAAGTTGAAGCAGCTACTCGAGGCCTTTGTGGGAATGCTTAAATTACACAAAGAGCAAAAGAGTTTGGTGCAGATATTCAGCTTCACTTGGGATTTGGGCATCTCATCTGTGAAATTCCTGATCAGCTTCCACCTGCAACTCTTTATATTACTTCTGGGATTAATGCTGGAATGGACTTAGAGGTGGTTGCATGGTTCATCTTCCTCAAGCAGTAGTACATATAGATCAAAAGTGGGTGTGATGTAAAAAGGAAATGTCTCTGACAATTGTCAAATGTGTCTGTGCTAAATGTCCCTCAGAACAAGCTCTTCACTCCCAGTCCTGCCCCGAAACCCTGCGGCCGTGCGGGTTCCTGTATCAGCCACTTGTTGATACAGGACCAGTTATGGTTCCTATATGAACCAGTTATGGTTTCCATATGAACCAATCAGGATTCCTCTATGAATCAGTCATCCCGGATGGTTCACTTGTGGTTTCCAGTGACTCCAATATCTGTTTCTTTCAGAGTTTGGGAAGGAGGTCCTTATAAACACAAACGTTTATAGAGCAACCTGTCTCTTAGATGCTTCCTGTTGTCCCCTTGCTTGAAAATGGACGCTACTGCAGAAAAACAGAAGTATTTTATGAATATAATGGTCAAAACCAGCATCTCTCCTTACCAAATAAAGGGGAAAGAGCAACTGCCCCATCCTCAGCCATGAATAGCCCTTAAGCCCCTCACTTACCAGACACTGGAAGATGTCAGCGGGTTATTTTCTTTGCCAGGTTGCCTCCATGAGACAGCGACGAGTCGATTTCTACCTGGGAGCGATCACTGACATGCTGGTGGCTGTTGGTGGCAGGAATGAAAACGGGGCCCTGTCTTCAGTTGAGACCTACAGCCCTCAGAAGGACTCCTGGACCTACATAGCAGGACTGCCCAGGTAACTGAGCTGCTTGGGAAGTTCCCCTGTGTTTGAAGAGTGGGAGTAAAGGGAGCTTGGGTGACTTTAGCTGATGAGTGGGACCCCAGGAAGGGAGGGAAGGAGATGTAAAACCAACGTGGCATCAGCCATAACAAACCAAAGCAGCATTTGGGATCTGAGCAGGCAGCGTGCCTCGTATCAGCGAGGTTTTAATTTTCATCCCAAGGTACATCTGGACCATGGGAGGGAGAGCTCTGATCATTTCACTCTCCTGTTCCTAAAACGTTTTTCTTGAGGTCACTGGGAATTGAGTCTTTTCAAGGGCAATTTTTATATCTTGATCAAAGGGGTTTATCATTTCTTTCGCCTTACTTTGTCACCGTGGTGTGATGGTTTTCCTTGTAGGGTGTTTCTCCATGTTTGCTCAGGCTGGCTGTTGCAGTCAAACGCATTTACCTGTATTGGAAACACAGAACCCTGGCAAATGTGAGCTCTGTCTCCCTCTCAGTTTGAGTTAAAACTTGGCTGTTCTGCTTTTGAGAGGTTTAAGCCCTGCAGCTCTTGTGGCAACGGACAGGACATTGCTGTGTCCTGAATCAACGTCAGAGCAGTGACTCTGTAAGGACAGCACAACAGTATTTCGTGTGCAAACAGTGACTCGGATTTAGTGATGTTTCACATTTGTGGGAATCACAGGGCCCGTGGCTGTATGGATGGTGTTCCCATGATGTCTGAAACCTCAGCAGCAGTGCTCGCTTTCCTGGTGGCATCACAGACCAGGTTCCTGCAGTTTGCTGTGAGGTTTCAGGGTTTTTCCCTGTTCCCTGAGCTGCAGAGCTGCAGAGCCAGAGGCAGCCAGTGAAGGCACAGAAGCCTGTTGCCCAGTTCTATTTTGGGCAGGTGCTGCAATGCAAGGCTGATCCGGGCTAACAGCTGGGCTCGAGTGCTCTTCACAAGCAGGATGCTTTTTTATTTCTGCTCGCACAGGCAGATCCAGCAGTTGGGGCTAAACACCACAGCCCTTCCTGGGAAGCTCTGTAGGAGAGTATCTTCAGGTCCTAAATCCTTCTGTTAACTGGGGTCACCTGTGAGATATATCCTGTATGGATATGTTTATTCATAAATGACCCTGGGGAAGCTCACACAGTTGGCTTAATCCACCCAGACTCTCTAAAAACGGGCACTTTGTCTGCATATTCCAACTGCTACCTGTGTGCTGGCTTTGGGAATTCTGCAGCTGCAGCATTTAAAGTGAACTTTGACTTGTGGGGGTTAATTTTTATTAGGTTGCCTGGCTGGTCTGCTTGGACTAAAAAGTCCCCCTTAGGGAACAGACCCCTCTTACACTGCAGAGACTTGGATAAGTTATTCCTGCATCCAAAAGAAATGATTCTGCATCCTCTCCTCCTATTGCTCTGTCCTTGGCACTTCTGGGTTTTCTGTCTTTTCAGCCCTTTTTTTTCCATTTGGGTCTGGGCAGTGACTTGTCTGAAACAATTATTTTTTCTGCACAGAAGGAATAAGGCAAAAAGAACTTTATGCAGGGTGCAAAAGGCCAAGCTCAGAGGTGAGCAACAGGAACCTCTCTGACACATGGCCACTGCTCGAGCTGGGCGAGGGCTGGCTCTGGCAGATTTGGGGCTGCTGAAAAGGGTCTGGGCAGCCCTTCCCTGAGGTACTTCGGGTGGAGCCGTTGGAGCGAGTCCAGAGGAGGCCAAGATGATCAGAGGGATGGAGCTCCTCTCCTAAGACGAAAGGCTGAGAGAATTGGGATTGTTCAGTCTGGAAAAGAGAAGCTTCAGGGTGACCTAATTGTGGCCTTCCAGTGCCTGAAGGGAGCCCACAAGAAAGATGGAGAGAGACTTTACAAGGGCCTGGGGTGACAGGACAAGGGGGAATGGCTTCCCATGGGCAGAGGGCAGGGTTAGATCAGATACTAGAAAAAAATTCTTTGCTGTGAGATGGTGCAGCCCTGGTACAGGCTGCCTGGAGAAGCTGTGGCTGCTCCACCCCTGTGAGTCTGTGATTTACTCACAGTGGAAGAAGGATGAGAGAGGATTCTGTGATCCATTCAAGATTAAAAACATTCTAGCCACAGTTCTTTCTGCCTACTCCAGTCTTCCCTTCAACGCACTCCTCATCTGATCTGTTTTCCTCCTCACCACATGCTTTTGTTCCTCAAACAGATTTAAGCTCCTGTTTCACCCAAATAACATCTCCCCCAGCCCTATTCTAGCAGCAAGACTTTTCATGTAGAGGAAACCAGAAGCTCTGGTCCTCTGCTTCCTGACTGCCTGATCAGGCAAGGTATCCCAACAAAACTGTCTCTTTTCCTGTGTTTGTCTGTCTTCTTCCATCCGAAGAGAGCATGTGCAGGTGTTTTGGGTGTAACCACCAGAAGCAGGCTCCGTGCTGCACCTCTGGTGCCGTTCCTGACTGCTCCAGGCCAGCAACTGCCTGGAATCCTGTTCCCTGGAGTGACGTTGAGGTCACTCTGGGGTGGGGGCTTGTGTTGTTCCACTCGAGCTGTGTGGGGTGGGACTCTCAGAGGTTGTTTGTTAAAGCTTCTATGCTGAACATCCAGAAAATGGGTTTGTTTTGTTGCTTCCCAAGGGTTAGAGCTTGCCACGTGTGTGGAGATTTGTGGGGGAAAGGCAGTGGTTGTGTCCTTGAGCACACAGGCCAGCCCCAAATCCCGTGTCCACGTTGCTGTTCGCGGTCTCGCTCCTCTAAGGAAGAGCTTTACAAGCTCTTCTTTATCTCCTCTTAACCCCCGTCTCCTTCCCACCCTATATGGTCAAAACAACACGTTGTTTTCCCTAAGCACTCTCTTGGAAGGAGCTGAGCTGTTTTGACTGAACTCATGCTGTCTTGCTGGAGAAGAAAACAGCCTCTCGGGGCAGATGTTTAATGGGGAAAACTTCAGCCAAGTTGTCTAAAGGGTGGACCTGTTCCAAGCCTGCTACAAGAGAGTTCATTTTGCCTGACGCTCATTAGGGTCCATGGTTGTGGGATACTTTTCCCTTTCTTCAGAGAGTTCCTACATTTTTCCCCCTTTTCCCAGGCTCTCTGGGAGCAGTTTCTGTCATAGTTTCTAGCCCAGCAGGGAGCAGTGGTGGCTGATGAGCTTGGCAGAGCAGGAGGTGAAGCAGTGTGTTCTCATCCTGAACAGACCATGAAACGGTCTGCTGCAGACAGCAGTGAAATTAACTGAGTGGCCCTAGGTTAAAGTTTGGCAGAACAACTGAAAGCTGCTGTGTGAGGAGCTGTGTTGGAACAGGTTGGGGAGTGATGGTATCTGCTGTGCCGGTTGGGTCATGAACGATCTCGCAGGGCTACAACAGGTGGACACCGACATCCAGAGCAACCACGGCTCACCTGGACTTTGGCTGGAGTAGGGGATTCCCAAAGCTTTATTGAGTTAGGTGTTCTTCTGTCTCAGACAGTAAATGGTAGGTTTTCTAGCATTTGAAAGGTGTTACTGGGTCAGGAACTAATTTTTCAGCACTGTATCTGGGGTAAGGCATTCAAAATCGGCGCCAGGCTCCAGCAGACGTTAAAATCAAATCTCCTTTCTCTTAATGCCTCTGCTTTTTTCTGGCCACTCTTGCAGATAACACTGCCAAAACACTCAATGCTCTCTGTTGGAGGATGTCTGGACCCATTGTATTGACGTGCCTGTTCTGTTGCACATTTAGAAATGCCCCCTCTCAATCACAGGGCTTTTAGAAAGGATTCCTATTGATTGGTTTCAATTTACGCATCTATTTCATGCAGTTCCTATGAAAGTGACACTATTTAGGATGAGCTTTCAGAAGTGAGGCAAAGTGAAACACCTCTGGTGCATTTCAGTGGGTAACTGTCCTATACTGGACAATAACAAATTGATGGTCGATTTGGTGCTTCAGATCTGATTGTTTCTGTCAAACCACTCTGGTAGCTGTTGCTGTTCCCTGGACACAACCATTGACTGAGGCAAAAGAACCACATCAGTGCTTTTTCTGCAGCTGCCTGTGCTGGGCTGCATGCCTGTACTTGAGAGACAATGGCTATTGCTTGCTTACCTGTACAGAATTCCAGAGCAGGAGAACATTTAACCTACTTCTCCAAAGGCCACGCAAGTTTTTATTAACTTAGAGTCATTTTTTCCCTGATTGCCATCAGCAGTGCAGTAACGCCGGGCTCTGGGGTGGATTCAATGCCCTCCCATTGTCCACCCTGTGACTCCTCAAAACTCCCTGGTACAGCACAGCCTCCAGGCAGCTTGGTGGTTACATGTGGGTTTAAATTCTGCTGCAGTCTTAAATGGACTGAATTCAAGTTGTCCATCCCATCCCCAGACTGACCATTTTTAAACCCACTCCTGTGTATGTAGAGAAACACCGGCTCTGACAAGCAGCCCAGGAGCCACTGGAGATGGACAGTCCTGGTTCTTGTCTGGAAGAGACCTCGAACAAGGTGGAGCAGCATCTCTGGGCACTTCACCTGCCGTGGTATTTTTGTCAGGGCTGAAAGCTGAGTGCATGTGCTCAAGGTACATCATGTCCAACAGAAGCACTGAGCGTGAATTAACGGCTTCCACCACGAGGCAGATTGAGAGCTGTGGAAATTCTGAGTTGCCTTTTTGGATGAAGTCCATAACTATACCTAAGTCCTCTCCTTTTTTCTTCCTGTCTTTTCCCTGAGAGGCCAAGAAGCAGAACAGCTGTGATGTCACCTCTGCCAGATCTCCAGGGCTGGTGCTCCAGCCCCCGTAGTTGAACAGACTGTCCTGGTCACTCATCATTGTCAGCCCAAGCGTGTCAGGGATTTTTCTGTTTCTTGTAGCAGGAACCTATTAAAATATCTGATTCAGACAGGGATCGGAGGTTTCGGTAGGCATCTAGAATAATAACCACCTTTTAGCTTGTCTCAGAAGTGTTGTGCTTTCAGGGTAAATGTGAGGTTTCTTTTCTAGTCCATCTTTTCCCTTGGCACAGAAGTGCTGGCACTCAGCTGCGTGGAAGATGTTACGATACCATTTGTGTGGCTCAGAGAAACCATTACCCTGCAAAATAAAAACAGCTCAAGGTTCTCTCCACACAGAGTTCCAGCATGTTCAGGCACGGTTCAAAGGCTAAAGCAGTGCTCACAGAGGTTTGTCTGCCGTGGAGGTTGCGTTGTCTCGAGTGCCTGACTACAAAGGATGGTGGTAGAGGCTCGTGAGTGCAGCGTGATGGGTACATTGCTCTGTGCCCTGTGGGTATTGAATCGTTCGGGCTCCTTGGGAGAGCCAATTTGCTGTGGCTGGTGCTACATCTTTGACACCCCAACTCCCGAAAAGGAGGGAAAAAAGACGTGCAGGAACGACATGTTCAAAGCAGCTGATGCTGTTCATCACGTTGGCTGTCTGCTTCTGAGAGCTCAAAGGGGTTTGGTCAGGAATAGCCTCGTGTGAAGTTAAGAACAGCCTGGAGATTTAGGTTTGTAGTGGCTCTATTATAGATGATCAAAGGGGATTTCTCTCTGCCCTGTGGATGCAGTGTGAGTGGTGTTGCTTCTACCACTCACTTCACCGTGATCTGTGATGGGCTGGGGTCTGTTGCCTTGTCTTGGGGTGACCAAAGGAGTTCCCATCTGTAGGGCAGCAGTGGTAGAGCAGACAGGTGGCTCATGAAAAGGACACTGCCTGTGCTGGGACTGCAGATGATCTGGGCTGAGAGCACCCGTGGGTAAGAATGTGACCCGTGATCCTGAAGCTGTGCAAGGGCAAGGCAACAGCAGTTTTCTTCTTGGTTTCTCTTGGTTAATCCCTACTGGTAAGTCTGAAAGGTGTCATGATTATTTCCCCTTTCTGTCGCAGAAACCCTTACAGAGATGTGGATTTTTTCCCTCTCTGGCCCTCTCAGACTAATGCAAGCCAAGCACTGGAGCAGGAAAATGGGAGTGAAGGTCATGCCAGTAGAGCAGGATGGGTTATTTCTGTTGTGTGACACACTCTAGAGGATGCATTAAAAAGTGATTGTCATACCTTAGTGCTCTGTAGCGACCAGCTGTGGAAAGGATGATTTAAAAGTGGTTGTCAGGCTGTGCACTCTGCAGTGCAGGGTGAGGCCCTGCGAATGAGACGAGTTACTGGGTAACCACGGGATCAGGGATTCTTCTGCCTTTAGTTACTGTTTATTTGCTTCTTCAGAACACTCTCTGCTGAATGCTTGTGTGTCTTGATAAAATCTGTAAGGACCATTGCTGTTTGCCTGCCCCAGGTTCACCTACGGCCACGCTGGCACAGTCTACAAGGAATTCGTGTACATTTCGGGAGGCCACGATTACCAGATCGGCCCCTACAGAAAGAACCTGCTGTGCTACGATTACCGCACGGATGTGTGGGAGGAGAAGAGGCCCATGATCACTGCCAGGGGCTGGCACAGCATGTGCACCTTGCAGGACAGCATCTACTCCATCGGCGGCAGCGACGACAACATCGAAACCATGGCTCGGTTTGACATCCTCAGCGTGGAGTCCTACAGCCCCCAGTGCAACCAGTGGACCAGAGTGGCCCCTCTGCTGCAAGCCAACAGCGAGTCGGGGGTGGCAGTTTGGGAAGGCAAGATTTACATCCTCGGAGGCTACAGCTGGGAGGAAGCTGTCTTCTCCAAAACAGTCCAGGTCTATGACAAGGAGAAAAATAAGTGGTGCAAAGGGACGGACTTGCCCAAAGCGATTGCCGGAGTGTCCGCGTGTGTCTGCGCCCTGAAACCCAAAACAGAGGACAAAAAGAAAAAGACAAAAACAAAAAAACATCAAGATCGAGGAAGATGACCACTCCTGGATAGCCACCCTTGGACGGTGGACACCAAAAGGACCTTGTATTTAGACATTTCTATCTAACCTTTATTCCATTTCTTTTTAAACAGGATGGGGAGGGCATCTTCTGAAGCCTCAGAAAATGTACACCTGAATGTGGTTTTTGGATTAAACTCATGTTTAAGATAAAAACAACAAAAGAAACCAAAAACTCCCCCTCTTGCTATACAAAGGGTGATGTGGCCAGAGAGGTGCTGCTGCTCTCCTGAATGTTAAGGCTTAGGCTTTTCCTCCTGTGGTTCATGGCATTTCCACGTACATCGTATTATATCGACATTTTAAGGAAGTTTTTAAAAACAACTTTTATACTTTTTTATACCACATTTTGCTAACTCAGTCTCTCGTTCGCCATATGTTACGTTGTTGACTATAGAAGCTGCTGCTCTGTGATCGTGACCCTGTTGTCGGCGTCAGGAACTCCTCGTTTGATATCTTTGGTCTCTGTGTGGCTCGGCCAGGACGTGGTGCAGCTGTTGGAGCAGCACTGGCATTCCCAGCATTGTCAGGCAGTCAGCTGGAATTGGCACTATTGTCACAATTCCAGCTTCCCCAGAGCCCAGCTCGCCAGCCATGCTCATAAACACGCTTTATTTCGGTGACTGGTGATCTGCTGAGTGGATTTCAAGGGCTTTGGTTTAAAGTTCAGCTGTTGATCATTGCTGTTATTTTTTCCTCAGTCCTCCCCTCCCATCTCCCTTTCCATGTATTTCAGATTTGCCTTTTCTTCCATCTGGTGTATGTGCAGGTGATATCCTGCTACCCTCATTCTTTTGTCTTTTTTTCATTTTTTTTCCCAACTACTTACCTCAATAATTGGAAAACACTAAGAAAACATTTTTGCACTTAATTTTATTTGAAACTCTGGTAAATCCAAGACCTACTACAACCGCACGTGTATTGAAAGAGGTAACTGAATACATTTCTGGAGTGCAAGGAGGTTATAGGTTGTTTCTTCAATGCTAAGAAAACTAGTTGAAATTAATTTTCTGAAACTCCCTGAGGGTTTTTTTGGTGGTTTTTTTATTTAAAAAAAAAAAAAAAGCCTCAGGATTCAGTCTTTCATTTGCATTAATGGATTTATTTTAAAGCCTTTGTATACTGCATGAGGTAATGGTTATTCTTTTTTAGCCTAAAAATGAACTTAAAACCAAAAAAACCAAATCAAACATTTTGTTTATGACAAACTCATTGACAAGTTTTGGGGGTTCTTTTTTAATATCTGAAATCCTTGCTATGTTGACTGACAACTACTTAACTTTTTGGGGACATTTTCATGTGTAAGTATAGAACAAAAATTTCAAAGACTTGCTTTGTTTCTGTTACTGGGTTGCTTGTTACTATATCCCCTCTTTTAACGTGTTTATGTATTACATTAATGTCTGGCAACAATAAATCCAGTTTAGAATATTCTATTCATCACATTCTGACTTGTGTATTGATTTCACTGAGGTTTTCCTTTTTGATTAATTGGAAAAAAATAACCCTGTAATCATTTGTCAGTGAAATTGATAACGGTGAAAACATTTTAGTAGGAAGGTAAATTTAACAATATGAAGTAGAAATAGAACTTATTTAGATAATTCTTTTTTTCTGCATTTTTCTGCTCTAGGCAGTTAGAAGAGACGAGGGGGAATGGCTTCCCACTGCCAGAGGGCAGGGATAGATGGGATATTGGGAATTGTTCCCTGTGAGGGTAGGGAGGCCCTGGCACAGGGTGCCCAGAGGAGCTGTGGCTGCCCCTGGATCCCCGGAGGTGTCCAAGGCCAGGCTGGACAAGGCTTGGAGCACCCTGGGACAGTGGAAGGTGTCCCTGCCCATGGCAGGAGAGGAACGAGATAGGCTTAAGGTCCCTTCAACCCAAACCATTCTATGATTCTATGAAACTCCTTTTCACATTTTTGCAGCTCTGACAAAAGACCCAATCCCGTTTGTAGGGTGTTTTCAAAGACAATACTAAATGGGGTGTAGATGAACAATTATGTTTTCTTAACCATTGCATGAACAAAAAACAGCTTCAGTGCTCATCAAAGCAAGCCTTGTTTCCCCTGGTCTGTGTATTGGGGAAAACACCAAAGCCAGAGGCTGTGAGTGAGTGTGGGACATCTCCTGTGTCATTAGAGGTCACTGGGGGATCGTACCTGTCGTTGCCAGAAGCATTTCTCCATTATTAAAGGAACAAGCGATTCCCATTTGCACCTCCAAGGGAGCTCTGCTAAAGGCACGGTCTGGCAGAGTGCCCCTCGATTTGGGATGTTGTGTATCCAGACTTAGCATCCCTTGGGAAGTGTCAGCAGATAGCACAAGGAGCTTGGAGATAACCCAGGCTCCGGAGCGCTGCACGGCTTTGGGGAATTGGTGTGCTGGAATTTCTGAAAAATGAGAGGGAGAATTTTTGTGACAAGAGTGGATTTCTTCTCTGGTTTTTGAGGTCTGAACAGACCTCTTGGTGAGGAATTAGGGTTGGTAGAGGAAAGGTGTATTCTCCTGGTTCAGCCTGGTTCCTGAACCTGCACATGCCACCGCCTTCATCCTAAGCCCTGTGAAGCGTTTTACTCTTGCCAGGAAGCACAGCTCTTTCTTCCTGCCCCAGGGAAAAATAACTACTGCTCTACCTCATTTTTAAAAAGGCTTCCATTGCCAAATTCTGAGGAAATCTTGTTTTACCTGAAACAAAGCAGCTACCAAAACCCTCAGGTTTGCTCTTCCCGCACTTCCATGCCTGTATCGTGGCATCGGCATGTCAAGGAGCTGCTGCCTGTAACTCTGACGTTAGATAACAAATCCCTCGAGGTACCCTGAGGAAAAATTACAGCCTGGTATGAGATGCAGTTGTTTTGAAGGCTTGAGAAAGAAGATGGAAATATTTTTGTTCTCGAATTGAAATCTTTAATTGGGAAAAAATGTGCCGGTGTTTTTCTGTGTGAGAGATCAGACTGCCTTCAGTGCTTTCTTCCAAAGACTGCTGATTTTCCGGGCGCCGTTTAGGATTCCGGATTCTTGCGTGACAACAAAAAAGGGGTCGTGTGTCTAGGGAATGTAAAGAAATAATTTAACCTTCAGTACTGAGAGCAATTTAACTTGCAGAAAACAAGTCCAGATTTGAATTGTGATTCTTCTCTTCCTGATATGTCTTAGCGAAGCTCTGACCAGTAAGACAAAAAAAAAAAAAAAAGCTGGCATGACAAGCCAGCTTTAAATATGATTTTATTTCAGCTTCTTGAGCTATTTCAGTTCTCATGAATGTAATAATGAGATGCTAATTATTCCTTCATGAACTTCTGGCTTTACGGTGTCTTAGGGATCAGGTCAGGGCAGATGGAGAGGTTCTGTCACTGCGCTGTGCGAGCCAGAGCACAGCTCAGCTACTCACAGCTTCCTCCTCCTTCCTAGTAACTCCACACAGGGAGGGACGCAGCCCAGTCACGGGGTTGTTGATGCTACACACATTTTTTAGTTCCGCCTGGGACTCGCTTTGGGAAAAAACACACTTTTGTTTTTATGATGATGGGTTCGGTGACAGAGCATGAGGGGAAGGTGAGGTGGAGACTTGGTGGTTCTTTGGTGCTCCAGAACTGGAAGAGATGATTGAATGAGAAGAGAGAAGACTCATATTTAAGATAAGGATGAATAAGTCACAATTAATTAGCCAGAAGTTCTGCATAGATAATGGAAACACTGAGTCAAGCATCCACGTGATCTACTAAAGGCTTGTCCACACTTCAAATCGGTTTCAGGTTGGCTTGAACTACTCCATGCTTAAGTTTTATACATCAACAAAATTGTTACAAATTTCCAGCAAATTTTGGAATATGGAGTTGGAAGTCAGGTTTGTATTAACCCATTTTTGGAATTAAATAGCTGCTGTTTGTGTCCTGTGGTACCTGGCTCGTGGTTCCCACCCGCAGAACCATTCCTGCCCTGCTGCTCTCAGGTTCCCTTTGCCCACTCCCACTGCCTGCTGCTGGCCTGGGACATTTAGGGCTCAGAAAGTTCAAAAAATATTACCAAGGCTGATAATTCTACAATCTCAGATGCTGACCTAGAGCTGGCTCATTCTGTACTGAAAACTGAAATATCCTATTTTTAATATGAGCCAACTGACCCTCCCTGAGATCCAGCCAGGGAAGGTGACTGCTGCTGGCAAATACTTCATGTAGGCAAAGCCCTTATTGGACCTAGAAACTGTTGGGATAAAGGTTCTGCATCTCTGAAGAAAACGTCTTGGGATCTCCTGAAGCTCCTGGCACCAGGAGGAAGCCCTACAAAGACAGCACTAAACCTGCCACAGCCATCAACCAGTTCCTGCAGGGCAGCAGGAAGGCATTCCCCCTGTCCCTAAAAAAGTGGATGTGAGGGTCCCGAGTGCTTCAACTCCCCAAAAATCAGAAGTGCTCAGAAGTCATGTGTACACATCTCCCGGGCACTGTCATGAGCACAGATCTCATGACCCAGGGAAGTCACATGGAGTCCCCAGCACTTTGCATTTCCAGCAGGATAAGAGCAATTACAGCAGCACCTGGCAGGCAGGTACCGTGGGAGTGGTTTATCCAGCTCCCGGGCTGCTGTCAGACTGTCCTTTATTTCCACAGCCTCATTTGTTGTTGATAAATTCACAAGTTGTTAGGAATCACTCCACGCATCTTGAGAACATGGATACACAGAAAGAAAAACACGACACTGGTTATTTTTTTTTTTTAATTTGGAAAAGCAACTTGTTGTTTTGGAGGGATAATTCACAGCCATTGGCATAAAGGATGGAAGAAAATACAACTGATTTATGCCATGAAAGCAGTAAGGAAATAACAGGCCACTAAAACAGGCAAAAATTAATAAAACAGAACTGAGGTGGAAACTTTGCAGCAGGTAAGTTTCATCAAAGCATGGTATTACAAAAAAAACCCCTTAGATTATTAGGAAACATTATGGTAAAATGTTAACAGACTTTAAAATTAAACTACACTAAGACGGGATAAAATGGAACGTGTTTTACATGTTGCTGAATGAGACAGTGGCATCCTTTCTCAGCTTTCACCCTCAGCTCTGGGTTTTAACAGTTTTGGCATTTGAATTTTCTCCTTTCCAGGCTGAAGACTGCTCATTTGTATTTTGAAACAGTCAGTTTACTTAGGCAGCATTGTGGGCAGAAGGGAATTTTGCCTTCAACCAGACGAGCTACGTAAGGGTTTTCACTCCATTATTTACCTTGTAAATTAGACTCCCGAGGGGAGAGGGGCTTTCAGACGTTTGAAATGCTGTATGCAAAAAGCCTGAACATTTGTCTCCCTTTTTTGTTTCTCCCTTTTAATATTAAGCAGCCATTTTCACTGCTGGTTCTCTGCCTCAGGACAGCACAGCAACACTTGCGAGAGACAAAAGCGAGGGAGCGGCAGCTGGGTGTGTCAGCTGGAAGGGTAAAAGGCTGATAGAGAAAATCATTTACTGCCATCAGCACACAGTAAGTGTTGCACTTCACAAAACAGGAGGGACATGTCCTCGTCGTGGAGACGGGGAGGAATCTTCTCCCCACTTTCTGTGAACAGCCGAAGGCACAAAGTTCTCGTCTCCTCTTCCTTTTCTTCTCTTCAACCTTCTCACTGATATAAAGTTGTCTCTATCACTTGCTTCCCAGCCGACGTAGACTTTTGCAGGACTCGGTAGTTTGTTTAAGGAAAAAAAATATGGAGTAAATTAGAGATGAATTTGATGGATTCTTGCCTGGGGGTTTCAGTATTGTTATGACTCAACCCTTTCAAAATCATGAGATTGGCTTAGTCATTCTTCTTTTTTTTTTTTTTTTTTTTTTTTTTTTAAACCCAGATACAAACCCTGAACCCATTCTCACCCTGGTTATTTGAGACAGAGGTGGGACAGCTTCGCTGTGGCATCATCCGGGCACACAGCCTTACCTGTCACCTGCCAGAATGGCCCTTGGCACACAGCCTTTCACAGACGAAATTTGGACATTACGAGGAATTTCTTCACAGAAAGGGTGATTAAACATTGGAACGGGCTGTCCAGGGAGGTGGTGGAACCACCATCCGTGGAGGTGTCCAGGGAATGAACTGGACATGGCACTCAGTGCTCTGATCTGGCTGACAAGGTAGGGATTGGTCACAAGTTGGACTCGATGGTCTTGGAAGGCTCTTCCAACTTAATTAAGGAATCACGGAATTATTTGGGTTGGAAAGGATCTCAAGATCATCCAGTCCAATGACCTTGCCAAGGAAGGGACATCTGGAGCAGGTGACACAGGAACGTGGCCAAGTGGGGTTGGAATGTCTCCCTCAGAGGAGACTCCACACTCTCCCTGGGCAGCTATTCCAGTGCTCTGCCACCCTCAATGAACAGAAATTCTTCCTCATGTTGAGGTGAAATTTCTCGTGTTTTAGTTTATGGCCATTGCTGCTTGTCCTGTCGCTGAGCACCTTGGAAAAGGGCCTGGCACCATCCCGGCACAGGGTGCCCAGAGAAGCTGTGGCTGCCCCTGGATCCCTGGAAGTGTCCAAGGCCAGGCTGGATGGGGTTTGGAGCACCCTGGGCTAGTGGAAGGTGTCCCAGCCCATGGCAGGGGGTGGAACTGGATGCGCTTTAAGCTCCCCTCCAACCCAAGCCATTCCATCATTCTGTGATCCTTTTGGCACCTACCCTGGCAATTATTTTATACGCATTAACGAGATCCCCTCTCAGCCTTCTCTTCTCTAGGCTAAACACGCCCCGCTCCGTCAGCCTCACACAGCCGAGACGCCCGATGGGGTGTTCCAGGGAAGTTTTTTGGGATCCTCGCCCGCCTTCCCGCCCGGGGCCGCCCCGCTCCCCTCAGGGAGGCGGAGCCCCCGCCCGCCCTTTTCCCTCGGCGCCCTCAGCTCCCGCCCCGTGCGCGCGCAGCGGGCGGGCGGGGACGGCGCATGCGCGGTCCGGCGCGCGCCCGCCCGCCC
>VZTE01005256.1:525411-573678 GCA_013397775.1 Eulacestoma nigropectus | reverse complement strand
TAGAAGACAAAAAAAAAAAAAAAGGCACCAGTCTGCAGACATTTGTGCTGTGCTGCCTTTGCAGTGCATTGCCTGATGTTTGTGGTGATTAAGAAATCGATGTCTCGAAAATAATGTCCAAAAAATGGTTGTTAGGCAGCTGGATGAGTTTGTTGTGCACATACGTGTAGTGCTGGACTGTCCTCATGGGCAGAAAGAAGCGTTTGGGGATGGGGCAGTTGCATGCTGTCAGGTTTGTGAAATCCGCTGAAGATACGGGGGACCCCCTGAACACAAATTCAGAGGGGGCTGTGGAAAAGGGCTGCTGGGGCCTAAAATTGGTTCTAAAATTGGAATTGGAGGGAGGTGTGTGAGTGCACCATCTTGCTGCAGCTGCTGCTGCTCAGTTGCTGTCCCGTGTTTTAAACGGCTGAAGAAGCTGGATTTGTCTCTCCTCCCTTGTTTTTTCATTGCTCAGAAGAGTCTGGGTTCATCTTTTGCCCATAGAGTGAGTGGTTATTCCAGGTTTCTGTGATCTTGGGAATTCAGGCTGCAGCTGAAGCTGGGAGTTTCGGTAGCCAGAAGGGATCATTTGCCTTTCTAAAACGTGAATGGTGAATCCACACAGAGTAAAGTGGGTGAATGTGGGTTGGTTGACTTAAAAAAAGGAAGTCTGGGAAAACTGACATAGAGCTTAAATTTGGAGCTATATGGCAGCATGCAAATAGGCGAAAACCCACAGGTTTTGTGAATCACTGCTATTTATTCTGTGCATTCGAGACTATAGCACTGATCTGGAGACTTCTTAGAATGGATCCAGCCATTTACCTATTAATAAATCCAGTTTCTGTAGGCAGTTGCTCAGGCATACTGGTCTTTCCATTCATGTAGCTGTTAAAATACTTGTAGAGTTAAGTGGGGTTTTGTTTATAGGTAAACTGAGCAGTCTCATTTCTGTTTGGTGATCGACACACAACATGCTGTGTCGTACAAAACTGCCAAATCTGTTATAATAGAAGTTGCTGGCCTTGGGCCATTGGATTATAGTCATTTGTCACTCTAATGCCATTTCAGCAATGTAGATGTTCATTTCCAAAGAATTAAACATGCTGGAACTGCGGTTTTTCTTTTTGATGGAAGTGTTTTATGTGTGATCATTAAACATACAACTGGGGATTAGGGAACAAAGGGTTATGCTTCATGGTGAAAAAAGTGTGTGTGTGTACATGTGTGTGTGTTTGTATATTCAGACATTCCATATAGTCCATATCAGAGTAGTCTGATGTTTTAAAATTGGGGTTCTAAACCCTATTGTTGTTTTATGAAATTGTAACATACAAATTTAAGACTGTTTTAAGTATTACCAGTAATGGGGCTGTGTTGATTATTTTTAAAACACTTAAAAGGATTCTGTTTCGTTAGTGCTCATGTTAATATATTCATTAGTGCTTTAATAGAGTAAAACTTTGAAGTACATTAGTCTTTTCATTTTGTATTTGACTCTATAATACCTTATTTATTTCCAGATGTTCTTGATATTTTAAATATGTGTAAGAACTTTTCCTCCTTCTTTGACAGCGTAAGATTTATTGATCTTCAGAGTGTGCTACAAGGTCTGTTTTTCTTCACCTACAGTTAGGCAGGAAGAAGATTAAATCACAGTAGCCCTAACAAAGTGTTTGTGTAAGGCTTCTTTGAATCATACACCTTGTGAAAAATCGTGTGTTCTTAAAATCAAGAAAGGCTTGTTGAGATTCTGTGGTAGTCACCAATATTAGTGCCGTAGGAAAGAAATGTGCAGGAGCACTTTGGGGAATTGCTGCTTGTAGTATTGTATGGGAATTCATATCATGATGGAAGCTTTAAAAGAAGCATTGTATGTTATTTACATTGGAATTATAGTAGGAAAGAAAGGGATATAGATCAGCTGCCATCAAGGGTAATGTTAACACAAACTGGAAAACCACTTAAGGGATCTGAAATTTTTTTAATTTTTTAAAAAATTAAATACCCCTAGTGAGGCTCAGCTTTGAGGTGGAAGAGAAAAATGCACAATCTGTAAGAAGCTGTAAAGAAGAGAATGTCTCTAAAGGTTGTGTGAAAAGATGCATTTAAAAAAACATGCAAGAAAGTAGGTTTTCTTCAAAGAATTGTGTGTATGAAAGGCTTCTTATTTTGCTTGAACTACACTGAGCAGACCAGCAGAAATAGCTGAGTTGTTCCCTCAGTGCACTGGGCATGTTTTTTCGTACAGCATTTAGAGCCTGCTCTAGTGATTCACAGATTTCCTGCCTCATTTTTCCCCATGAATGTTGCAGCCTGGCGATGGCTTTGCCACTGTAACTCAAAATACAGAAGTCGTGTATCATTCATACAAAGAAGGGAAGGCTTCTGGTGTGAAAATGTTTTGTCTTACTGGAGTGGGATGCCTTTGTAGGTACTATAGCAACCTTTTACTAATAGGCAATACTGATAATCCCTTGAATTCTTGGTGCAAGCATTAGGCTGGATGGAGAGGGAAATGGAAGAAGTTCAGTTAATTTGTTTAATGGTAGGGGCAGGCAATTACATTAGTTGTATTCAAATAATGGGTTTGGACCATGTTACTTAGGAGGGTATTTGGTTCAAAATGAGGCTGGTGCATGGTGTGGGATGGCCTTGTCATTTTAAATATGAATAGAGATGGTAAAAAGGAGAGGGAAGTCAAGCAGAAAGAAAAAAGGGTCACTGTCAGCACAGGTAAGAGCTGAATTGCAAAAAGAATCAAGTTCTCTTGAGTTCCAGTCTACTTAGTCTATCCATTAAATCTTACGGGTTCTAATAATAGCTAGCTGACCAAAGAAAGTAAGAAATAGCACTCCGATGTCCTTACAGCATGGAAAACCTCACTTTCTGTTCTGCTGCTGCCTTTGGGATACAAAACCAAAACCACAACTGTTAGAAAATGTCTGTGGAGCACTGTAGTTAATTGATACAAAGTTGGAAAAAAGTCAAAGACAACTTATTGAGGCAATTTCCACTTATTTAGGCAGTGCTCACTTTCTTCTCAGCTAAGGGCTGTGACCATAGACCATTGCCCTCAACAAGAAGTTTAAGCTTCCACATTTCACACATAGTGAGAACTCTCTAACAGAACTTAAGATAACAACAAAAAAAAAGATTTATGCAGTTAGTGTGTTTTCAGAGCAGGCAAGAATGAGATACATAAAATTGTCATCCTGGCATTTCAAGCGACAGAAAATATAAGTGCAGCAGAATTAGAAGTGTGAAAGACGAGCAGTCAGCTTTCAGGGCAGAAGAAATAAAGCTGTTGAGTTTGCTCCTGTCAACAGGTTTGTGGACTCAGTCTCTTGAACTTCACCGTAGTCCAAACACAGCACTGGATTGTGGTGGTCACTGGATTGTGGTGGTCACTGGATTGTGGTGGTCACTGGATTGTGGTGGTCACTCTTGTTGCTGTGAGTCCAGGTGGCAGATGCTGCCATGGTGTTTCAGGTGTTGCCACACCTCTGAGTTTCCTGAACTGGAGGGGATAAGGGCAATGGATGTGTATTATACTTGGCTTTAATGATTGTCACATTGAGACCAGTATGATTTTCTGATTTGGTGTAATCACATCCTTAAAATAACGATTTCCCCGAGTTCTCATCAATGCTGAGCCCTGCAATGCTGTGGTAGGGCAGTTGTGCACATTTTTTCCCCTTTGCTTTGTGCTGCTGGCAGTGGTGGGTACCAGGGGCTGCAGCTGGGTCAGAGGGATCCTTCCTGCCCAGCAGCAGTGCTCCGGTGGGGGCTGAGCTGTGCGGCCTGTGCACATACAGGATTTTCATGGTGGTGTGGCTTCATAGTTGGTCTGAATTCCTCACAGATTTTATAGTTAGAAAAGAGATAAGCTAAGAGCTAAGGTATTTTTTAGCCATTTGGTTTGCAAACCAATTTTTTTAAGTGTGTGTGCGCTTTAAATTTATTTATTTTGTGACAGCTTGAAATAAAAAGCGCTTGTAATTATTGAACAACTGCTCATTGGTCAGGTCTGAGTGTCCAGCACATCCAATGTGTTTACTGAGTAGCCAGCAATATTTGATAATGGCAGACATCACTAATGTGGAACTTAAATCAGTTTGTATTTTCTGTCTTATTTGCAAAACAACCATTTTGAACAATTGTGTGAGTAACTCATTGCTTTACCGAATGTCATTATGATTTGCAAGATTTCTTAATTAGATTTGGGACCAAAGGAGGCAATGTACAGCCCCATGAGAAGCATGTTCTTCCAAAAGCTGCCTAAATTGGTGTTGGTTGAAAATGGAAAGTATTAATAGGTTCAGAGTGTGAAGAAGTATGAGGGTTGACGGTGTGGTTTCATAGTTGTTGCTCAACCTTGTCTGCGTTGTGGGCCAGATGACAATTTGATAGTACTTCTGTGGGGGTCTCCAAAGCCATGGATGGATGAGGGAGAGGAGAGAAGGAGGTGCTGGAGTTGCAGACGAGCTGGTGGAGCTGTGGGGTGGGAGCAGGGACACTGCAGACAGAGCTGCTCCTGCCTCTGTCCCTGCACTGAGGAGGCTGAAGAGCCAGTGCAGAGCTGCGCTTGCTCCCTGCTGGGTGTCGATATTCCCGTTCAGAGACGCCTGGATGAGCAGGCCAAGGAAGTGGTGACTCAACTCCTGCCTGCATGGAGGGTACATGAGCTATGAGTGTACTCTGATCTCTGAGCGTTGGGGGCTTTATCAGTTTGTCAGTATATTCTGGTTTAATCCCTTTTTCACCTTCAGAAAGCAAAAGAATTTCAGTATCTTTGAGACTGTAAATGTGTTGGGAAATTTCTGGTGTGCTGTGTTGTGCATTCTGTTCATTCATATGTGCGAAAGAATTCTGCGTGCTAACAGAAGATCTTGTACAAGGAAAGACATAAAGTAGCAGCATTATCAGTGTTAGTCTTTCTAAATGAGCTACTTTAAAAAAAGACTTTAAAATTGTCAAAGTTTTCTTGCAGTATACCTACTGCCATGCTCATACCCAGTTTTTAATGCTGTCACTTAAAAATATGAGTGTTTAATATGCTTACTGTAGGGTGTTTGGTGGCAGCAGTGTATTAATCTGTGCATTTGTTTTAACAGCTATGTTGCATCTACATAAAATTGTTTTGCAGATACTTAAGCTCTAAAACTGTCTCAGGAGGCAGTGGCATATGTGTGGTGTCCCAATTTTTATTTTAACTTGCAAACCCCTTCGAAATACAAAGTTGCTGTCAGGGGCTTTGCCTGATCCTCACAGATTTCCACCTGCCACAGGTTGGGCTGATAGAGGAGGTGGATGGCTGAGAATTTCCTGAGAATCAGAACATGGGATGGTGTCCTCACGGGACATCCCCCGTCCGTGTGTGTCACCTGGTGAAGTCCTGGAAGGGGCTCAAGTTTCCTGCAGGAGAAAACACAGTAAGAACCTCTGCAGAACTATTACTCAAACTTCAGCTGATACAGAACTTAAAATATTGGGGACTTCATTATGTAATGGTAGTTGTGTTTCTTTTCTGTGATCCCCATGAGTCATTTACCAATCATTGTGTTTTTCACATACTCTCTGGTTTATTTTTGGCAGTTTCTCTATGAGATAACCCATTTTTGGCAGGTCACAACTCGCAGAGGGGAAAGTCTCGTTCTTGCTTGTTCCTGGCCACTTGTATATTTTGCTTGACACTGGTTCCTCACTTCCCTTAACATTCCTTCCACCAGTGGAAAAAGTAAATTAAAAAATCATCTGGATCATTTTTTCTCAATTTGACTGCAATCTGATCATTCAGCATGTGGAGAAGAGGTGAGGTTGTGAATCCAGCAAAATGTTCTAAGCATTCAGCTCTTCAAAAATTTAAGGTTGAGATGTGAAGTTAGGCCATCAAAAGAGGCATATGAATCCTGGATAGGTGGTCTTAGCTGCTTTTCAGAAGTGCTAATCTTTGTTCCTTGTCAGGATGGAGTCCAGATAGCTAATTTTTACCTCACCTAATCTTAGCCATCTTAAATCCTGCCCTGAGTAATTGCTTGTGAAAAGCATTGTGTGGTCTGCCGAGGTGCTGTTAGAGATAAATTTTAGTTTTCCACAATGTTTATCTACAGTAATTCAGAGGCTATGTATTCTTTTCCCACTTTTCTTTATATTCCAGTGTGTTTTCCAGCTTGCTTGCCAAATAGGAACAGCAATCTCCTCATGCTCAGAGTGAAATGGTTCTCTGGGATGGGTCTGTATTGATCCTTTGAGGTATTTGTCCTCTGTGAAGATGAGAGTAGTGGAAATAAGCAGAGCAAATATCAAACATACACAAACGAGTGGGAAATCAAATGAAGGTACAAGCAGTCTGAATTTTTGTGCAGCTTTGCTTTTGATTGCTACATTTTGGAAGTCTAATTTTTAGTGTAATTTCCATACCTGAAGTAATAGGGGGCCATCCTGAGTGTCAGCTGCTGTATCTGCAAGGTTGGCACCTTCACCTGCATGGGAAGGGCACTCACTGTTCAGGCACATGGAGCAGCTCACAAGAGAGGGAGTGTGAGATACCAAGTGCTGTAACTGAATTAAAGAGATTTCTCTCAGCAGTAGAAGGATTATGTGACTCCAGAATTTTGGGTGATGGTTCAGCTGTTGGATGCGAGAGTGGTCTGGCAGGCACAAAACCCATTCTCAATTTCCTTTTTTCTCCTTTGCTGTCTCTACCAGTAACTTCAGATCCTCTTTCAGCTCTTCATCTAACTCTTGTTCCTCATCTTTGGCCTCATCAAGCCAATTTTAATATTCTTGAACTACTTAAAATGTGCCCATATTTAATCTGTTTCATTTCTTAAAACTCAGGTTCTTGCACTTTTTACTCCTAGAGCTCTACTTCTGTTTTGTTTTTTTTCTTTTTAATAACCTCATCCAAGTCTAGATCTATTAGTTTTACTTCTTTAAACCATGGATTTGAAGGATAAAAGCAGCCTGTGAGGTAAATTCAGGTATAGTAAGAACAGAAGAAAGGCTTTGCTCTGCCAGGGCAGTGCCAAGCAGCTCTTGAGCTGGAAGCCATTCCAGGAAAGCCGGTCTTTGTTCTCGCAGCCCAGAGCGTCCTGCCTGGCCAGGATAGGAAAGTGCTGGCTCCTGGATACTACAGACTGTGGGGATGGTAGGAAAGATGCACATGCTGGTTTTCCACCTGGAGGAACTGAGAGAAGCTTGTGGAAAACAATCCTTCAGGATCTTAGCTGCTGGAACATCTGCTAAATAAAGATTCTGTAAACTACAGAAAAAGGTGGATTTATGCAGCATGCCTGGAAGTTGGGTGGACAGCTGTGAGGTGTTCCAAGGCAATTTGCTATATGATATGGCCAAAGCAGTGTTCTCCAGATGCAGAACTGATTTTACCACTGTGTTCTTAGAAGTTCATCCCACTCTAGGTGTCTGCCACTGAAGGTTGCAGCCCTAATGATTTTAGTTTGGCAGAGAAAAAAAAGGGCCAGCACCAGGGGTTTTCTGCTGGGAAGTATTAGATAAAATTACTAAGGGATTGTTTTGCCTGCCCCACCTGTAATAAAATAGTAGTTAAACTGGCTGTGTTCTTGAGGAACTTCATGTTCCACCTTCTCTCTCCTCAGAGTTTATCATGCAGTAGTAAATCAGAATAATGCAAGTCTTAATTATTTTTGTTCTTCATTATAGGGAGAGTTTCCAATTTGCACATAGACTCAATAACTAGTTCGGTGCAAGAGGAGCCTGCAGAGCTTGAAGTAAATGTGTTGGCTGAATTATGAGCAACCAGCCTGGAGCTGGTGTTTTCAAACTTTTAGAGGGTGTGAAGACAGAGCCTTGGCCAGAGGTGTTTTACCAACCACCATGCTTGAATTCAGAACTGAGGAAGAACCAATCTCCCCGTTTGGGAAGTATTTATTTTTTGTTTGATATTTGTGAGGGCTGCCAGCTTGGAGATTATGATAGGAAAGTATTTTTGTTTGGCTTGTATTTAAATTTAACATTGCAAGAAAACAGATAGGAAAATGTTACTACTTATCTTTATCACAGGCAGATGTTCTGTGGGTTTGTAGTGGTGGTGGAAAGGTGTCAGAAATTCCTTCTTTTACTCTCCAAAGAGCCAAGAGTTGATGTAATTACCTCTCGAAGTTCAGTTACTTTCCCTCTTGCTCTTGCCTGGAATGCCCTTTCCAGGTATTCCTGCTGTAGTCCCAAAAAGCCTGCTCTTGATTGCAGCTCTTGTTTATGACATGTATGTTCCTACCTTGGGTCCCAGGGGAAGGTGCAGGGAAGGTATTTTCTTACCAAGAACACCTGATGGTGTGTCATAGGATGCAAATTAGAATTTGTATGTAAAATGTGAATACAGTTCTCCCGTCAGGGGCCATTGCTTTATGATCACATACAAATGCTACAGTTGCATTGCCCTCCTTATGCTGTGATTATTTACAAAATAAGATGGTGGGCTTTTTCTTTGTTGTTTTGTGGAACAGAAATTATCAGTTGGGGAAAATCTTAAATGAAGCAGCAGAAGTTTCCTGCTGGTGCAGTCCTGGATAGGGGAATATAGGGAGGCTTTCTGGAACAGCTCACTCAGAAATGCAGTGGTGTCTGTGTAAGATGGGTTGGTTTTTATTCTTCCACTCCGTTTTTCTCCCCCTGCTAACTCAACTGACCATGTTATAGACAACTTCCTTGGGCTTGGATGCACTTTGTGGCAGCTGCTGTTTGAAATAGAAGAGTGCCAACAGGCACCTCATTATTGGAAATAGAACGAGGAGCATACATAAACAGAACTTGTTTGGGTGTAAGAAATTGGCTCGTCTTTTGGCAGGGTTTTGTATGGTTATTGCTCAGTTTGTTGCTCTGATTTTAAATACATTATATAATTGATAAAAAGAGCACAACCTGTCAGCTTTTGCGAATATTTGAGTTACAATATTCAGGATGAACTGCTGAGATCCACGTTGTGCCTCCTTTATTACATCAGACTGTAGGGGCCATTTGGTCATGAAACCTGTCTTTCCAGTAGTGTGAGTCACAACTGCTTCCCTACTAGCCAGAGATCTGGCTTTTCCTCTGAGGCGAAAATGACTTTTTGAGGATGATAATTGTTTTTTTTTTTTTTCATGAAGGAATAAAACCCCTCAGATTAATTCATGTGAAATGTGTAGAAAATCTGTAACTTTCTTCAGCTGTAAGAATTCTATAATAACATCCAAAAAACCCCTGAACTGTGGAAAAAAAAAAGGGGGAAGATTCAGTCATGCACTATATTTTTGAGCCTTTGATAGCTTAAATGGTGGGCAGGCGGAGTTGCACTGACTCATGGGCTTAGGTGACCTACATTTACCTAGCTCTGATCTTTCTCCAGGCACTATGAAGATGTGTTAATGTTCTAGTTTTGAGCTGCAGGCTAATGATAAAGGACTGGCAGCTTCATGAAGAGTTTGCTCGTGATTTGTTTAGTTTTCAACTGTTAAAAGTTTTAATATGCAGCTGCTCCACCTTAAAGTACGGCTTCATTTCCATACGTTTGTGTTTATAAAAGTCAGCTTTATTTTTTCATAGAGAGGCTATATTGACATAGGCTTTGCCTAAAATACTATTTAGGCTGTGGTACAACTGTAAATACATGGCCAGTGGTTTTCATAGCTCCTGGTTATGGGATGCTAGTTGCAAATTCAAAATCTAAAAAAAGCCCAAACAGAAAACCTGTTTTTCAGTTTCACAAATTTATCTGCCCTTTTTAGAGCGTTTTAGTTATGTTTCTTGAGATTTGGGAGTTTGTTAAACCTTGTTGTCTCCATTTAAGTAATCATCTGTGTACTAAGACTCGATGAATTTCAGCTCAGAGGAGGGGACAACCTGGGGGAAGGCTGCTTTTTCCCACATTTTCCATTAAAGAGCTGATAAACCCTGAGAAACTGGGAGAGAAGTAAGGGGTGAGGAAGCAATACCTTGTTTGCTTCGGGGATGACTAATGGGAGAATGTGTTCTCTGCTAATAAAACCCGAGTGCAGTCATATACATGTGCCCTTTTTTCTTGCCAGAAAATGCACTTCTGTCTGAATGCTTCCTTTTCCTCCTTTACTCCAGTCTGTCCCAGAGCTGTAAGAATAAGTCCACTTTGTAGGAGTAGCTTAGTGGGCAAGATTAGATATGTAATATATATATGTATAGCTTAGGGTATACATCAGCTATTCCATCTTTTCAGGTCAAATGTGGACTAGTTTGACTTGTTCGACCTTCTATTTAGACATTTAGTGGTGGCAAGGAATAATCCAGCTGTAAAAGCTGTGTTTTTAACTCCTTTATGGAAAAGCAGTTGAAGTAGGAGTATTTGCAGCTTCAGCTAATTTGACTGAAGATCTGAAGCTGTTGGGTGGTAGATGAAAGCCACGTTAATGCTTTCTGAAAGCTGAAGTTGACACTTCATTTTCCTGGCTTTCTTGTAGCACAGGTGATCCCAGGATGATGATGCATCAGCAGTGCTATTTCTACCCATTTTTCTAGGACAAGCAGCCGTGGAACACGTACTCATCCTCCTTTTATTCCTCCAGGACAGCGTTCGTGCTGCTAGACAGGAACACCAGTGGAGATTTCATTACAGGCAGTGGGGTAACATTAGCATTCATTTTTTAAAGTGGTTAGGGGGACCACAGCAAAAACCAGTCAGCATGGGGAGAGCTTGCAGGTCAGGTATTTTAACCCTTGGGGGTCTTTTTCCCCCTCCTTGGAATTGGTTCTGTTGTTGCTACTTCTGTCTGCATAGTTAAGATGCTGCTTGGTCAGTTATGGTGATCAGAGTTCTTACACAAATATAAAAGTACTTTTACTTTCATTCCTGAGTGGTAGAAAACAACTTTTTTTGTAGATGTGTTTGGTTAATTCATTTTATGTAATTTGTGTTAAAATCTAGCTGCAGTTAATATCTTGAAGAGGTAAAGGGGATGTTATTGATGAAATTATTTGTTCCAAGTGCTGTAGAATCTGCTGGAGTGCAGCTGGATGCTACACTGCTGTAATCACATTGGAGAGATTAAGTTAGAAACTGCTTCCAGTTTTGTTGTGACTGGAAACACTAGCGACTGACAGTCAGCAGCATTTGGGGATTTGCTCTAAGGAAGGTGTTTAACATTAGTATTTTTCTAAAGAGAATTAATGTTGGGAGGCAGGGACTCGATACAGGGAACTTGATTCCTTGCAGCGTGTCAAACTGAACATAGAAATTGGTGACAGAGGCTCAGGAGTGAGCTGGAAACACTGTACCAGCTTTAATAATCCCATCCCTTCAATATTCCTGACTTGTATTATAGAAAAAATATATTGCAAATACATTACACTTTGAAGAACTTTCTCATCTGCAGAGTATTTGTGTAATATTCTAGTCTTAAAATTTTAACTGCAAGGAGAGAGTAAAGATGCAGCTCTTTTGTTGTCCTCTGTTCAGTCACACAGGAAGCAGTTCAGAACTACAGTTTTAACTGGTTCTTTCTGTTATTTTTAAGAATTTAGTTGTTTGGGGTTTTTTATAGTCCCAAGAGTTGTATGACAGTATTTTGCATTTAATGCCCAAACTTTAATTGCAAAATCTTGATAGGTGGAAATAAAGCAAAGAAATTAAAGCTGAGGTACTGGAACACTCATGTCACCAGCAGCTTCATGAGAAAAGATACCATTTTAGAATTGCATAAAGTATGTTTAATTTTGCAATTTTTTCTTTAACTAATGTGCTGGTTGTTAGTGTCAGTATTTGAAGGGAAAGATTTTAGGTATGTCCAGTCTAAAACTATCTCATTTTTAAGGTTTATTCAAGCATTGTTAGTTTATTTTCATCCTTGGTGTTATGCACGTGACATCTGCAAGAAGACATTTACATTTGAAAACTCCCAGAAGTTCAGAATTTGTGTATGTTGAAACCAGTGTTTCAAAAAGCAGGGTGGAAAGCAGCCCTTGTGAATGATTGTCTCTTTAAAGTGATTGGTTATGAAACCTCAATATGGAAGATACTGGATGGAAAATGCATAAATTGTTGATCATGCAGTGTAAGCAAAGGATTTTATTATGTTGGTGTATGTTTACTCACATTAGTTATATCATGGTAATTTTAGTGTGTTTGTTAACATCGTACATTTCTGGTAAATGGTCAAATTGGGTTACAGCTGGGAATTGCAGAATGGAATAGATCCGTCAGGATGTTTTGGGTTTGGTGATGTTTTTACATCCCAAAGGAGAAATTTGGTAGCACTGACGAGGAAGTGGAAAGGTAGCAGAGGTAGAGCTGTCCTGTGTATCCCCCTTTACAAGAATTCCACAAAGCCTCATTCTTTCCACACACCCCTGCCTCCCCCCAGAGGAGGTTATTATTTTCCATCTGGTTTTTTATACAGTTGCAAGTGGAAGGTCATTGGGATTTGTTTGATACTGTTCTGATACTGCTCTTAGTGTGTGCAGAAATCAAGCTCCCCAGGCTGAGGTGTCCCAAGGCACCCTTGAGCACACTCAGTGCAGGGTCGGTGGTGGCTCTGCAGAGTTAAATTATCTGGGAGGAGAGGGAGGAGTGCAGCGTGAAATACGTGCTCCCAAAAAACGCCAGAGGATTCCTTCGCAGGAGCCAGGACAGACAGCTCTTATATAGGTTGTGGAGAGGGTTTGAGAAGGAAAGGGAGGTCAGATGGGACTGAATTAAGCCTCTTAGGGATTAAGTATCTTTAGAAGTAAGTCTGGGGGTATCGTTACCTTCGTAAATTTTCAAAACTTTCTCCCAATGTTCTCTTTAGGTTTTCTTCCAAATTCAGTCTCGGTGTGAGACTGGATCTCCTCAGCTTTGTTCCTGCTCTCCTGTGATTGAACACTGACACCACTGACTGCTGTTTAACGTGCTTTTCAAGCAGCTGCGTTTTTGTCTGAGACTAAAAATCGAAATCAATATTTTAGATCAGTAATTGAATGTTAAACAGTTTCCGAGAAAGCTTGGTGTTTTTTTTTTTTTTAATTTTGTCTTAACGAGAAATTTTTGTAGAGCTATTAATTAAACCTCAACTTTTCACAGGTAATATTTTTTTAATATTTTGGGTTTGTATGTTGCCAGATCCCCTGAGTTTCTGTGTTATTGATGGGAATAGGCCTGGCTGTTGCTGCCTGGGCCAGGTGAGCTCTGTGCTCACGTGCAGTGCCCGACCTTCACTCCGGAAGCTGTGCAGTTCTCGGTGCAGGTGAAAGGCTGTTGCTGCCTTGGCACGGCAGTGATGGTGCAGGACAAGCAGCTTAACTCGGGCACAGCACAATCTCTCACCTGCTCCAGGGCTGACCCTGAGCTGTGTCTGGCTCCCACTTCTCCTTGGAGCTTATGAAGTCTGTCTTGTTACCCGTGGCTGGGACCTTGAAGTAGTGTGATGTCCAGGATCAGAGACTGAGAGAGCGTAGGGCAGGTTAGCTGGGCATTTAAAAGCATCAGTTTGATATAGTTGTGATGGGTATGTGTTTCTTACACACTTGAAAATGCTAAAATTGGAATTGAAATCTTCTGAAACGAGTTTGGCCGAGCTTTGACACCTGCTGATGTATCCCTGCCATGTGTTAAAATGTTATTTATAGGGTGTGGGAGCAATTAATGCTGATCGTGAGTAGCTTGGTAAGTTGTAGAAGTAATTTAATTAAAGTGTGATGTTCCAAGTGTTAGATTTTATTTGTCAGTTTGGAAAAAAAGGCAACTTTGGGAAATTTTGAAGTTAGGTGGAGTAATTCTGAGGGTACAAACTAGGACCCCAAAAGCTCATGCTGATAATGAGGTTGTTTTTGTAAGGATGTGCTACATTTCATAAAATCTTAGTCTACTCTTGCTTAAAATTTCTTGTTACTTGAGCATTTCAGGTGCAGGAAAAACTTCTAAATTTGAATTAGTGGTGCAGGGTAAGTACTGCAGCAATGTTGATGGTGTTTTAGAGCTAAAACAGTATTTTCTTACACAGGTAACTCATAGAGTGCCAGGTACACCGATTCCTTGGGATGGATGCATGGATGGGATGGATGAACAGCAGGCAGGGAGTTGCACTGTCTTTCAAATTGCTTAAAATACATTGGTTTTTCCCCCCTCTGAATCCTTTCTTTTTTTGGTAGAGATTGTTATACTTGCTAAGGGATGTGATATCACGGTTCTTTTTCACTTGAGTGCGTAGTTGTGCCTCGAAAAGGGTAGAAAATTCTGTCCAGCTTGCAGAAATTATTTCTGGAGAGATGAGGCTGACTGGAGGCAGAGGAGGTTGGTTAAACTGGGCAGGTTTAACGTCATCAGTCCTGTGGCCTTAAGTTTGTTTGGAAACAGTATTTTTCTCAGTTATTGTGCCGGGATCTTTTAACTGGTAACTTAATGCAGGTGTAAAGCATTGGTAAATAAAAACAAATAAAGCAGATCAAATTCTGTTTATTTCAAGCCCAAATGGGATGGGTTTTTTGAGCTTTAGTCTGACTAGGACTAGAAGTTGGTAAATATTTAAAGTCCTGTTTTAAACTGTGCAGAAAGAGTTGCATAGGCACAAATTTCTCTATATGAATACACCATTAAAACAGTTCATTAAAGTAGTATTAATTCTCACTTTGTTCAATTTTTGTCGTGTGTTTCCTCATTAAAAAAGAAGCTTAGAAAGAAGTACTAGACCTGTGATACTTTGCTTAAAAATGTTGTTGAATGAAATGACTGTATTATATTATTGCATGAAAGAATTAGAGTTGGATTTATATAACTTTTAATAGACTACATTTGAGATTGTTTTGTTCTGTTGCATGACTGCATCAAAAATACTTCTTAAAATTTAGTGATGATTCCACAAGTGATTTTCTTAGGTTTGTTTTTGGAATACGATGAATTCTAGTTCATATGCTGCTGAATAAAAATGCCTTGGTTATATTGAGAGCATAAACCAAGCCTGAGTGCTGTGCCAAGAACTGTGAAGCCACTCGGGTACAATTTAGGGATCTGTTGGGTTTTGGGTGTTGGATTCTCCCTTGGTGGGCAGCAGTTGGCTGTGGGAAGAGTTTTTGAAGCATTAAATGTTTAACTGTTCTTCACCCTTTGAATCACAGATGTTCCAGTTTGTTTTGACTGTTAGAGTTGTTTGTAGTCTAAACCAGATTACATTACTATGTTTTTAAAAACCCTGAAGGCCATTAAAATGGGCACGCTCTGGCACATGTGAAAGTGATGTGTGTATAAATCACTTTCTGTGTAAGAAAACTATGGTTTGTAGTTGCTGTGGAATTTGGCTTTCAGTTAAGCTTTGAAATTTATGAATGTAGATGGCTGTGAGTCGGGTAAACAGCAAGTTCCATTGGAATAAATCACCTAAAGCCTGAAAAAAACCCTGTGATTGGGTTATTGTGTGTGCAGTGTGTGGCGGCAGCCACATCATCTCAGAAGAGATGATTTCCCAGATTTTAGGAATTCTTTTCTCTGGCTCAACTCCCACTCTGGTTTTTTGTGTCTCGATACAGCTGAGCTGAGGATTTACCACGAGCAAGACTTGAATCTGCTGATAAAGCTTTTCTGGTGGGAGGGTGGAGGAGAGCAAAGAATTGTCCAGAATGACCCTGGGAGAACATGGAGATAAATGGGAGTGGGGGCTGTGATGTTCTGGGCCAGACTGACCTGCTTTCATCCACAGCTTTTCTGACTAGTGACTCCTAAAGTCAGTATCCTTCCACATGCCAAGAGTGTTGTTTTTCAGTCCTCTCTGTCTATTTTGTCAGTTTATTCAGCTCCTTGTTCAACTTCTCTTTGTCCTAATATCTCCGTCCTGAATGTTTGGGTGCTATTCAGTCAGTTACAGCTGGAGGTGGAAGTTTCTGGAAACTTCCAGGTGCTCTGAAATGGCAACAGGTCAGGCCTTTTTATTGGGAGTCTTTTGTTTTCTGTAAATTAAATAGAAACTCTCATTTTAGTGTAATTTTCTTTCTGATCTTGTTAGGTACTTTCTTTCAGAGAGTATCTAGATAAAATACCTGAAAAGCTGCAGGAAGATAATGTTGGGGAAAGATGGTTTATCTTAGGTTTGTTATGGAGAGTTTCTGGAATAACAAAATTGATGATATTTAGAGTTTCTAAGCAGTTTCAGTTCTGTGCTTGAGCTCTCAGGTACAGTAAGTCATCAGTTTAGCAGAACTCTGGAGAAGTAATTCTTGGGGTTTTTTGTGTTGTGAGGGGTGTCTTGAGAAGGCAAACCAGCCTTTGCCTGGGGCTTGAATAAAATGATGCAACTCCTCACCCTGCATGATGATTTTAAACTGGTCACAGGGTGAGGAGCAGTTTGTGATCACCTCCAATGGGAATTTGAAGGAAAACTCTTTGTATACAGTTTCAGAGCTTAAAGTTCTTTGCTAAAGATGTAGCAAGGAACCAAAATGGGAGTTGGGATGCAAACAGGTAAGAGTTTCTGACTCCCAGCACGAGTCTTTTTAAATTCTAGTATCTTAATGGATTTTAATATGAATGTATTAATTGTATTGAATATAAATAGTACTTTAACAAAGATCCTTCTGTTTTATTTTTAGTATATTTTTGGGGAGTTCAGCCCTGATGAATTTAATCAGTTCTTTGTGACTCCACGATGCTCTGTTGAGGTAAGATCTGCTTTAAACTTGTTTTAGAAATAACATTTGAAAGCTCCGTCTCTTGTGTGAATTTGAAATACAACAATACAAATACTTCCTTATCATTCACTTGGCTTGCTAATTTACAAACTGAAGATATTATTCAGTAGTCTTCTTTCCATGTATGTGGATATTAAGTCAATTTTTAGACATAAATTAAGGATTCCACCTTCCGCTTGTCATCTTTCAGAGCTGGAGTAGCTGACAGTAGTGGTAGGATGTTGACAATGAATTTTCCAGCCCTGTACCTCAGCTTTGGTGGAATTTTTTTAAGGGGTGGATACTGAGAACTTGCCCAGCAGAGTTCTTGGTTGTAAGTTGGGGTTTTCAGTCTTGGAAGCCTTTTGAAGCACAGAGATTCTTAATATTTTTGGCCAGGTGACGCCAGCAGTGCTGACCCTCAGAGCTGTGCTCACAAGGAAGGCTGTGTGTGAGGGCTGAGAAGTGCATCCATAATGAACTAATGAGAGTGACAGAGAGAACCACAGAGTGGAAATAGTTGTCTTTGTGTGTTCGAGTTCATTACACACTCACATGGTATTGTAGGCTCTTATTCTCTGTAGTTCTTGGTAGAGAATGATGAAACCATTTTCCTTTGTAGGGAACAGTTTTATCCCATTGTCTTCATCTCCAGACTTGAAAAATAATTTTCCTCTGGGTCGATTTCCATGTATTTCCTCCAGACATTTCCATTCAAACATTTCAGTCATGCTTCCATCCTGCCCTCTCGACATAAAGGAAACAAACACTTGAGCTGTAGATGGGGAAATCCTTTTGTCACAGTTTACAAACCATTGTTAATGTGACTTAGCTTCCTGTAGCCTAATTTTCCAAGGATAATTAATGTAATAAACTGCTGAACAATGAAAGGGCACAAAGGGAATGGGGTGGGGTGGGGAGTGAGGGAAGTTCAGAAAGGAAAAAGAGCATTTCTGGTTTTTTGGGGGGAGAGCTGTGTCTCTGGTCTGTGGGAAGCAGAAGAGATCTTCAGGTAATACCTGTTAGTTGTGATAATCTTGCTGTTTTCCCACCATAAATGCAGTCACAGCAGTGGGACATTTTCACCCCATGTAGTGTCACCTGAAGTGCCCCCCATGAGCTGTTCCAACACTCACCTTGGGGCAGATGAACATATCATTTCTTGACTTCTGCAAATCTGTTCCCAAAGTATGAACCTACAGCATCAGAACCAGTGTGACTTCCTTTTCTCAGCATACCACTTACTGGTTAGCTGTCAAAATAAAGAACTGCTAAACGATGTTCCTTAAGTTTGTCCTTGATCTGGTTCAGTTCAGTGTTTTAATTACCTGGATGATGAAATAAAAATGATGCTTATTAGTTTTATACTAATTGGTGTAAAAAACTGGTCTGAAAAAGGCTGGGTGAAATTCAAGAAGGACGAGACAGAGATGATAATGCTGCAGTGGTGTTTGACACACATCGTCCTGGGGACAGTCCCGGCGTGT
This sequence comes from Eulacestoma nigropectus, assembly GCA_013397775.1. Taxonomy (NCBI): domain Eukaryota; kingdom Metazoa; phylum Chordata; class Aves; order Passeriformes; genus Eulacestoma; species Eulacestoma nigropectus. The sequence goes on along the minus strand of VZTE01005256.1, from coordinate 555,586 downwards.
GCTGGTGTCTCTCTGAGGTCCCTTAACAACAGACCCAAGGGAGTAGTTAAAGCTAAAAGTTATTTAAAATGTCCTTTTACCTGTGACATTTGTGACACTTGTTCTTTCACATACCTGTTGGCTGGGATGGTTCACATGACCCAGTTGTATGGAACAAGTCAGCTGTGCAAAGGTGCTTTTGATTAATCAGATATGTAGGGGACCAAGAGGCTGACTACTTTTTAAAAAATCATTGTATTTTCTGAAGGTCTTTGATTTGGATAAAACCAAAAATTGCAAGATTTATCATAAACTGTTTGTTATAGACATTTAGAGTAATTTTTTTAGCTCTAAGTAAAATTAGATCAAACTTGTGTTCAAAATTAATATGATTAGTAAGTTCTGGAGCTTGACCCACTGATTCTCATTTTTGGATTGAAAAGATGATATATTAAGATATATTGAGGTTCATAAACCTCATGGATTTACAGCATGTGTTCTTTTTATATACTTTTGCAATGGAATTTCAGGAATATTTTTCTTGCCACCCCTGATGCACTGGTGTCTGCATTGCATTAAGAAGGCAATATAGAAGTATCTGTAGCTTTAGAGAATTGAAAACTTCAATGAATAAATCCTTTATTTGTTACACCATTGAATTACTATTTAGAATAGCATTGTAAAGCTGCACTGTCCCCTCAGTGTTGTATCTCCCACTGCAGAGCCAGTTCCACATTCTCCAGGGAGCTGCTGGAATGCAGTGTGGCAATGGCTGCCAGTTCCTGCGGGCACGGGAGAAGCTTTCAGCTGCTGAGGAGGTTTAGGGGCAGGTGAGGGGGGTTAGAAATTGCCCACCTGTGGTTACACCATAGCAAGGGTTCTGTCAACCCCTGAGTCCATGAAGTGATGCCGGTGTTTGTACGAGATGTATTTACAAACTCTGTGCTGTGGGTACATTGTGCTTAGGCTGATCAATGTGTTCAAGAATCCACCTTAGCTGAAATGTTTCAAGGGCCACACTGGAGCAGGATGAGAGTCAAAAGGTTTAGATCTGATTGTTGGCTGTGCAAGAGTTTGTTTCATCCTTTCACAATTTTGCCTATCCTCAGTTTTTGTCTAAAAGGAGGATACGTTCCTCATCCTAAAATTGGGGTGAGTTGATGAAGAAAGGTCCTGATGCTGGGAGGTGAATTGCTTGAAAGGTTGGTGAGCCTGTGGTGTGTAACCAAGATAATCTTTATCTTTCAGTACTTGTGGTAATCTGCAAGGACGCCTGAAGCTGCAGTGTGGGATTTGATAAATATAGAAGCATGAGTTCAAGGCATCCTCTCCGAAAATCAAATCTCAGTTATGATGTTATTTTTAAAGGATTCGGATGTTTCGAATGAAACTGATATCAAATGTTCATAGATTTGCTTTGCCTTTAAATAAGTTTCGTTTCTTTTTTGTACAGCTCCCCCCATACAATGAAACAGTTTCATGTGGTATTAAATCCACAGGTAAGTTTCATGATGGTAAGAAATCAAGATTTTTTTTTTTATTTTTTTTTTTTTTTTAAACTTCAAGGTTGTGACACTTTCCTGAGATTTACTGTAACCTCTCTTTAAATATAATTGTTAAAACTTGCTCAGCACCTACACAGGCATATATTAGGCAGGTTGGTTTTCTAAACTCCTTTACTGAATGATATCTGTGAGAGGTTTAGAAAATCCTGCGTTGAACTTCAGCTGATTACAGTGGACATCTTATTCCTCCTTGACTGTGCTACAGTCTTAAGAGTCCTGTGGAAACACTGTAGGATGTAGCTGTGAAAGTGAGTGGGGTTGAAGAGCCATAGCATGAGTATTTTCTAACAGTTACAGCAAGACTGCCCTGCAAGCAGTGCTCTCTTCTGTGCTCCCTTTGACTCTTGTTTCTGCCTGGCTTTGCTATTATTCTGGAGAATCCTGCTTTGGTTTTTTCTGTCTCTTGATGAAAGTGTGACTTGATGTAAAAATATGTTACAGGGTTCCCCTTTTAAAGCTGTGACACTCACAGGTCTCCTCTGCCTCAACTCATACCTCTTACAACCTGACCTTACTTCAGAGTTAGGAGAAATGGACAGGTAGGTAGGAGCTGCCCTGGGATCCTCACTCTATATTAAACCAAACTGTGACAGTATTTTAAGCAGCAGGTAAATTAGTTTTTGGTTTCCTTCTTGAACCAGAGGAGATCAAGGAAGCTGAGGCTTACCCAGATATAAACAAAAATGGCTCCAGATCTCCTTAGAAAATTGTGCAAGTATCTGACTGAACATTTCTCAAAAGTGCTCAAAAGAGGACCAAACTACACATTAATGTTTAAGAACACCTGATCATTGTGCTTGGAGACTTTGGCCTTGCATTTAAAGATTAATAGGATAGGCAGTCAGAAGGACCACAGGTTCCATTTGAAAGCAGATCAGCAACACTTCTGACAATTCAGGAGTTTTATTTAGTACAAGACCAGTTTTAGGACTCTGAGTAGTTCTAAATAGGAGTTAGAAAGGTTCTTTAAAAAGACCATATGGTGTGAATTGTCTGTTGGTGACAGGGGCATCCAGTCATATATTCTTTGTCTAACTGGATTTAAGTTTTGTTCTTTCAGACTGAGATTTTAATGTTCACAAGCCATATAGAAAGTTGGTTTGTACAAATGTCTTTCAGATCATTCCTAGACCTTGAGAGAACCCCTCCCAGCCCTGAGATTAGGTAATGACAGCAAATTAGGTTTTGCTTGAAAAATGTCTTTAACAAGCTTGCACTGTACTGTGCATGTACTTTATCACTGTGGTGGCTGCATAAGAAGCTGTGCAAACTAAACCAGAGTGCTTGGTTATGCAGAATTATTTATAAAAATATAAAAATATTTATATTTATAAATGATGACACACACTTACCATGGTACCATTCCCCATAGTCTTCATTTTTTTCTGTACTTATCTTCAGTGTTTATTACAGTTAGAATATCTGTTAATACCTACTAGGAGTAATCAAATCATGGCTTAAGCTCTAATATGCAGAACTCTGTTCACACTAATTAGTACTGTGCATTCACAGATTTTGAGGTTGTACATAGACTGTCCTTGGAGCATCTGTTGGTGCTTGTTTCAATATGTGTGCCATGTTGTTCATGGCAGAGAGATCTGTTTCAGTCCATTCAGAAATAGAGCTGTGAACTAGATTGAAATAAAGATGCCCTGAAGCAAAATGGAAAGTCTAAACAAATAAGAAAAAAAATTACCTCTTATTTTTCTCAAATGAACTTGACAATCTTACAGCAAATGAGCTTCTGCCAGTCATTCCATGGACTAACTATACAGTAGCTACTGGTATTTATTATTCTAATCCTGCTGTAAGGTGTAAAGATTAATTGCTCAGCTGTAACTGTCTAATTTGTGTGTTAAATGCTACAGCACCAGTTATGCTTTTGGCAAGGTTTCAGCCTACGATGCTCATTGTGCCCCAGCTGTAAGGGATGTGTTCTGGTTTCTGCTCCCCACTAGCCCTGAGTGGGCTCTTGTGATTGTTTAGTGTACAATAAACTGATTAATTCACCAAAACTAGAAAAAGTGCTCCCTTAGATGACGTTTTTTGCCAGGTTAGCTTTGGGTCACACAAGTGCTGGGAGCTTGCTGGGGAGAGAGGAGCAGGTCAGGGGTACAGAGGTGACAGCTTGTACTTTGGGCTGTGATAGACTTGACTCACCCATGAAGGGAAACCACATTCTTTGTTTTGAAGCAATTACTGCATTTTTTTAACTTGGATTTTGGAAAAGAAGAAGTCCTGAATTATTTGAAGCGGTAGGACTTAAAATGTGCCAAATAATTTATTTGTATCAAGGCTGGAGGAATATTGGGTGTTACCAATTGTTGCCTGTGCTTTGTGCTGTTATAACAAAGCATAGAAAGAACCAGCTCTTGGTTCATGCTTGAGCTAAGGAGTCGTTCCATAAATAGATGAACTGATGAGGAATGGTTTTGTTGTGGATTTATATCCCTTACATCCCCCAGAACTTTCCATTTGCAAGCAGAGAAGGCTGTGGCTGGTTTGGAGCTGTGTGTGCACAGCCAGCTCAGGCTCTGTGGCACTGGCAGCCCCTGGAACAGGAGGTGCTGCCTGAGCTCTCCCAGCCCTTCCCTCTCCAGTGCAGATCAGGCACAGCTTCCCCCCTCCCTGGCTCCAGGCTGCTGATTTTTTAAAAAGGAAACTTCAGCCCTCTCTTCTGGGTGGTGATAGCTTGTCAGTGATTGCAGAAGTGGTTGGGGAATGGCAGGATAGACAGGATGTTAAAAATGATTTCTCACAGGGAGAAGGGAAAAAAATTAGAAATTTGAAATTCACTCTCTTCTTAAGATGATTTAGAGAAACCAAATGTGTGTGGAATTTTTATCCTTTTTTATTTTAAAAAAGTCTCCTTTAGTCTGACTGGCAACAAGATTTATGTTGGTACGGGACATGTATTTAGTCAAGTTAATAGATCAAAGCAGAAAAGCAATTAACATCTTTATAATTTGTTCATTAAATCATAATATGTTGGTCTTGCATGGATAAGTCAGACCTCAACACACGTTGAATGTTTGTTACTCTTCATTTGATATTGAAAAATACAGATTCCTGTTCTGTTACATTTTTAAAGCTAAAATATTTGTTAGCGGGCTTTTCTAGAAAGTATCCAGAGAGTTGCAAAACTGTTATATTGACAGTCATATATCAAAATATCCTCCACTACGTTGTTTTCCCATAGGATTATTTCCTTAGGTATGTGAATAACTTCTTTTCTGGGAACTGTTGGTTGCTTTTTTTTTGTGTTTAAAAAAAAAAATCCACTTCATTTTAGTGAATCTGTGGTGTACTTGAAAACATGCATTTGTTGACGTGTCATGCATAATGTAAGTTGCACGAAGTCTTAAAAGTATAGTGCTGTATCCACTTAATATTCCTTTGGAATTAGTATCTAGTGTTGTTTGGTTCTGTGTTAAGTCTTAAAAATTGGAAGTGTGTGTTTCGGCCTCCATCGTTGAGGAAACACAAAATACTAAAATGTAATGTCTTTGAGACAGTAACATACATATCATAAAGACAGAGCTTTAAAATGTCAGCTTACCTTCAAAATTCCTGAAACTGGTTCATTAATTTTATATTTTTACTTGATAGTTAGAGAAATAGTTGTAGCTGAAGTATTCAGTGTTACCAGTTAGCACACGTACATTATAACAATAAATTCCAGGAAACTGCAGAACCTGATGACTGAAAGTATTTTGTGAAACTGCAGCGTGCCATGAGAATGCTTCTTTAATTCCAAGGCAAATAAATAAATCAATAAAACAAAAAAAGCGGTTCATGATTTTTCAGTACAACTCCTATGTACAAGTTGAATGTTGATTTATGTTGAGGAGTATCTGTTGTATTTCCTGTCATAAAATCCTGGACTCATATATCATTACTCACACATAGTGATAAATCCAATTGTGATAAAATTAAAGAAGTTATCAATGAGCCTAGAGGTTCAAAAGCTTTAATTGCAGTGTTCCACAAAAGCTTTAATTGCAAGAATCCGTGCAGTTAATGAAAATATTTTTCAGTTATTAAGGATTATTATAAATCTTTGATTATGATAAATCACACCAAGAAAACCAAACCTCACATGAGGAAAAGTTAAAGAGGGAAAGGCTTGGATTTTGTAATTGTCGGTTGAACAGACTGGCCTTAGAAAAAGTGTGGAGTTAAGTATTACACCGTATTTTATAGGCAATTATCTAGTAATTAATTTATTGCAGATGATTCCTACAGTCCTTGGACTTTAATAGTTTTCTTAAAAGGTGAATTTAAAAGGGATTATGTGCAGAAGCTGTGCCGTGATTTGGGAATTAACGTAACTCTGGTTAAGAAAACCTGAATCATGCTCTCCTGTCTTTAAGAAAACGATCTTTTTGGAAGTCTTTGTGCTTGAGAATGAGAATTTCTTTTGTTTGGGGAAATGTAGTTTGTTTTCGGAGTTACAGGAAAATAGGGAGGTTTTTTCCTTGCTTTTGTAGCTTTTTGATTCAATGTGATTCTCTAAGAGATTTGCTTTCTCTTGTCCAGGGGAAGAGTATCAGAGAATTGAATTTGGTGTTAATGAAGTTATTGAGACTCAGTCATCTGTCCTAAATAACACCGACTACAGTATTTCGAGTACTCTGAATCCTCAGGCTCCAGAATTCATTCTCAGCTGTGCACCTGCTCAGAAAACCCCAGATGATGCTCTCAGCGACACAAACTACAACTCCATTGACTGCCAGTTCAGTGACCCCACCTTGGCTCTGGACAGCGGCTCCAACGCTGAAAACGACGGCTTGGCTGGAGGCCTTGGGCAGAGGGAGCGGAAAAAGAAGAAAAAAAGACCCCCTGGATATTACAGTTACTTGGAAGATGTCCCTGACGGCGTGGCTGCCCCGGAGGCGCTGGTGAACGGCCACGCCACGGCCGCCGGACTCAACAGCCTGAGCACGGAGGACACGGAACTGGCCGGAGACCTCCCCTCCCTGGCCACGCCGAGGACTTGCAGCAGCCCCGCCAGCTCTGTGGACTTCCTGGCCGGAGCTGTGTGTGCCGAGCCCGGCCCCGGCACCGCAGCCCCCGGCAGGACTGCCGGGCAGCCCGAGGTATGCCGCCTTCCTAATTCTGAACAGTTTTGCCTCCCCTCAGAGGCCGTCAGAGATAGCCCCCTAAGGACAGCTGTTGTACAGTCTTATGCTGGTACTGATACTACTGAAACTCTTGGCGTTACTAATGGACAAACACTTGAATCCTCTGGTGAGGACACAGCTGCCAATGGGGTAGAATTGCACACTGTGGAAAGCACTGACTCAGACCAAGCTAAGCCTGAGGAAGCTTCACCTACTACTGAGGCAACGGTCCCGCTTGCAGGATCAGTCCCTGTTAATCAGCCTGCAAAATCGTGGGCTAGTCTTTTTCACAATTCCAAGCCCTCTGCTTCCACATCTGTGGTCTATGTTGAGACTAAGTATACCCCTCCTGCCACATCTCCTCTGGTCCCTGAAAAACAGGTTGAAGTCAAAGAGGGACCTGTTCCAGTTTCAGAGGATCCTGTAGCCATAAAGATTGCAGGTATAGTTAATACACACGAGTGGATGTTACACTGGAAGGGTATTAACTCTGCTTGTAAACAGGAGTGTGCAATGTTGGTAGAGAACATTCCTCTGGTAATGAGCCGACTGTTCAAACACTGCATGAAGGATGTCATTTGAATAAGCCAATTTGTATCCCCCTGAGTAAACATTCCAACCAGGCACTGCCATGTCATTATCCCAGATACGGTGAAACTATTGCTGCTTGTCAAACAACTTGTCAAACAGTCTGTGCAAGTGATCTGTGGTTTGAAATAGGCTGGTTGTGTTCAGCTGTGTGCTGTTTTAAAAAGGAGAATATGTTAGAAAGGTTTGTTCTGAAAATGGTGTGTTATATTATCCCGTATTTACAATTTTGTAGTGTGTTCCATTTCAAGAAGAGTATTAATATAATTATACCAAAGTAGCTGAAATTCCTGGATGCTTAACAGCAGTTGAAGTGTGATGTTTACATAGGTCTTGCTGCAGAAATTTCAATTCAGGACATACCATATTTACTAATACACTTTTTGAGAGGTCTGTCCTTCCAATATTAGGATTATCCTTAACCATTACAAACAGTATTGCTTTATCCATAACCAATGCTAACTATTCCCAGTTCAAGAGTAACCCTAAGGGGCTGTCCAGAGGGGACGTCAGTACAGGGAATGAGTGACACAAGGGCTTTGACTCTTGGTCCTGTCGTATTTGTCCTAATGAGAAATGCTAGGAAGTGCAGGAGGTTGGTTGTACAGATTCAGCCAGAAAAGATGAAGTTCTCCCAGTTGGGTGCATTTTGTGTCACTGACTCATGAGTGTTGGAACCAAAGTAATTATTTTAAATCTGTGAAGTGGTCCGTGTGTGAGAAGGCTTGTGCAGAATCCTGCTGTTGATGCTACAAGCTAATTTACAAGTACAGTACTGTTTTCAATGTGACAGCTTCAAGACAGATTTCCACTCTTCAGCTTCCACACAGAAGCTGACCTGGAGATGATGTTCAGAGTGCCCAGAAGTGTGTGCTGCCTCTCCTCCCTTCTTACTCAGCAATGGTTTCATTACTCAAAATTGTCTGTTGAGAGAAAAGCTGTCAGAATAATTTGTATTTCAGTGTATTTTCCACATAGGTGTCACAAACACTGTATTAAAACTATATACATATATATATAGAAAAAAAGCAGGTGATTACAGTCTCTATGAACCCATATGGAGAAAGTTGTCTTAAAATCTCAAGCAGTCCTTTGGTAATGATTTTTAACTTAAAGCTATTTTGTGACAGTCATAAAGTTAAGATTGCTTGCCATAAACAGAAAAGTTTTTTGTCTTGTCCAAGTTGTTCCAGCTCTAAGTTAACTTTCTAGACTTTCACTGTTTCTGTACTATTTTTTGCCACCAGGTGGGAGCAGAGCTTTTTATTTTGTCTTCAGTGTAGTAAAACACAAATGTAACTTTTATCCAGTTTTCTTCTGCACCTTCACTGCTAGCTTGCTGTTTGGGCAGAGGAATAATCTGAGTATAGATAAAAGGAATTCATGTGCTCATTGTAGCTGATTTAGGTAGAAGTTATTGCTGCAATTCTTTTAATTCAGATGCTGCTGATTTTGGTGTAAAATGTTTGCTTGAAGTTCTGGATGCCATGTAATCAGTGCTTTGCTCTGTGCAAAAAGGTGTTTTTCTTTATTTTCTTTATATATTACTTGAGTGTTCTCTGTCCTGTTTGGAAAACAGGTACCTGAGTGCTTTGTTCATACACCCACACTCAAAAATGTGCTACAAGAGTTTCAGTTCATGATTTCCAGACAGATCATTTGCTCTGTTCTGTACATATTTAATTCCAAATCTCCTGCCTCGGTGAGCATCACTGTGTGAGGGTACATAGAGGTCTGTGTGTTTGTCAGAGAGAGCTGCTGGTGGGTTCCTTGTTTACCCTGTGGCTGAGTCGAGATCCTCCTCTTGGATTTGCTGGGAATTCAGCAGCTTCAGCTCATGCCAGTGGGAATGAATTTTTGACCACAAGTGCCATAGGGTGCTGGACACAGGTAAACTCTACACCTGAAGTATCTTGAGTTAACAGGCAAAATTACCAAATCAAGTTAACAGACAGCTCCAGTGTTGGAGTGCCAAGGTCCTTCTGCACAGTTTTTATTTAGAACAGGTGCTCGGCACACAAGAAGAGAAGTTGCTTTTCCAGGGACAGATTGTGGGTTTGTACCTTAATTTCAGCAGTTTTTACAAGGGAGGTTAATGATTCACAGGCGCCTTGAAGATAATTTATTGCTGCTTGATTCAACCCGCAGAGATCTGTGGTTTCTTTGGTCTCAAATTTAGACAGAAGCTGCACAAGATAAGGTGGTGATCAGGATTAGAAAATAAATAGAACAGACAAATTTCATATTAATCTTGATGAGAAATACTGAAGAGTTAATTTTAGCAAGTGTCCAAGATGTTTCTGCTATGCAGGTGCTGCACTTTTGTGTTTAGAATGGGACAACTGTGATAATTATGCACCACAGCCTAGTTTAGATGCTAGGACAAACATTTAATAATTATTATCTAAGGGATAGTAAGGTTATAAATGGTATTGGTAAAAAATAAGACTCTTCAAGGCTTTACTTGCCACATTTCACAGTTGGTCCCCTATGATTATAACCTGATAATTAATAATGCCTTATATGATGTTGTAAATAAGCTAAGGAAATAAGTGATTGGAAAATGGTCAATTCTCTGAGTAATCTTTTAACTATTCTTGGTAGTTCTAGGAAAAATTGCAGTGAGAGAATCTAAAACAATTTTCTGAATCATGTTCTCTTGCAGTGTTTTCACTGTGGATGATGGAGGTAACAGTGCCCATAAAATCTGTTTACAGCAGGCAGGATTTCAGATGAATCGAAGAACAGAAACATTTAAGATCTGACTAAATCCGGAATGATTTTAAATTAGAAGGAAGGGAATCCAATAATGCAAGTATGGAAGGATACAGCAGAACAGAAACCAAATGCAAGTACAATGTGAAGAGCTACCTGTAGAAGTCTTAGAAAAGGATCTGGAAGTTCTAGGGAGTTGATGGGTGTCTTTAGTACAGCTGAAGAAGACAAAGGTTTTTTTTTTCCCAGTGTGTGTTAATACCAACTTACATGGAAAACATGGAAGATAACTTAATTCTGCTGTTGAGGACTTGACAAAATAGCAGTTGTTGGGCATTCCTTCTGAAGGAAAATTTTGTAGCGCAGCAGCAAAAATGGAAGTAAGATTTAAAAACCATGTGGGCAAACATGGAAAATTTGGTTTTAATTTGTCTCGGATGATACTGTTGGAGTGACCATGGATGTAAATCCAAATACACAAAACAAATTCATAAAGAAGATAGCGATTCACAGTTCTGCCAAGACTAGTGATAAAAAGAAATTAGTTCAGATTGTAAGAAAAGTGTTTCAGTGTTATATAGTAGATTTTTTTCTCATAAAGGTAGGTAAATGCTAGAGCAAGGAGTTGTAGAGGCATCCAGGGTCTGGGGGGTTTTATAAACTTCAGAAATGCAACCAATTGCGCATTCAAACTGCATTCTTACAGAAATGTTTTTGTTTAGGGTCATCCAGCAGTGTTGTCCTGGGATTTTTTAATCACTGTCCAGATTTAAGGAAAGATCTGAGTGACAGACACAATATTCTCTAAATCAAGGCCTTAAGCCAAGTGTTCAGTTCCTAACTTGTAACCACCCTTATCTCTTCAGCATGGACACCATATCCACGGGGCTTCTTTTTCATTGCAGACTTTGGACTTGCTTTGATTAGGAAATTACCTTTAAAAAAAAAAAAAAACCAAGGTATTTGTAATAACAAAACTCAGTGAATGAACTTCAGCAAAATGCTTTCTGTTTACCAACAGAAATACCTAAACATTTCCTCGTTTTGCAAGTCAGCACCCTCTAAAAGAAATGAGTTTTCTGGGTGATGGCATGAGCTTTCCAACAGGTTTTGAAATTTTACGCTTTTCTCATGGTTGTAAGTGTATTTTTCTTCTGATACTCCTGTAAAAGTTCTTTTAGTTACTGTGTAGGTGTTAGATGTAAGGTAGAAATGTGCTGTTGAATGTAATTGCTGCACATAAACTCAAGTCTTTGTTAAAAGACTCCAGGAATTGCACTGGAGCCTGTTCACAAAGCAGCTTTGTGACCACAAGAGGATGCTAAAGGTCCTAATAATATCTTTATTTTGCATGATGCAAAAATGGGGAAGAAAAGAGTTAACGTAAAAAGTTATTGATAGACATGAAAAAGAGAAACTTTTCCCATTACTTTTATCCTTATTTTCAACAGTGATGAGTTATGTTAATATTGTATGTGTGAACACAGTTCAAATAGTGCTGCTCTAACAATACATTCTGAAGTACTTTAGCAGTAATTTAATAACATATTTTAGCCCTCATAGAAAATAATCTTCTGCATCTGTGCTACATCTTCCATTTTACATTTCTTTGGTGTCTGCTCTTTCAGGTGACATGTGCTTTATGTAATAGACGACTGAATTAAAAAATCTCTATTTTTTTGTCACTTTTATTTGGTTAGACCCGGTGTTATCTGCAGGAAATAAGATCTTACAGATAGGGAGATAGCTTGGAAGTAGAAGAACATGGATTTTGTTTGCAGTTCTGCCACCTCTTCTGCTTAGTTACAGTTTTGTGCCTCTGTTTTTGTACCTATGTCCTGTTATTTTATCTGTTTAGTCCTTTAGTGAACAGCTCAGACTCTTTCAGTTTATAGCCTGTAAGAGCTTTAGGGCCCCTCACATTTATTATAAAAATGAATAACCCCACTGGTATACAATTGCTGTATTTACTTGCAGTTTGTATTTTGTCTTGTATACATCTTGTCCTTATTTTTCAAGTTCAAAATATGTGAGCTCCAGTATTTTCTTTAAACAGTTCTTATTTAGGTACCTAAATAACAGGTCAGGATTCCTGGAAAAGCTGCCTGTGTTGCTCTTGGTTTCATAACTGGGACAGACTAATGTGCAATGGTTTCTAAGTTTTAAACTTGGGCCGTTGCTGAAGGTTTTGAAAGCAGGAAAGAGTAGGAATTACATTATGTAAGGCTGTTATCTCATAGATTTTGGAAGTCTTAAATAAAACAGCCTGTTTTGAAGAGCAGAGCACATCTGTCTGTGTATTTGCAGTGAGATGATATTGTTGTAAGATAGTGGATGGTGAATCTCCTAAACTGAGACTGCTGCGTTGGCTTCATCTCTCTTCAAAGCAGAAACATGTGGGAAATGCTTCATAAAACTGGTGACAAGTGATTGCAGCTAATGGCATTTTATATCTATGTATGTATTTATGTAGCAATACAAATAAAATCATCTGGGTTTAGGAAAACAAACATCCAAATCAATAGGTCTTGTTTCGGAATGACAGTGATCAGTTTTGTACCAGCATCTCCTGACCTGAATCCCAGGATGTCTTCGGTGGAAGGAATAACGTCTGATTTGGAATGTGAGCAGTGGTTAAATGGAGTGCAAATCATTTGCTGAAGTTTCTGGGAATCTTGTTCATTGATTTGAATTACTGTGTAATGCTGCAGCAGATATCTGTTTGATGGCCACGAGAGTTTTGTCGATGCTCAATTTACTGTTTCTCATTCTGCAGAAATACTGGAAAATGTAAGACTAATACATAAACCAGTGTCTTTGCAACCCCGAGGGCTGATCAACAAAGGAAACTGGTGCTACATCAATGCTGTATCCTTCCCTGGGAAAAAAATAATGCTCTTAAGTTAATATTTTATATTATATCTGTCAGAGTTTTTCTGGATTGTTCTGGTAAGTATTTTATAAAAGTGTTTTGTCTTCCCAGATCCTGCTCCCGTGGTTAAAATGTTGAAGTGTAGCAGCCAGAAATCCACGGGGATTTTGGATCATTGAACCTGGTGTGCAGGGTTCCCCTGCAGTCCTGTTTGCAGTTTCTTGCCTGTGTCAGAATATTTCAGAACCGTAACTTCTCCTGACTGAAAGCCTTGTAATTCCTCGCAGTGTTCCCCCATGGCTCTGTGCATCCATTTAAGTGGTTATTTCTCTTTTGCACTTGAAGCAACTGTTCCTGCTCTTGGGCTTTGTTTTGCAGTGTAAGCAGATCATTTGGGTTTGGGGTGAGCAGGTTGTCACTGTTGTATCACCTGTGTAAAGGGGCATTTAAATTAATTCTGCAACCTTACATGTGGAAGATGAGCTTGCTCCTAATGAGTTGGAGTTGTATTCCCCTGCAAAAATAACTTTCATCCTGGGGAGCAGAAAGCATCCTCCCTCAGTGCTATATTATGATATTAATAAAAATATTAATAATTTAAAAAATTATCTCCCATGTCCGCAAGGCTGAGCGCAAGTGACACTTGGGATACTGCTAGTGCTGGTACTGCTAGTGAAAAATACTAACACCAGTTTCAAGACTGATCATGGCAAACCCTGATAAACCATTTCCAGACCAATGACTGTGCTTTAAACTAAAGCTTTTATCTTATATAGCCAGTTCTGCACTGATTTGGTTACATACACTGTACATCTTAGCTCCCATTTTTCAACCTTGAAATTTTACACGGGAATTTATTACTCAGTTTTTGCACACGCAGGGATCAAATTAATCTCACTCTTCAGCTGTTGAGATTGATGCCTTCTTTTGTCATTTCCCTTTCCCTCCAGTTTTTTAATGCATTTCCTCTGTTCACTGCTCTCACCAATGAGCACAGATTGTGATGTTATTAGAGTGTTACTCTTCCAGCATACTCTGGGGTTTTCCAGGTTGCTCCCAAATCTTTGCAATGCAGAACGTCTCCAATTAAGTGAGTTTTGCTTTGGTTGCAGGGGTGACTCAGCACCTTTAAGTTTCAGCTGGTTTCTTCCATTCTTCTCAGAAAATGTGTTCCAGGTTCTCTCCTGCCAATTTTCAAATGGTTAATTTTATAAAGTCTTTCCTATGAAGATTCTTTTCCTCTCCTGCTCCTGGATGAAATGTTTCCTCACCCATTAATTAAAGTTTTTGCCATGATTAAAATGTCAGTGAAATCGCTGCATGTTACAAGATGCTGGGGTTTTTTTAGTATAACTTCTGTACATTGCTGGTTAATGTTGTGATAAAGCTTCATCCTCTTTTCCAGTTTAACTCTTGGATTGATCTGCGTAATAAAAATACAGCTCTGTTTTGCATATCACTTTGCATATAATTGAATATTTGGTTAATACACAGATGCCATTTTTTGCATATTTCCTTAATGCCACTGCATAGACCCTGCAAGCCTTGGTTGCTTGCCCTCCAATGTATCATTTAATGAAGTCCATTCCAATGTATTCCAAATCGCAGAGGCCGTGCACCTCCACACCAATGCTAGACAGTTTGTAAGTAGCTTGGGAAAAAGAAATAAAAGTCTTGGTCTGACTAAACTCATTCAGAAATACCTAACAATGACTGCTGTTAGAAGCTGATACGTATCCAGAAGTTTTTCACGTGGTTTTGGGTGACACTTTCTTAATGAACTTGATGTTTTACAACTGCTTGGCTTGTCAAGGAGTACATAAGTATCGGTTTTATGTAATGTTTAATATGCAAAAGGAACTGTGAGAGGTGCAAGGGCCAGCCCAGCACCTGGGTTTCGCTGCAATGATCAGGTTGATTTTTCTGTCTGAACTTTACTCAGATTTCGTGGTGATATATTTGATTCTGTTTTCCTTTGGCAGTCAGGATTACAATTATGACATTACTTTGTCCTTCTAAGTCTTAACTTGCTGCTCATGTCCAGTTGTTGCTTCCCTTCTGTTTCAGTGTTCGTTTAATGAATGAATTCACTAATATGCCTGTGCCTCCTAAAGCAAAGCAAGGTGAGTGGGAACAGGGGCACAAAGCATAAAACGATGGGAAGGGGATTTTGGGGTAAAGATCTGCATTGGAGGAGGTGTTGCACCTTAGATTTTTTTCTTCTGTTTAGTGGACCAAATGTACAAGTGCAAAAAGAACAGTTTTTGTTGAAGGTTCATTTAATTGTGAAGATGTCTTCTAAGAACATGCCCTTTCTAAGAAAATCATTTCATATTCCCTGTATTTTCCTCCACTTCCTTCCTTGCATATTTCCAGCTGTTTGTTTATCAGATTGCTCGATTCTGTTCCTTAAATCCTGAACACTCACTTTGATTTGGAACAACATGGGGCCATAACAGGTCCCTCAAGCAGCTGGAGATTGCCTGCAGGAATGTTGTCCTGGCTTCTCATTCCAGTGGGAAAACTTCAGAACTGTCAGATTCCTGCTGATACATATTTAGGCTCAATGATGATTATGGAGTGAGGAATAGAATATTTTTTGATGCAAATAACTTACCTTAGAGGTTTCAGTTGTTTAATCTTAATTTTAAACAGAGTCTGTTGTATTGCAAACTTGTAGAAACAAGCACATTCCTGAAACTATTATTTATGTAACATGATAAGGAAATATCACAAGGAGCTGGTTGTTCTAGTGATTTCCAAACAGTTCAGACATTTCTGTGGTTTCTTTCTGTAAAACAAATCTTACTGGCTTATGCAACTTCTTTTACTTGTAGGTCATTTTATTGTGTTGTTTTCAAGTGTAGTTCTGAGGCCTTGTATTGCCATTAGGTGGAACATTCTGTCGGGCTGTTCTTGGGGTTTTTGTTCTGCAGTGAGCAAAAGTGATCTGTTAGAATTGTAAAAACACAAAAGGTTTAAGGACATGTTCTTCAAGTACAAAAGAAATGCAAAAATGTAAATAGCACTAGAAGTGTTCTTTTATGATGGCTGTGGATATTCTTGTTAATATTCAGAGTGTTTGCTAACTTTTTCTGACCATCTGGGAGTCTATGCAGGGTGATGTGAGATGTTTCAAAACTATGTTTACAGATAACAGTTGTGCCTTATAACTTCTGAGCTCAAAACACCAAAATTGCAATAAAACTATTAGTGAAAAAAGTGCTGGACTCCAATTCTAGTGATGTGTGAAAGATAAGGTATAATATTAAAAAGTCTTTTATTTATTGTTACTTACAGTAATTCTCTTTCACCTTGCAGCTTTAGGTGATAAAATTGTGAGAGACATCCGACCAGGAGCTGCCTTTGAACCAACCTACATTTACAGGCTCTTGACGGTTATAAAGTCAAGTCTGTCAGAAAAGGTGGGACTTCAAATCCTTGACTTGTGGAACTGCAGTGCAGGGCAGTCACAGGCATTAAAACTCTGCAAAGCCAAACCTCAGGCTCTGTGCTCAAATGCCACTAAAAGCAGCTCATTGATAGTTCGTTGTAATGAAGCTCGACTGTCTTGGGACCTGAATTACAGGAAAATGTTAATTACAGGTTTGGCAGTTTGATATGTCAGAATAATGGAAAAATTACTGTTGGAATGGAACATCCTTTTTTATAATTGAGTTACCAATTGATTTACATTTAAGAAGTCAGCAGTTGTTCGTTTTTGTGAGGAATTCAGCTAAGACGGATTGAAGGGTCCAGAGACTTCACAATACTTGTTCAGGTTTAATTTCCATTTAAAGAAAAAATAATAATTCAAACCATCCTTTGATTTGACCTTGGCTTGACAGCAACTTTTAATAGTGATGGTAATGGAAATGTGGGGGAAAAAAATTCTGACTCACATGTTAAATGGAATTTGTATTGAGAAGAATGCAGAATTCTTGTAGCCATGTGGAGCTTATGTGTGTATTTACTGCTTAGGGCAGTTTGGTTTTAACTGGATAAAAATGAGGTGTTATAATAAAATCTAAACTTTATTTGACGTTATAGCTTTAGACTGAATAGTTGTTAAATTAGCTAAATTAATAGGAGAAAGCTGCATGTTCAGTGAACCTTCTGTTAAAAGGAAACCATGAAAATATCATAGAATTAATTGAAAAAAATATTTTGTTCAGGGCAGGCAAGAGGATGCTGAAGAGTACTTGGGATTTATCCTCAATGGACTACATGAAGAAATGCTGACCCTCAAGAAACTTCTCTCTCCACATAATGAAAGTTAGTGGATTTTTTTTTTAATAGCAAACAATTCAATTCAAATACTGGTTTTGTGTGCTGATTCTGGAATACAGAGTAATGCTTGGAGTAGATGTTGAGCTAGGAATAGAATGCCGTGTTTCAGAGGACTGGGATATTAGCAAATAATGTTTTGTTAAAAACTGGATAAAATGAGTCCATTCTGCCCAGTTTATGATTGATCTGAAGAGTCACTGGGTTTCTGGAAAGGCATCATCGTTCTGTCGATACTGTGAATGACAGTAAGTCACATCCCTGGTTCTCCTAAACAACAAAATTCAGTATTACACATTTCTACTGAGCCCAGCTCAGCATTGTTGGGAGCTAACTCAAGGTGACCAGTCTTGTCTTAATCATAGATGTGTTTGTCATTTATAACACCTGCAATGTCAGTGGTTTTTGACTCTCCATGGGCGTTCAAATATATATCAGTGTCTTTCTTATTGATCTTTAAACCAACTGTGAAGGTCTTTTTTTTTAAGTGGAAACTTCTAGAACAATGGCTAATTTCTGTCTAATATAAACCAACATACTAAATTATTTGAAAATTCTTACTGACAAAGTTGGAGGAGAATTTACTTTGAAAGAATTACTAGAATTTGTATGCAGAGTAAAATGCCATTTTAGTTTATAGAGGCTTTCGCTTGAAGCCCCTTTACAAATATTGCAAGCCTTAGCCAAGTAAGAATTCAGATCTCTAGTTACCCAATTTCTCTTCAGTAGGGTACATTTTTTAGGATATAAAGTCATTCCATATTTTGCTCCTTAGCTGTGTGCAGTTTATAACCTCCTGACTTTGGCACTGGCTAAGAAAATATTTGCTAAGCCTTGGGTTCCTTGTAAAATACCAGTGCAGAGAAGAAGTTGTATTCAATAATGGCATCATTCTCTTTCCAGAGTAACACTTGACTTTCTAATTTTCTACCCCATAAATTTACTACTAAAAATATATCAAACTTTGCTATTTACATACAGTCATCAGTGAGCTGCCTTTTGTTAATACATGGATGTGTCCGGCTTGGAGCGAGCCTGGAATATGCTTGTTCTCTTTTTTTGATTAAAACTATGATGCATGAAAACATTCTATCCTCAGAAAATTACTTGTGTTGGATTTTTAGCTTTTCAAATCCTTTATCTGTCTGGATGTTTTATTTGTCAAAAACCCTGATGTGTTTTTATCCTTGGTCACTTGAAGAACTGTCGGTGTCCAACGGCCCCGAGGCTCAGAGTGTTCCCAAGGAAGAGGAGCAGGAGGAGCAGGGGGAAGGCAGTGAGGATGAGTGGGAGCAGGTGGGACCTCGCAACAAGTCCTCAGTCACTCGCCAGGCTGACTTTGTCCAGACTCCAATCACTGATATTTTTGGTGGTCACATAAGGTACAGTGCTTTCTCCTACAAGTTCTTGACTTGCAGTGCCTGGATCTTTTAAAATGTCTTAAATGAACAGACTGTTTTGATATCCCAAGCCCTGAATTGCATATAGGAAAGGAGTTTGAAATATTTGTGCTTTGAATATTGTCTTAAGAATTCCAAGGCATTTTAGAGCTGCCTAATTTTTGTGATGTCTGAGGAGTCTCATCTCATGTTATAAATAAGGAGACTGAGAGAGAGATTTACAGAGTTAAATCTTGACAGTGAAACAACGAAAAAAAAAAATGTAGAGTCTTAAGTTATTCAGACCCTTAATGCTTCCCAGAGAAAGAAGCTTTGTTTAATAGTAAATAAATGTTAAAGGCAAAAAAAAGTCTGGAAAAATGTAAATTGCTACAAGATGTTACTGGAATGAAAAGAATGTGGGATATGACTTATATGCAGGTCTGATACCAGACAAAGGCAGAAAGTAGATACTGAAAGAATATTTTTTGGGATGGAAGCCTCCTGACTTGTTTGGAGAGATGTGTAATTTAAAATGAAAGCAGAGTAAACGCTTGCTAAAAACATACTGCAAAACAAAACTGCTAGACTTGAAGAATTATTTTTAAATTGGAGACAGACACTTAATTGCTGGTGTTTGACTCTCTGTGTTGCCAGATATTCAGTCTAGAAGTGTGAATAATGTGGGCTAGAGCCTTCTGCCTGGGAAATGCTCTGAAATTATTTATTCTTCTGGGTTTTGAGCCAGACAGCTGGTAAATAAAATTATATTTTCCATAGAATTTGGCAGACAGATGTTTGTAGGTGTTGATGGAGTCCTGCATCAATGGTTCACGTACCCAAGGTGGTGTTAATAGCTCAGGTGTGTTTATCAGGATTTGTCAGAATTGTTAAATCTCTACGGGATTCCATCAGTTTTTATATTAAAAATACTGAGACAGTGCAGTTTTCTGTAGAAGTGCACAGAAAATGATACAGAGCAAAGGTAAAAGTGGAAAAAGGCAAAAACTTGCACTGAGCAGAACCACAGGATCTGCTGGCACCACATCCACTTTATTTATCCTTCACACCAGGGCACACAACTCACCACAGAAACAGCATCCCATGGGAAGTCGGAAAGCTTCATCCTCTGGGGGTGGAGATAGGAAGGACTGAATATAAAACTGCCAGTAGAATTCCACTTAAAGCATCAGAAACTGGAAAAATCCAATGGGAAAAGCAGTGAGGAAAAGATGATTTGAATTGGCATCTTTTGGCTGGGGAAACTTCAGGCTTGGGAATTTTTAGGCTGTCCTTGAGAGGCTTGAGTCTATTAAATGTCTATTTAGGCATAGTTACTTAAAAACCCCCAGCCTGTAAAGTCTTTCCTAGCAACATGAGGCTTAGATGGGAAAGTACAAAGTTATCCTGAGAATTCTTGCAGTGCCTGAGTAATTTTTCATTGAAAATGATGCATTTTCTCATGTCCAGTTGAGATTTGTAATTATCCTAATAAGGGACATTGTTACAAAGAAATCATAGCCCAGCAAAGGTTTTTTGCTATCAAATAAACTTCTGTGTATCTTGTGAAGAAAATATTCTGAGGAGATGCTACAATTATAATTTCTAATAATATTTTTGTAAATGAGGGTGCTGCTGTTTTTCCTGCACTCTCTTTCCTCTAAGGGATATGTATTTGACAATATTAAGCTGCACAGGCTTTCTGTTGGTGCTTCAGGGCTTTGCCTGAGTAAAAGGGGCTCTTTTGTTTATCCTGAACATTAAAATTAATCTGAACATTAACATTTCCTACCTGACCTGGAGATATTCCAGCATGGCCACATGGATCAGAACTGTGTTAGTTTATAATTCTGGTTTCAAGCTTTGTAATGCATAACAGCAGAATAATTTATATACATGGACAAAGCCTGGATACAGAAGATGATGGCAAGAAAAGGAACTGCCAGTCCTCAGTGGAGCATAATTGATATTTCCTATGGCAACATTTAAGCAAACAATTTAAAATCACTGTGAAATTTGTCTTAGTGAAGTGCCTGAAAAATTTGTGTATATTTGGTGGAGAATCTGGAATCAGCTGATATTTACAGTAGAACACTGATAAGCACTGGCACTTTGCATTTGTGAAGAACTGTTGGAAAACTAAACTAACAGAAGGAGCCAGGAGGTGAATTTTTTTAAAATGCTTCATCAAAATTTTCAGTCTTTTTCTTTAAACTTTGGATGCTTATCCGATAACTTGGCATAAATAAAACAATTCAGTTACAATCCCATTCAGGATAGTCTTAGTGGATGTTAAAACCGTTTAAGTTGGGGTAAAGTGGGGGTTTCCTATTGTTAAAACTTAATGTTTAACCTTTGTATTTGTATGTGTTGTCTTGAATTAACCATAAATTGAGTTACTCAAGTAACTCGTTCTTCCTTGAAGGTTCTGTCTGGTTGAAAATCATCCTTTATTACATTTGAATTTCTTTTTTTCTCCACAGATCTGTTGTTTACCAGCAGAGTTCCAAGGAGTCTGCCACGCTGCAGCTTTTCTTCACCCTGCAGCTGGACATCCAGTCGGACAAGATCCGCACCGTGCAGGATGCCTTGGAAAGTCTGGTGGCAAGGGAGTCTGTCCAGGGATACACCACAAAAACCAAGCAAGAGGTGTGCTCTGTTCACCACTTACTTACAGCCAAGTGCTAAACTTCATTTAAAAAGGTTTTCATAGAGCTCTGGCTTTACAAAGAGTTGTTGGAACACACCTCAACAAAAGAAGTACAAACCTTTTCAGTGTCCTGCAGCAGTGAAATGCCAGCTCTGAAACGAGGCCAGGCCTGTAAATAGCTGGGTTTTGAGTTGACCTAGTAATTTATTGGAGATTTTACTGGAGAATATACTAAATAACAGCCTGAACTGTGGTAAAGATCCATACTATTATGTTTAATATCATAACTTACTGACTCCTGGGGATTGCCAGATGCTGTTAGTAAAGGAGCAGCTCTTCCAAGTAAATTTTTTCTTATTTTCCATTTACAAATAATACATTGTAGCAATAATTGCAATAGAAAAGTACTTGCAAGGAGGAGAAGCGTGCCTTTGGTTTGGCAGTTTGAGAACTTGTGATAGAGGGGAGTAATTAAACTTCCCTCATTAAGACCTTGCCCTGCTTCCTGTGGTGGGCAGTAGTAAAGGACATCTGTGGTGTGCATGGGTTGCTGACATGGGAATTTCGTGTGCACTCTTGATAACTCTGGAATTGTACGTGTTTCCTCTGACATTCCTGTCTCTATTGAAGTTTTCAAAGTACTCCAAGTGAGAGTAGGATTAGATAAAGAATGGTTCATTTTCCTTGAAAAGCTAAGGATGAATAGTGGAAATTTGTTGGCCTTGAATATTCAGAACATTTATTTCTCCAGTTGTTTTCCATGTGAAAAAGACATTTGCAATTCAAGCTCATTATGATTTACCACAAAGATCTTTTTTTCATTTTTTTGGTTTTTCCTGCAAATGTTTTAAAGTTTTTGACTGACAACCCAGTGCTGGGTTGGAAGAAATGGGTGTTCAAATTAGATGCTGCCTGATATTTCAGAGTTTGGATGGAAGTATAAGCCTCCACAGTATCTTGCAGATCTTTGTTCAAAAGAAATTCAAGTTGAAATAGTTGTTCTTGTATTAAAATTGTAGTAAGAGCACTGAACATACTGTCTGTAGAACCTTGGAAAGAGATAATCCTTTCTCACAGAGAGTTTCTATTCCACAATTAGGTTCTAGCAGAAGCAAGCCATGTGTTGAAAAATAATATGCTCATGGTTACCAATAAAGATTTTTTTTCAATTAAAAAATGGAGAAAAACCTTAAGCAGTTATTTTGAGAAAAATTTTTGTCTTCATTTCTAGGAAGGCAAAACATTTTTGTTCTGCAGTTCTGAGCTCGGCTCCAGGTTTCCAGGCAGAAATTTTGTGGATTGTTTGGTTATAATTATATAAAAATGATTGTTTAGTAGAGAAAAGTGTGGTCATAACTCATGTTTTCCTGTTTGAAAATACTGAGTTCTTCTTGAAGGCAACATTAGGCTTGAAGATCCAGTGGGCTTTAAGTCATAAACGAGTATTTATCATTAATTAATACTGCAGTAATAAATCTGGGGATTTTGCTGCTAGTGTATTTAAAATCAAATAGTTTTTCCTTATTTAAAGGAGTAATTTTGAGGAGGCAACAAAAAATGACAGGTTTTCTTCCTGTGTGTGTGTGTGTCAGGTGGAGATCAGCCGAAGACTCACCTTAGAAAAGCTGCCCCCCGTTCTCGTTCTACACCTCAAGCGCTTCGTGTATGAGAAGACCGGTGGATGCCAGAAGCTGATCAAGAACATTGAGTACACTGTTGATCTGGAAATCAGTAAAGGTAAGAGATTTATGAGCAGAATTTCCCCCTCTTCATGGGAAAGATAATGTTGTATTTCCTGGGGGTGTCTGTGATTCAATTTTCTTTTTCGGTACAAGATTTTGTCTTCATCATTGTCTGAAAGTTTGGTCATTTGGGTGAATATTTTGTATGGGTTTTTTATGATGGAAGATCTTAAAACCTTTGGCACTTCCTAGACAGTGGGTTGGCCAAATGAGAGCTTCCTGTGGATTTGTGGAGTAAGGATATAGGCTGCTGAGGGCAAGTATAGGAATTTATCCTCTTGCATGAGGACTGTGAGTGTCCCTGTACAAGGCTGTTGCCAATATTGGATATTTTTATCACAAATTTAATTCAGAGAAGTGTCACATTATTTAATTAATTAGTGACTGATGGAAGGAGACTGGTGTTTCATGGAAAATGCAGCCTGAAGGTAGGCAATCCATAGTGCAGAGGTTAAACAAGGGTCCTTTATTTAACAAATATCCTAGGAGATACTGACTTTAAGTAGTGTGAAATTGGAAATTGTTCAGCATCTGAAGCTTGCCAAAATAATGCCTTTTGTTTTGAGCTGACAAATTGACTATTAGCCAGCCAGTAGCTCCAACAGGAATAAATAAAATGGATATGTACTCATATCTCAACTGAGATAAGGACCTTGTCAGGCAGTGCCCTTTTGTTTTACTTAATACTTTATTTTGCAATTTTCCTTTAAGGTTGTAAGCATGGCTTGGAATCTGAAATTGATTTTGTCATTGTCTGACAGCGGGAATGAAAGGGGGAAAATGGAATAGTCGGATTTTTACTCTTATTTTCTTTTCCCTTCATTTTTTGGTGATACTTTTAAACCTTTCATAAACTACAGTGTTCAGCAAACCTGCAAATTCACTCCCTTGAAAACCAGTTATTAGAGGCACCACCACTCTTTAAAGGCTGCAGAAGAAATTTCAGTTAAATGTTCTCCTTTGTGATAGTGGTGGTTTCTCTGAAAAATAATTGATCCTCTTGATGTGGAATTTCTAATTTGTGGCTGTTTTTCCTTCTCCAGAGCTACTATCTCCTGGTGTGAAAAGTAAAATTTCAAAAGGCCAAAGAACCTACCGGCTCTTTGCAGGTATTTCATCCCTGTGGTCCCTGTATTGCAAATGCAGATTCTGCATATGGAATCTTAGAAATGCTGGGTTATATTAAGTGTTTTCTTTTAAATTGCACTGAAGCAGCTTGTGGGTGTCAGATGCTTGTGTTTAGTGGGGTTTGTTTAGAATCAGGAGGTTTGGTGTGCTGGAGAAACACTGATTTGGACAAGGGCTGGGAGTGCCAGGACGAGGGGAATGACTTTGCAGTGCCAGAGGGCAGGGTTAGATGGGATTTTGGAAGAAATCCTTCCCTGTGAGGATGAGGAGCTGCCTGCCATAAGGATTGGGCAGGACACAGGGACCTAAAGCAACTCCTTGGTTTGACAGCCAAATCCCAGGGTACTGTCCCGGTTTCCTTTTTCCAGATATAAAGCTGATTTGAGCCATACAAAGCTGAGGTGTTCATCACACTCAAGCCTCTGGGTGTCATCCCATTGGGATTGACATGGGCATCGACCACAGGCAGCTGGAAAATCCCATTTTCTACTTCCTCAGGGGCAAACCAGTCCCAGTAGCCATCAGAAATACCACCAGGGGAATATTTGGGATGAAGATTTGTCTCCTAGGGCACAAGGATACTTTCTTCCCTGTGAGGTTGGGGAGGCCTTGGCACAGGGTGCCCAGAGAAGCTGTGGCTGCCCCTGGATCCCTGGAAGTGTTTAAGGCCAGGTTGGAGGGGGCTTGGAGCACTCTGGGATGGTGGAGGGAGTGGGATGGGATGAGCTTTAAGATCCTTTCCAATCCTGAACCATTCAATGATTCTATGGCTGCCTTGCCTATGGACTTCTCCATGCTCCCTAGGCCCAGAGCTGGGGGTGTCCAAGGCCAGGCTGGACGGGGCTTGGAGCACCCTGGGGCAGCGGCAGGGCATGGAACAAGCCGAGCTTTTAGGTTCCATTCCATGACCTGCACAGCCCAAAGGCGGGGAACCCCTAAACCCTGAGGTTCTCCCCTAGAGCAGCTGCCAGCATGGGGAGCTCTGGGTGCCGTTTGCCCCCGGTTTGCCATCCCGGTCGCGCTCTGTCCCGCAGTTGTGTACCACCACGGCAACAGCGCGACGGGCGGCCACTACACGACGGACGTGTTCCAGATCGGGCTGAACGGGTGGCTGCGCATCGACGACCAGGCCGTCAGGGTCATCCACCACTCCCAGGTGGTCAAGGCGGCCCTGGAGCGCACAGCCTACCTCCTGTACTACCGCCAAGTGGACCTGCTGTGACCCCGCCGCCCCGCTCTGTAGAACGCCAACTATCACTAACTTTGTCTCCTGTAAATGCTCTTCTGAGTGAATCTTTTTTCCTTTTTTTTTTTGTTTTATTTTATTTTTGTTTTGTTTTTTATTTTTTTTCCCCTTTTTTTTCCTTTTTTTTTTTTTTTTTCCCCTTTGCAACTATGGGATAGAGNTTTTTTTTTTTTTTTTGGTCCCCTTTGCAACTATGGGATAGAGTGATAAAGGAAGCTGCCGTTTGTGCACAGCGTAGTTTGTGTTGACTTTTGACTTTGCAGAATGAAGTCGCTCGGTTGGAAGCCTCGTGAATCACAAAAATATTAAAAAGAAATAAAGTTCATCCGAGTTAATGCTGAATCCTAAGATAATAAAAAGGGGAATGGCATTTAATTCCCACTTTCTAATTGCGTAGTAGAAGAAAACCCTGCACCAGCAACAGAACTTGTAGATTTCTGTGAAAATGTTTTATCTTTACTTCAGTAAAAAAAAGAAAAAATTAAAAAAAAAAAAAATAAAAAGCTCTCTCTGCTTCCCCAATAGTTTTTTGATAAGTGGTAAAATATGAGCCGATGTGTATGAGATGGAAATGGTCCTTTGTGCTTCAAAACATGTACAAACTGCAGAGTTGCTGGTTCCTGATAGGAAGACACATTTTAATAATTGTGCGATGAGAAACTGCTTAAGTACACATTGCAGATCAAATATTTGGAGTTAAGATGTTAGTCTATATAGATGGGTGATTGTAACTTTATTGCTATTAAGAAATTTCAAACTGCATTTATGCTTCTGTGTACATGAAATTAAGAAAATGGGCAAAATAATTAAGATTGATATTTCTTTAAGTCTGCTTTGTTTAATTTTGCTGTCTGCTCTCCTATAATGTTGAGTTCCTAATTGTACACAGTTTAGTGATACCTAGAAGTATAAAGTTGTCGCCCATCAATAAAAGTCACAAAGTTGGTTTAAGGTGTGTGTGTGTGGGTTTTGTTTTTCCTCAGGTGTGAATCCTACCCTTGGAAACTCTGAAGGTTTCTATGTTGCACTTCTCAAGGCGTAGGGAGCCTTCCCCAAATGAACCTGAGATGATTTTTCTTTTCTTGAAACTTCAGAAATGTTCCCATTTTGCATTCAGGTGGAACTGAACTTGGAGGGGAGAGGGAAGGGGCTGTGGCAGTCTCAGGGCTGAGCACTGAGGAGCCGGGAGAGGGAATGGAATTCCTTCTGCGTCCTCCTGAAAGCCCTGCACTGTTGTTTCTGAAGTAGCTGATGTTTTGTTTGTCTCTTCAGCCAGCTGACACTGTCATGGAGAACTTTTGGTAAAAATATTTCTTTGATC
The DNA here is from genome assembly GCA_013397775.1 of Eulacestoma nigropectus. Lineage (NCBI taxonomy): Eukaryota > Metazoa > Chordata > Aves > Passeriformes > Eulacestoma > Eulacestoma nigropectus. The sequence goes on along the minus strand of VZTE01005256.1, from coordinate 528,991 downwards.
AGCTTCCCATTGCTTTCTTTCTAAAAACCTCTATATATTATTTCATTCTTTGATGATAGTGGTGTTATCTGCTAATTCCATCATGGGATGATGGAAGCTCCCTGGCTTGTCCTGGCTCTTCTGCCCTCTTGTGCTGTCCCACAGAGGAAGGAGTTTCCTGCCCAGAGCTCCGGCTGTAGGAAGGAGCATCCCAGCCCCATGGCTCTTTGGGGTGGTGCTGGTCTGCTGAGAGTTTCATGATGCTCTGTCACTGTTTCGGATGTACAAATGTATTGCTATGTTTTTGCTGATCACGCTTTAGTAGTGTTTTCTGATTTACAGATGGTGACTGAGACACTGCTTGTGCTTCTGGTGACATTCCACCAATTCCAAAACAATTTTCTATGCGAAGCTCACTTGGATTTTGGCTGTTGGCAAGGGAAACCTCAGCTCTTGGAGCTGGGGCTGCCAAAGGATTGGTGCTCCCAGGGCTTCCCTGTGATGGGAATTGCCCAAGAACCCCACTGGTGAGAACTTGAAATCTTGGGGGATTGGGAGGTTGTTCTAAAAAAGAAAGAAACCAGGTTTTGAACTTACTGTTCTGTGCTGGTTACTAATCACATCCTGTTTCTGGAGCCTGGTTGAAGTGGTTTTCTGTACAGCAGAAATCCTGTTTGAAATTACTCCTGTGCCTGTGTTGGGTATTTATTGAGCTGTACCTCCAGTGTATTGTGAAGAGGTGCGTTTCTGATAGTGCAAGTTAACCTGAATAGCCCAGAGAAAACTGCAGGTAATCAGTAATTAAAATAATACTTGATAGAAGTTGCAAGTGTTACTATTTTACAGAAATGGCAATGAGTCACTGCCAGTTTAAAAATCAAGTGCTGGAATTCTCTCAGTACGACTTCGAAGTGTCGCAGTATCACTTAAAATGCGAATTTTTGAATTTTTCACAGAGGATATTACAAATGTATTTGTCACTAAAGTCCTTCTGCAATGTGTTAAAAGGGAAATAAAAGTATGTGGCAACAGTGATGTGGACACACAGCCACAATTTTTATTTTCTGTATTAAACTCCTCCCATTGTTGCAAAAGAAGGGGTTTGGAGCTTTTGATCATTTGCTCTGTGTGTGATTATGTAAAAGAAAATCCCCAGTACCCACGACAATGCACCGTAAATCCGGTGGTTATTTACTGAACTTTAAACCAGGTTTTGAGTAATGGGGTTTTTTTTTAATGCACATTAAGACTTGAAGTTTTCAAAATGAGAAACTGGATGTGCAGGTCCAAAGGGCTGTCAGGAAAACCTTGTGCCATGAGACATCTGCAGGGGAAGGGCTGGATGGGCTGGGGGAGGAGGATTGTTAAAGCCACGAGGTGTTAGGGGATGGGGAAAGGTGTTTTAAGTAGGAAACTGCTGTTTTCCATCATTTTCTCTGGAGGTGATGTCCCTCCTGGGCTGGGCTGCAGCAGAGGGTGGTGCTGGGCTGGGCCAGATCCAGGGAGGGGTCGAGCTCCAAGGCTGCTGGCAGCATTGATCCCGAGCTGTCAGCAGAGAGTTTCTCTTTGTAAATGTGCTCTAAATCTGCTGCTTTTCACTAGGAATGAAGAGCAGTCTTGGACGTGCAAGGGATGTTCCCAACGTGTTGGAGATTCATGCAACAGAGGTTTATTTCAGGCTGTTTTAATGACCCAAAGAGTTTTTTGGAAAGGATTTGTATTAGCAAATAACCAGATGTGGTGGCTGGAGAGACCGTGATTGCAGTTCACCTGGTCTGGGGTGAAGTCTCCAAAGATGGGTGCTGGTTTAAGAGACCTGAACTGTTGCAGTCTGCAGATGTGACCAGGGACCATGGGGAGCTGTGGGAACAAGGTGAGGGGTTTTCATGGAGTCCCAGAATGATTTGGGTTGGAAAGGACCTTAAGACTCAGTTTTTCCACCCTCTGCCATGGGCAGGGACACCTTCCACTATCCCAGGTTGCTCCAAGCCCCGTCCAGCCTTGCCTTAAGCTCCTCCAGGGATGGGGCAGCCAAAGCTGCTCTGGACACCCAGTGCCTCACCACCTTCATAGAGAAGAATTTTGTAGATTTTAATTCACAGTTGACTTGTACTCGGTGCAGTCTGTGGTGCCCCCCAAATTTTCTGAAATTGCTGCAGCTTCTGTTCTTATTTCATTGTTTTACCTCAGCTTTTCCCTGGTCACCGATGAAACAGCACAGATTTATGGGGAGTTGTTTTCTTGCTCATCGTCAGCTGATGAAGCATTTGGGGGAATGTTCTTTAGTATGAGAAGGTGGAGAAGCTGCAGATGAACCTGGGTGGTCACTCCAGGCTACCCCAAAAACAGGAGCGCAGCGAGAAGGAACAAATGGGGGCTCACAGTGCCAAGTAATAACTGTGCTTGGGAGTAACTCTATCAATGCCTGGCTTTCCCTCCCGTGATTTGGGTCCCCACGCTGTTCATTAATCTGCTGGAGTCGCCTCTGGATTGCATCATGGTCAAGAGAGGGGCATCTCCACCCTGCTGGAGTGATGGACGTGGCAGGGACTTCTTGGCTCCCTCAGGTAAAGAGAAAGCCCAGGCAGGAGGGGGGATGTGAGCAGGCAGCAGACGGGGGGTGATTCCCCCAGACCTGAGCGTGGCTGTGCCCGGTGCCCATCAGGAGCAGCTCAGGGGCTGCTGGTGCCCCCTGTGCTCTCCCTGTGATCAGAGAAGTTTCTGGAGGTTCCCTGCTGCCTCTGGGTTCACTTCAGCCTGTTAATCCCCTTGTGCTCCCTGTGCTCCGGAGCAGGAGTCAAACCAGGGAATACCCTGCAGCTCTGCGCCTCTCACCCTGTTCCTCACCCTGCCCTGCTTTGGGGCCGTTCCTGCCGAGCTCTTGTTTAAATAGGAAATACAGGGCATTAATTCCAGTGGAGATCAAGACTCGCTGTCTGCCTGGTCAATTAGGAGGGCATAGGGAAATCTGTGTCTCTTCCCATTCATTGGCTATTACATTAAAAGCCTCTCTAATATATACTTACATATGCAGCCTGCTTTATGTGGCTTTTACCACATATGAAATGGAGACGTTATAATCAAGGCGGTAATAACGAGGAATGATTAAAAGTAACTTCTGATTGTTTTGGCTTTGGTGGAACATATGACCCCAAACTGCTGACTCGAGACAAAATGAGGCGGGTAAAAATTCTTGTTCCAGGCTGTGCTCATCTCTGAGCACAACCAGGCCCTGTGTGTGTCTTGTACAGTGAAACCATCCCGGTGTATGTAAAAAAAAAAAAAATATATTAAAAAATCAAATCTTTGTAAAGCAGCCAGGTTGATGGAGCAATCAGACAGCCCAAACCATCCTACAGGGATTCATTTCCCATAGGGATATTTGTGGAGATTACAAAATACCAAATTCCTCTGAGGTCTGGAAATTATTTGTGCGTCGGTATGAGATTTAAAATGAGTTAATTCAGCTTTATGGTAATTGGAGTGAGCAGCACCTTCTGAGGGCTGTGAGTCAGGGCTGGGGAGCTGCGTGGTTTCGGGGTGGCAGCCTGTGTGGGGGCACGAGGGTTCACCGTGTTGGGGTGAAATTCGCTGTGTTTTG
>VZTE01005256.1:511162-525293 GCA_013397775.1 Eulacestoma nigropectus | reverse complement strand
GGCGGGTCGGCAGCATGTTTCAGCTGATCAAATAAGACTACAGCAAACTCACTGATCCAGAGGGAATCACAAGAGCAAGGAAAAGAAAAAAGAGGATACAGTGATTTGACAGTCAAGCAGTGCAGAACCTTCTGTCAGCCCGGTTCTGGGTGGTCTTTGAGTTGCCTGTGTTGGTGTCAAAGTCTGAGCTTTTTTTGGGAGCAAGCTGCCCAAATTGCGCTGAATGGCTCCTGGCAGGGCAGAAGTGCCAGGTCCCGCTGCCGGACCACGTGTTGTTGGTTCACATCCACAGTTTGTTTGGAAGTAAATAGAAACTCTTTGTAAATACAGCTGGGAGAGTGTGAAGAACAGCCAGAGGGGCTGGTGTGGCTGTACCAGGCTGCGGGCCTGGCGCTGACTGGTGAGGACTGGCTGCTCATCTCAGTGTGAAATGGGGTGGAAGATACGACCCCAGTGGTGACAATCTGTTCCTTCTTGAAAAATTCTCGGGAAAATGGTGTAAGAGATGGAATCAGCAGTGATGCCTTGGTGCTGGCTTCAGAGGGTTCATTTCTTTGCTCGGAGCAGTGGTGCTCTCCCAGCTGCCAATATTTGCTCCTCTGCTGAACGAGTTTGATAAATGTCCTGCTTTCCGAGCACCGCTGGGTTTAAACAAGCCTCTGGGAGTATCTTGTAAGCTCCTTCCCAGTAAACAGTAAATAAAAGCGGTTGGTGTTTTGCCTGAAGAAATAAATACTGACTGGTTAGAAGAATGGAAGGCCTTTTTTCCCCCAAGAACTTTGGAAAGAGGACTAGGCAGTGGGTTTGGAAAAATCAGAGCTGCCTTTCTTGGATGGGCCAACTCCCAGGAGATGGGTGCTCCCCTGGCTCCGTGCTGGGTGTGGCTGGTGCCCCTCCTCAGGAGGACATCCCGGGGGATGTGCTGACCCTGCAGTGCTGCGGGATGGGGATCCCACGGGAATCCCGTGGATGCTGATGCCTGGAGCCACCCCCTCCAGCATCCTGCGGCAGAGGTGCTGTGACACGCTCACGTTGTTACTCACGGCAGTGGTTTGGGTTTTTCCTGTTTGTTTACTTCAAGAAAAAGGAAGGAACTTTTAGCTTGTCTTTTGCTCAATCATTTCCTTTCACGGTGAGTAAAACCAGGGAGCTGGATGCCAAAGCTGGAGCTGTTGGGACATCGGCAGGAGAGGTGAGTCCTGCCTGCGTGTCTCACCAACTTTTTGCGTTCCTTATTCCCTGTAGCTCCCGCTGTTGCACCGGAGCAGCGGCTGAGCGTGCGGAATGTCAGCGCTGGGAGAGCTTTGGCAGCAAAGTGCAGTGGGATTAATCTCCTGTTTCCCAGCTAAAGCCCAGCTCTGGAAAAAAGGGGATGCCGTGGGGTTTGCTGCGGGGGCTGGAGCTGGGAAGTCCCACAGCCCTCGCTGTGGGGTTTCCCTGCCAGGAGCAGGAATGGCTGAGCCGGCAGCCGAGGGGAGACAAGCTGGCTTTAGTCCCTTACAGGGAAAATCCCTTTCTGGAATTCCCTCTCCCTCGTCACCGGAGCCCCTCACCGAGGCGTCGCGGTCCCCCCTGTGCAGGGAGGATTCCCCGTGCCCCTGGCATTCCGCCGGGCTGCGACTCCCAGAGCCGACTGCTGGGGACAGCGCAGCGAACGCTTTTATAGGATCAGGGGCTGCCCCCCTCCTCCTTCTCCTCCCTCCCAGTGTTACCGCCTTAGGGAGGATGGTCCTGCTGCTCTGAGCCCCAATGGCTGCCCTTGAGCTGCTGCGATCCCAGCCAACATCCCTCTCCTCGTGGCTTTCCCCCCCACCCTTTTCCCCTCCCTCTTCTTTTCGTTATTGCTCCACGCCCGTTGTCACTGGGGATGATCCAGGGTTCTCCTCTTTGCCTGGAGAGCATAAATACCACTGGGGAGCTCTGTGAGACTGCAGTTGGTCCGAGTTGCTGAGCCGAGACCTTGCACATCTCGCACCTCCTGAGGCTTATTCCATCCTTTCCTCCTCCACCTCGCTTAAATATTTCAGATACATTAATTTATTTCCCACGAGCAGGCTTGGAGGAGCTGCAATTACCTGGAGACTTGGAAGTACTCAGCGAGGTAAGTGTAAACTTCAGTCCTGGCTTCTGAAATGTGGTTTTGGGGGTGGTGTGAGTGCGAGGAACGACTCTTTTAAGAAGGCACAGTTTTAGTAAATTCTCAAAAAAATTGCCTGGCTGGTATAAAGTAACGCAAGTTTGAGCTCCCCTCGTGTGTGCTCTGCAGAATTTAATGCAAGATTAACAAGCACTAATCTTGAATGAATGGGAGGAGTTTGCAAGTACGGGAGTGGATTTCTATGGGAATAGAGAATAGCCAGGGGATGCTGTTGCAGTCTCTCAGAGCAGGTTTTTGTGCTCCAGGCTGCCTGTGTTTGTGCAGCTCCGCTCTCAAGTCCTGTAGGAGAGGAATTCCAGCGTCGCCACATGTGGTGTCTGTTACCAGTGGGTTTTCCATGTGGTTATACATGGAAACTCCCCCACTTGGGTTCTGTGGGAGAGGATTGAAATGGAAGACCCAGATGTTTTTGGCCCATGGCATTGAAGATGCTGAATCTATGGGGGTTCAGTGCGATGTGTCACTGTTGTCCTGTGTCAAGGAACTTCTCAGGCTGCTCGTCTTCGGAAGCCACCACAGTTCTGCAAAGCTTGGAGTGTGTGCCTGCCAGGGAAAGAGACGAGCTGGAGTTCAGTGCTGTGGCTTTATACCTGGATTGCTTTGCACAGGTTAAAGTTGATCCCGGGCTAACCCAGGCTAAATGCTGATCCCAGGCTAACTCGTCCTAGATCCCAGGCTAACTCAGGTTAGAAGCTGATCCCAGGCTCAGTTTAGAAGCTGATCCCAGGCTAGCTCCCCTCTGCTTTGCTGTTTTAGATGCTCTCCTGACATCCTGAGCTAACTTGGCATTTTCCTTCCTTGTCAGCCGGTGCCATGTGTAACTCCACAGGCCCTGGGATGTTTTAGTTGCAAATGCCACCCATAACCCAGGAGCAGGCACCCACTCGTGTGCTTTACCAGGGAGGCAGTCAAAACTCAATGTCCCTAAGGAATAAGGGGACATGGGGACATGAATGCAGGATCAGCCTGCATGTGGCTTTAGCAGCGTCTCTGCCAGGCTTCAGATGTGATCAGCTCTCCTGCTTTCCGTGCAAAGCAGACACCATCCATTAGCTGGGGAAATAGCTTTCTAAAAATAACCTTTCCCAAAGTCCAGTGCTGCTCTTTAACTCCCTCAGACCCCAGAAGAAGGCTTCTCATTTCTCCCCACTTTGGACAGGCGTTACAGCATATTCAGGAGTCCCTTTCTGCTGACTCAGTCATTTCTGATGGCTCCCAGATGTTCACCTGGCACCAGTGTCAAGGGCCTGAAGTGTTGGAAGGGAGCTTGTGCTCCCCTTGAAATCAACAGCAGAGGCTTCCTCAGCTGACTGTCAGCTGGTAATTTTCTGTGAACAATGTCAAACCCCAGCTCAAAGGCAACGTGATTTCAGCCTCCCTGGACGAGGAGCTCCCGCTGCAGCCCCGAGGCATCGCCCCAGCCCTGCAGGGCGCTGGGACTGGCTGGGCTGGAACACACGTGTCCGAGTGTGTCTTTGCACCTGGGCATGAGGATGCTGGGAGGCAGATGGCTGGACATCTGAAATCCGTGAGAGCTTTCTGAAACGTGAGCGTCTCTCAGCTGCTTTCAATTAATCTGGCCAGGGAACTCTCTGCTCCCCATCCCTCTCTGATCCCTTTATCCTTCCTTGGGATGCTCAGCGCTCCTCACCCCAAGCCGAAGCAGAGGAAGGGATTTGCACACCCCGAGTGAAATAGAAGATAAAGCCAAAGCCACCTAATTTTAGTGAGGTGCTGGTATCCTTCTGCTGGCGAATGGGACCCAGGGAAGCACATCCCGAGGAATAATGCACCATCTGTTGCGAGGTTTTGGCCGGCTCGCCAAGCCAGACGCGCTGGCTGCGCTGCAGAGCCGTGAGCGGGGCAGCTCCTCTGGCTCTCAGATGCTACAGCTGATTTTTTCAATCTGCCCTTTCTGAAAGTTCAGTGTTTGCCTTAGATGGGTGGTGGATTCGGGCTCCCGTTTAGCGAAGGGCACCCGGCCAAACGAGGGGTGCAACGGCCGCCTCTGAGCGCCGGCTGTTCCTGCAGGGAGAGCTGCCGGGGCTAAATGGCCACATTGTGAATGGCCGTGGCAGAGCAGCTATTTTTAAACTCTCGGGGAAGTGCCTCAAAGTAGGAATTGTTCCCCGAATTTGGGTCAGACCGTCTACAAAGGCAACTGCTCCTTTTGCCTCCCCTACCCCTCTGCAGCCGGGTTAGAAAGTCGGGCTCCTGCCTGGGGGGAAGCGGATGCCGCAAGCAGGGCTGAGAAGAGGATGAGGTTAAAGGAGTGTTTGTCCCCATGCCACCGAACGTCCTGTGTTCCAGGTGTGCCTGGAGCTGGGGACAAGGCGTGTGTGTTCAGCTTGCTCTGCAGAGCAGGAAATGATGAGGAGCTGTTACCTAAACTGAGCAAATTACGTCCTGCATCGTTGTAGCCAGGCAAAGACTTAATGCGCTGCCTGGAGAGAGGATGAGGGCAGCTGGTTTTCATCTGCCTGGACGTTCAGTCCAAGAAAGAAGCCTCAAACAGGGACTCTATGTCTCTTGTGCAGTCAGCCAACAAGTTTTCGGGAGTTCTCAGTGTTCTCAGAGTTTTTTTGGGGTCCCTGCCTGTGCAAAGCACCTCGTGCTTGCCGCTGTTCTCCGCAGATGTTGCTGTGCTGGGTTGGGGGAGCAGGGGTTTGGGGCTTCTTGCTCAAGCATAGCTTTTCCAGCTGGGATTTAGATGGCTCTTCCCTGCTTTGGGTGGCTTCCAACTTATCTGCTGTCAGAGTGTCCAAATCCCGTGACATTGGATGAAACTTCACGAATAATTCCTGCTAATCTGGGGTTTGTTTCCTGCCGCGGCGTAGGAATGCTTGCAGCGTGGCTTTCAGCAGTGCTGTCAGAAACAGATCCTCACCTCGTGCTGGAGACAGGGATGGGGGAAGCTTCCTTCCAAATATTACCCCTAAGGAGGGAGATCCTGTGCTTTCACTGTCTGTACAGATGCTTCTTGCCCCGATGGATTGATGCTGCTCCAGCGGCTCTGGGATCCCGCTGAGGAGCAGTGTGTGCTGCACAGCCCCGCAGCAGCACATCCTGCCTCCCGTGAACAGCTCCTGATCCAAATAGAACCAGCCAAGACGCCCAAGGATCGCCAGATGGATAAATCGGAGCGCGGGGTGTGGAAGTGCTTGGGAGTGACAGGTGGAGCAGGAGCCCCGCGGAGAGAGGGACAGCGATTAAACGAAGCTGTTCCACGACCAAACCGAGACCCTCTGTGGGTGCTGACGGCATCCGGGTGCCCGGGAACACCTAATCTGGCCGGGGGAGGGCGGCTGCTCCTGCTGCTCCATAACTCACAGCCCTGGCTCCGCTCCCGCCCGCCGGGCAGCGTCAGCGAGAGCCCCGGAGCGTCAGTGCCAGCGGGGATCGGGGCTGCGCGGTCCTCCGGTGCCATTTCCCATCAACAGCCGCTCTCCCAGAGCCCGGCATAAAAACATGCCATTTCTTAAATTGCTCTCACTGAGCAAAGGGGAAAGAACTTTTAACAGTTGAACTCTGTCATAATCCCCTTAGGAAAGAAAAATAGCAAAGGTGGGACAAGTCTGAAGAACTAACTGGATAAAGGAATTGTCTGCAAATACAGATTTTTTGCAAATACAGGTGCAGCCTCGGGAGCAGCTCTTGCCTGACCGCCTCATCCGGCTCGCTGGGGATTTTACTTTCCCTTTTATTCACACCTTTCTCGGCTTTAACAGCTGATTTTGGGGGGGATAACTTCAAATGTCCCGCTGCCTGTGGAGGGGTGGAACTGGGGTTACTCAGAGCTGCTGGGCATTGCAGGGTGGCAGCTCCACCAGGGATGCTGGGGGTGCAGAAAACATCCTCCTGCATGCCTGGGAAGTGTTCACTCCCGACTCAGCGTCGGTGGAATTCCCAGGTGTAATAAACTGAGTCCCCATCGCTTGTGGTGTTGTTCAGGTCTTCCTGTTGTTATTGGGGTGAGCAATAATTGTAAGCATCACTCTTTTCCAAGCACAAATCTGGACCTCGTTGTTGAGGGACAAATGCACTGAGAGCTCCTGTGGCACTGCTCTGACTGCCTGTTTCTCCCCAAATTCCAGACCTGCGCTGAGCCACGGGAGTCCCTGCAGGAAAACCCACCATCATCTTCATCTCTGCTTCTGCTGGCTGTCAAGGAGGCACCATGAATCCTGCCCTGCCTTGGGTCATTCCTCTCGGATGTGTGCTGCTGCTGACAAAGACAGCTGAGAGCTTTATCTTGCCCAACTCGAGTCACCTGGAGAGCATCCTGAGTAAATACCAGGGTGGGGAAGCTCACTCCAGATCCAAGAGAGCCATTTTATTCTCAGACAGACAGGAGATATTGATGCTCCACAACAAATTGAGAGGTCAGGTGTATCCAGTGGCCTCTAACATGGAATACATGGTGAGTCTAGAGCCTGGTACCTCACTTCATTGCTACTTCTCTTTTTTCCTAACTGTATTTTAATTCTCCTTGCGGTGCGAGACGTGTAGCGGGTTTCCTCTCAAGTAAGTTTTTCTCAAGAGGTTTCCTGAAGCCTTTCATTCCAGAGCGAAGGATGCTTTAGATCAGTGGCCTGTTTTGGTTGGAAAGGGCTGCTGATGGGTCATCGAGTCCATCCTCTGCATAGCTTCAGGACTGGTTCCATTATTCATAGAGCAGCGTCTGGCCCAGCCCTGGTTGCAGCTCCGGCCATGGCAATTCCCCAGCCTGCCTCAGCAGGTTCTTCCATTACCTTCATGGCATAAGAGCAGCAAGTTTTCCCCAGTGTTTAACCCCTGCTCTCCCTGTGAAAGCTTTCAGGCCGTTGTGGGGACACCACAGCCTGCTCAGGGAATCTGCTGGTGGTTTTTGGGTTGCCATCAGCTGCCACCCAGTGCTGGAGGTGGCACCTGCCCTCAGTCACACACTGATCACCTGAGCTTAGCAATGTGAGCCAACCCTCCACGATGCTGCTGGGAATCTGCCCAGGACCACAGGGAAATGGGGCCTGAGGAATGCGGCTCCATCTGCAAAGCGTTTCAATCACTGGAAATAGCTGGAAAGGCTTTGGGAGTTCCTGGGTGGACGGGTCAGTGCTGTTGGGCCTTGTTGTTCAGGAAACCAAAATAAAAGTTTGGTCAATGTATTCTCCCACTTCAGAGGGAGAACTTAAAAGTTTGAGTAAGAAATATGCCTTTGCCATCAACAATTCACATGAATGGTTTTTTTTTTTCACCTGATGCCAGAGACCCTACTTTGAGCTATTTTTGCCATGCCATCAAAATATTACAGGGCCACAAAATGATGTAGGCAAATAATTACTTTTTGTGTGCCTTTTCCCGGTGTGCAAATATAGTTCTGACCAAAACTAGTCTGCCTTCAACTGTGCACTCCTGCTGACGGACCCAGTGATGGATGATTTGTTAAGACCGTGTTTAAAAGGGTAGAAGAAAAGTACACTTCAATGTAATATAAAATTGCTTGCCAGCTGTGCTGAAGCGAGGGCTGCAAATGGAAAATCCTGCCTTTTGTGACTGCAGGGAGAAGGGAAAGAGAAGGGAGGGCAGGGGGTGGTGAGGAAGGACAGCTGTCCCTCGGTCGCTCCACACCAGCTGGGTTTTGGTCCTGCCTTTGCCAGAAATCCTGTGTCTTTCTAAGAACCGGGGATTGTATCCCTTCCTCAGCGGCTCTCACGTTATCCTGCAGGGAAGCACTGCCAGAAGAGGCAACTTGATTGATTTCCAGAGGGTAAACACAAAGCATGAGCAAGCCCAAGGTGTTTTGGTTGGCCGTGGGGCTGGCAGAGCAGAGTGTCCACGGCCCGGCCGCTGTTTGCGCTCGCGGCGCGGTTGCACTTCTGTGTTTGCCTTTGCTCAGGGAGCTTTTCTAGTGGTTTTTATGGGTGATTGAGGGCAAATGAAAGGGCCTTATGTGCTCTGAAGAAAGGAGCTGAGTATGAGATGGTGCTGCTTGGAAGGGCTATAATCAGCCTTTCATGTGCTGGTGTTTACCCAGTATGACTTGGAAATGCCATGTATATGCTGAACAGGAATTTCTCTTTAATCCTTTGTCCTGCAGAGGACGTTTCTCATTTGGACTCATTTAAGAGGATGGTCTGTCTTTAGAACCATAGGTAAACCTTCCTCTTTCCCTTTGGTGCCGGAGTGGAGCGTCACTGGAGACGTGCTGGGATAATTTGTGGATGAGTAGGTAGAGCTTGTTCTTGCCCATCAACCTCCAAACGCTCCCTTGTGAAAATCCTTTCTCCCAGCTCCATATCTGACGTATTTAAGTGGTCTAAAATGGAAATGGGGGCTAATATATTCCAGGAAAGGGACACATTTAACTGCTACTGGATGAACTTCAGTTGTTGGACACTGGTAATAAGAAAGCAAGAGCACAGTGAGTCCTATGATTTATCTGGAGATCAAAAGAATTCTTATATACATATGGGATAAAGGCAGAGTGGACTGAAAAATGAAGAAAGAAACGGTTTAGCTGCTGGGTTTGTATAATTAATTGAAAGCTGGCACAGGTATTCAGTGCTAATGGAAAAGGAGTGAGCAGGCCACGACTTCCTGACAAAACTGAGCCAGTTCAGAATTACCTTAACCCCTCCACCAGCTCCATGATCGACAGTTCCAGTGTGCATTTGGACTGTTTAGCAGAGATGGATGGGTGCCAAGGCCAAAACAAACTCCTTGTTAATAGTCCCAGAGCAAAAAGGACATAACGGACCCGGAGGAAAAAGGACATAATAGATCCTAAGGCATGGTGACCTTTTAAGATGGCTTAGTCAGATGCTTTCAGCAGTGATGAAAGGCAGAAATCTTTCCTCTTGCGGCTGCCTCAGAGACAGCTGGATAAAGCAAAATTGTTCTGAGTGCAGATTGCTGGAAAGAAAATAGTTTGTTTTCACGTATAAGGTATGCATCCTTCCTCTCAACTGTAGGGTGGTGGCTCTCCCTGTCAGGATGAGATATTGTTTCTGTGGGGGTTAGCAAAAAGCGTCTCCAGACCTCTGCCAGGACATGTCAGCCCTGGAGTTTGATGCCACTTTTAAAAAGAAGCTGCCAGTACTGCAGAAAGTCTGAGCTGGGGAGGAAAATGAGCGAGTAACCTGATCCCTGCAATTCAGGTGTCTGGCTTTAGGTTTGCAGACTCGTTAGGCTGAGTGAGCGGACTCCCTGTGGGGTGCATTATTAAATCTGAACCTACAAGTTGTGGTACAGTATATATATATTGTCTATATGCATGTATTTTACATATATTCTGTACACTCCACTTTGAAGGGCCATTATAAACTTGCAGGAGTAAAAAAAGAGAGTCCATGTGCTAAATCACTTGGAATCACACGCCCCCGAAGGATTCTTGACCTCTGCTTCTGAAAGAAGCTGAGCACAGGCTCATTGCCCCTCTGGCTTCAGTTGTCTTCCTAGATACTGCTTTGAATATTGGCATGAATAATTCTTGCAAGTATAGCTGGGAAAGTCTGAAATCTCTTTTTTCCCCCCCTATGTTTATTGCTCTGAAATAATTCCAGCCTCCTGACCACATTCGCGTCTGAGAAGCAAGAGGCAAATAACTGCTCTAATTTAGATGGGATGGCTTTGTAATCTGATGCCTGCAGAACCGAGCTGCTCTCCTCCTGCAGCAAAAAGCCGTGCAGAGATGGAGCTCCTTCCCAATTACCTGTCTTTTGTCCGGCTTCATTTATTTTATCCGCAGGCATCAAAGGGAGATGTAATGCGTACGCTCGCATCAATTCCCATTTAATGGCCTGTTGCTCGGGACGTCTCTGCATTAAATTAGGAGATTTGGAACATCTCCGCCTCCGGGGCTGCAGGAATAAAGCTGGGTAGAAAGTCTGGGGAGCTCAGAGTGCAGAATGCCTTGGGAGAGTTTCTGTGGCTTTTGTGCTGGATGGGAGGGAGGGCTGCGGCCGGTGGCTGCTGAGCGCACAAAGTGGGACGCCACAAAAATCCGTGTCTCGGCACGGCTGCGAGAGGCTGCCTGAGCAGAGGGCTGGGAATGTGTGGTGGGTCTGATCCCGTCACTTTCAAGGAGCTGGAGGGCTGAGAAGGAAAATGGTTTTGTGCCCTGTGTCAGAGCTGTGTCCGTGGGGTTTTGCAGACTGACAAGAGTTTGCTTGGTCACTGCTCAGTCCAAAGCCGAGCTGGCGAGCTCGGGGCAGCTCTGGGATGCTGCTGGAATCTGGGCTGCTGAGAGTGCTTCATGATAAGCTGTTCTGGGAGGCCTGGGCTGTGAGCTCAGTGAGATGAGGTCATGCTTGCCTCAACCGAGATAGTGGAGACACACCAAGTTCCAGGAGACACTGTGTTTTCCTGCTGTCTTATCCAGGGATGCACAGTCCCTCCCCATCCCAGCTATAACTGCCCGAGATTGCGTCCAGATACTCACTCAGCATGAACACTTGAGGGTTTTTAAATGCGTTTGAGAGCGTGGATGCCCTGCAGCCCTCCAGGCTCTGACAGGTCCTTTGAAATGTTTGAGATCAGAAGTTGCTTTTCTTCTGGAGAAGACAGGACTTGGAAAGAGCAGCTGGTTGTGATGGTAAATGTCCAAAGAGGACAGTCTCATGCTGGCACGTGGACGGGCTGGATACACATTACAAGACCTCTGCTCTTTGGTTTTATTTGTAGGAATGAGCGGTAATATTTTAATCCCAACGAATGATCCTCTAAGGGCTGGTCTGAATAGAGCAGCTGTCAGTAGTTACACAATGAATTCAGGGCACTGGCTGCTGGGCCCAGCAACTCTGGCCTTTAGAACAAATACTCTCCTGGGCAGCAGAGCCGGCAGAGCTGCTTTCCTGTTTGCCTTTGTGCCGTGTTGGAGCTCTCCTTTGGCTCACAACTGGGTGATACTCGATGAGGAGTGATCTCACCCCAGCATCCTGCCCTCAGTGGGAACAGAAATGGGATTTGTCACTTCTAACGTGATGCCTGCTTCAGTGAGAGTGGAAAAAGCTTAAAAACTCTGGGGCTTTGCCACCTCTGATGTATTTGACTGGATCCACTGGCGGACTCTCAGTTATTCTGGAAGGAGAAGGGGAGGTGAGACTGGGAGACTCAGACCCACATTCCTTGATTAAGAGGTTGGACCAAAAATCTCCAGCTGTGTGGTGGTGGAGGCAGTGGAGCTCTCCATTCCAACAGCTCTCCACTGTTGGAGTTCCCCTTGACGGGAAAGCCTGGAGATATCCCGACAGGAAGGACAATGGATGAAAAACCATGCTGAAGTACATCAAAGCACTGACTGTGTGTTAGAACGCCCACAGGACTCAGAAATATGTGTTGTGCTGGAGCTCGTGGGATCTCCAACCTCGAATTTTAATGTTTAATTTTTATTTTTTTAAAACGTATTAGAAAAACAACTGCCAAGAATTTCTTGTGGTTTAGGGTGGTTGGTCTAGGTGTGTTCTTGAGGTCTTCCCACGTGGGTTTGGGTGTTTTCTGATGACCTGAGTGAAGCATTTCCTCAGCAGCATGGCATCAGCTGGGGAAAATCATAGACCCTTTAGTGCCCTGGACTTTCATGGCAGGGGAGCATGTTGAGAAACGTGATTTTAGCTTGGGGCACATCACAGAAATGCGCTGGCTTCACCAGGACAGGCTGGATGTGGGGGGTGATCTGCACCTTAGTCTTTCTCCACTAACTGCTGTTGGTTTAACCTCTTGATCTAGTAAGTTTGAGATGAAAAACTGATGTGTTCTTTTCTCTCCCCACAACCTGAAGACCTGGGATGAGGAGCTGGAACGGTCAGCGCACGCTTGGGCTCAGCAGTGCATCTGGGACCACGGGCCCAGTGACCTCATCAGGTCAATTGGGCAGAACCTGGCGGTTCACTGGGGCAGGTAAGACTTGGGGTGCTACAGGATCATTGCAAAGGGCGATTTATGGCTCCTCCTTTAGAGACAGCTGGAAAGGTTTGCTCTGGTGCTTGTTAGAGCACTGGGGGGCTGGGAGAAAAGCTGGAGATCCTTAATTGTGATGGCTTCAGTGGGATGGCTATCGTGGTAATGCCTGCGGCCACCTTCCGCTGACACTTCCCAGGAAACCAGCATTGATTTGGGATCCTCCATCCATCTGGATCTCAGGGTAACACCTCTGTAATGTGCTTAAGGTCACTCCTCCTTAAGGAGAACAGGCACAGAAGTCTTAACCCTTGCTCCCCAATCTGCTATTTCGGGGGGGGTTCTGGCATCATGCAGAGAACCAGCTGAAGGCTGAAGTTTCTCGTGAGCAACGTCTGGATTCAGCTCAGAATTTGTATCTGGATTCAGTTCAGAATTTAATTATCTCTTGCTGTGTTTTCCATAAATATTTATTTGGCTCCTGATTTTTCTTTACTGAAAACACTTCGCAGGGTTTTTGTCAAGTTCCTGGGAAAAGTTTTAAGCTAGAATCATTAGCTCAGTTCGGAAAGCTGACATTAAGGCTTCCAAATGGATTTTCCTCTCCATCTCAAAGTGAAATTTGTTTATTGTTAAGCCCCTGGTTTTAAGCTTGTTATAGGTTAAACCTGCTTTGCACAGCAAACATTTTGAACTTGCTCAGGAGCCCTGAGCATTTTTCTCCCATTTCCTGGGTGGAAGTGCAGTTTTGTTTGTTGTAAATCAGGCAGAACTTGGTGGAACCCAAAGGAAATTTGGTGGTGTGAAATTAGCCTGATATAAAAATTGGGCCCGTTTTTGTTGGCAGAATTAGCTAATGATTGGAAAGTAGAGTGGTTCATTCCTTGGAAATAAAGTCAAAAGATTGTGCTGTTCTTGGCTGTCCTACCAGTGCTCAGGATGGCCATGAGCTCCTGATGGGGGAAGATCCAATCTTGTTCCCTTTGCAGTCCCCGAGAGGAAAGAAAAATCAGATTTATCTCAGCTTTTTCAGGAACAGGCCATAACTTGATTGCCTCCATTTCCTCTCCTGTAAAATAGGATTCGGAAAGTATTTGCTTCATGACATCATGAGATGGATGTTTTCAAAATACCTCTAATGAATGATTTTTAATGAAAAGTTGGCTGAAAGGATCAGCTCCAGTTGGTAATGATATCATCTGGATTTCTGGCAGCTCGCTTCGTGTGAGCTGTTGAAAGCCATCAAAAGCAGTGGGTTTGGTACAGTTTGCAGATCATTCTGTTTGCTCACTGTGTGCGTAGGGTGTAAAATGTGTATGAGTTTCTACAGCTGGTTTTGACACCGTTTGTGCCCCCAAAGAGCACAAACAGCATCAGCACTGCCTCCGAATGTGGTACATGAGACAGAGATTACACACAGGGTGTGGGGGGCTTGGTGCAGGGGGAAATTGCTGCCAAAAAAAGGTAGGATAGGAGGGCAGTGCACCAACTACTCCACACCAGCTCCTGGTGGGATGTGAGTGAGGAAAAGCCCACTCACTTTCAAAGGTCTTACAGTATTGGCTGTGAGTGGTCTTCCAGATTTAGCAAATTGCCCCGTGGTAAAATAGGTACACGATGGCTTTCGGTTTGAGATGTTTGGCAAGGCCTAACTTCTGTTTACTTTCAAAACACAACTTTCCGCCAAACTAGAAGTTATTTTGTAGTTGTGTGGAAAAGTGAGAGGGCATTTCAGGTCAGCGGCACTTGAGGATCGTGTCAAACCTATAAATAACACAGAGCCAGGTCAGGCTGTGAATCTGAGGGAAAAAATCATAGAAACACACAACAGTTTGGGTTGGAAGGGACCTCAAAGCTCATCCAGTTCCAACCACCCTGCCATGGGCAGGGACACCTTCCACTATCCACTATGTCCAGCCTGGCCTTGGACACTTCCAGGGATCCAGGGACAGCCACAGCTTCTCTGGGCGCCCTGTGCCAGGGCCTCCCCACTCTCACAGGAAACAATTCCTTCCCAATATCTAATCTTAACCCTTCATCTTTAACATTTTTAATTTTTTTTTTTTTTTTTTTTTTTTAATTTTAAAACTTTCTCCC
>VZTE01005256.1:451674-511067 GCA_013397775.1 Eulacestoma nigropectus | reverse complement strand
TTTTTTTTTTTAAATTTGAAAACTTCTACCAGAACATCCTGATTCCAACTGCCTTTTCTCCCTCAGGTATCGATCTCCAGCGTTCCACGTGCAGTCTTGGTATGATGAAGTGAAAGATTACACATTCCCATATCCTCACGAGTGCAACCCGTGGTGCCCAGACAGGTGCACAGGTGCCATGTGCACGCATTACACCCAGGTAAAGGGGTTTGTGCCCGTACTCCCCACATCCCCCCATGTCTAGACTGGGATAATTTGCTTGTTTTCAATAACTGCATTTCCCTTACAGATAGTCTGGGCCACGACCAACAGGATTGGCTGTGCTGTGAACGTCTGCAAGCAGATGAATGTGTGGGGAGAGATCTGGGAGAACGCTGTCTACCTGGTCTGCAACTACTCCCCCAAGTAAGGCAGAGCAGCTGGGCTCTCTCCAGCTCTCCCAAAACTGGCAGCTTGCTTAACTAGCTCAGGATCTGGGGAAGAGATTTCAGGCAGTCTAGACTGGTGGTTGTGGCTTTAAATTTTTTCTTTAGACAGCAGCACAGGGCTGGTTCAAAACTACTGAGCTCTGCCTGGAAAACTGAATGAGAGGCTGGGGCCAGGCTGGAGCTTTGATGTTGCTGCCATGGAAAGGGAGAGGAGGAGCAGGAGATGGCCAGGATGGAGCTGGCGTGTGCTGCTGAGCAAGGCTTGCTCTCTGCTGTCAGAGGGTGGGAAGGGATGGGGTGGTGGTTAGCGCCAAAAAATCCCTGAAGTAACTGCAGCAGTCAGGATTTCACTAGCTCGACGTTTTGATTAAATTTCAAAATGAAAATCATATTTCTTGCCTACTACATCCAGGAGAAGTTTACTACCTGGCAATGGCAGTTAATATTTTCTGGTTTAATGGCAAATAGGAGAAACATTCCCACTCTGAGACCCTGGCAATTTAAAACTTCAAAACAAAATGAAATAGGGAAATTGCTCTATGCAAACGGAGTGGCTTGGGGAGCATCCGACTTCGGGGGATCATAGTGCAGAGTAATGCAAAGGAAAAAGAAGTGTGGGGCTGGAGCTGTCGTGTCCCAGGCAGAGCTCTCTGGGTGGCTTCTCTAAGCCCCTCTCCCCACGTCAGATGAGCACATTTTGCTCATGGTTTGGTGGGATTAAACACCCTGCTCCTCACGAGGGATAACACTATCTCCCACAGAGCCCCCACAGCAGGCTGGGTGACTTGCACGTCATCCATTCAGGGCTGCTGGATGGAAAATACTCTATTTCTGCAGTTGCTGCTTAATCTTTTCTCTCTGGCATCGGTGCACATTGTCCTCATGTAGCCTTATAGGTGGAGACGGCTGAAGGAGCATAACCCAGGAGTTTATAGCCACGGCTTAAGTCCGGCTCCTTCAACCTCCTCATCCCCTAAAATTTCCAGGACAGAGTGCCAAAAAGGGCTGTTGTTTCTGGGGGCTTTCTTCAGCAAAATGCAGTAATCCATTAATTTATTTCTGTTTACATAAGATCCCGGTGTTTATATTGGAATTTAATACAAATTGACACGGCACGCAACTTCTTTAAGTGCCATTTTAGAGGTGAAACAAGGAGGAACATCTTTCCTACAAGGCTGGTGGTTTAGTATTTATTTAGTTGCTCTGGGCCAGGATGATGTTTCTGGTTTTGAGGGCTTGGTTGGGTGTTTGAGTTGCCTGATGGGTGCTCGTTTGTCCCGTGCTCCCAGGGGCAACTGGATCGGAGAAGCTCCGTACAAGACCGGCCGTCCCTGCTCCGAGTGCCCGCCGAGCTACGGGGGGAGCTGCCAGAACAACCTCTGCTACAAAGGTACCTGTTGGGCGCTTGGGGCACCTCTGAGGTGGGGAAAAGGCTGGAGAAAAAGTGTGGAAGCTTCTAATTAGAACCAGCCACGGCTTTGTGCCCCTTTTGATTAGCCATCCTCAATATTCTGACATCGGGACACGCGGGACATCACCAGTCAGTGAAAGCAAGAATCCCTGGGCTGCTGAAAATCTGGAGCTTGGATTCAGCACGTTTTCCTGGAGCAAACAGAGGGCTTGGATGGGGAGAAGCAGCTCTGAGCTTCCGCGGGTTTGGCACGGGATCTCCAGGGGGTTTTGAGTGCTGGCAGGCTGTGGGCAGGAGCGATCCCGTCCTCGCGGGGTTTGTTTGGGAAGGGAATGTTCTCCAGGGCTCACCAGAGGCATCGTGGGTGGGCAGAGCTTGGCTGCCTGCCCTGCTCCTTCAGGGGCCGGGGACGGAGCCTTTGCCTCCCTCCCCACCTTGGTTTGCACGGCTGCAAAATGAATGTAGCGATTCGTGTCCCTTGGAGGAGAGGAGGGCGATCCTGAAGGTTTTTTCCTGACCTGTGGAGTTTTTTTGGAAGAGAGGTCAATAGAGTAGAACGTATTATTAAGGTGAGCCCTCTAGTGCAGCAGTGCTACCCCCAGCATCCTGCATCTCCTGGGTCATTTCTCTCCTCCCAAGTGTTTTGCTTCCCAGGGATCTGGGGTCTTTGAAAACAGGGATATTCCCTGAAGACTTGCCCAGAGCAGAGGCTTATATTGCTGCAACATTGCATTTCTCATTTTTTATCCTGTGGGGTTTGAGGAAGGACCCCAGGGTGCAGGGCAGTTGCAGGAGGGAGAGGGAAGGGGAAGCCCTGATGGAATATGAGCCCTTCAGCAAATCTGTGTTTTCCTCCAGAGGGAAGAGCTAAGTGGGAAACAGAGGAAGGAATATCAACATTTTTCCACTAATTAGTGGGGATCCCTTCAAATCTTTATTGTAAGATCCTATAAAAGCTGCTTCACGTGCAGAGGAGCAGGAGAGGAGTGTCCTGGCAACAGCCCTGTGCTGCATCCAACGGGATTTGGATCCATCCATTTTTGAACTTCCAGCTGTTTGAAAGCAGATCCTTGTCCAACTAAATCATTGCCACAAAACATGAACCTGTCTGACTTCCCCACCAGTGTGAGCACGCTGTAATTATTTTTAATCCCCTCTCCTACCCAGATCACCGCTATGAAGATCCCATCATTGCTGAGACAGACGAGACCAACGAGGTGGAGATTTCGCAGGTGGCGGAGCAGAAGCCGGTGCGGTTCCACCCTCAGGAAAACAAGCCCAGCAAATCCATCAAGCCCAAGAAAATCACCCCGGAGTCCTACATGAGTAAGACACAGCCTTTCTCTTTTTCAGCTCCTATGAGTTTTGAAGCACCATTATGGGAAAAGATGTGGAAAGAGATGAGGAATCTCTGGGGGAATATGACTGAGTGGAGGGAGAGGTGATCTGTGTGAAAATTCACTGCTAATTGTGCAGAAAACTGCCAGAAGTGGTGAGCAAAGCTCTCAAAAGCCACTTGTGCCTTCTGCACAGCAACCTGCAACAGTTATTTGTTTGTTAAAGTAATTTCATAGAATCCCAGAACGGTTTGGTTTGGAAGGGACATTAAAGATCATCCCATTCCCCCCCTGCCACAGGCAGGGACACCTTCCACTACCCCAAGGTGCTCCAAGCCCCATCCAGCCTGGCCTTGGACACTTCCAGGGATCCAGGAACAGCCACAGCTTCTCTGGGCACCCTGTGCCAGGGCCTCCCCACCCTCACAGGGAACAATTCCTTCCTGATATCCCATCTCTCCCCTGTGTCCTGTCCCTCCATCCCTTGTCCCAAGTCCCTCTCCAGCTCTCTTGGGGCTTCTTCAGGTCCTGCAAGGGGCTCTGAGGTCTCCCTGGAGCCTTCCCTTCTCCAGGTGAACACCCCCAGCTCTCCCAGCCTGGCTCCAGGGCAGAGGGGCTCCATCTCTCAGAGCATCTCTGTGTCATCCTCTGACTGACTCCAGCAGTCCGTGTCCTCCTTATCTCAATAAAATATCAGTGTACCAAAGGTGCCCTCGATCAGTAATAAACTTAGGAAATATTGGTTTTATTTCCCATTTAAAACACTCTACACTCAGCACTTTACCCCCTTCACAACTTTTCTGAGGTTTGTAGTTTGCTTCCTCTTTATTTCTTGCTTGGGAATATTTCTGAAGTTATTTGTGGAGCTGCTGGTACTTCCTTCGTTGTTTTCCAACTGCTGTTAATTAAAAGACACTGAGAAAACAAGGTGGGGCAAGCCAGAGGGTCCTTTTCAAGTTTATCTGCCAGCATCTGGAGAGTCTGTAATTAAAAGGAGAATGAGAGCTCTGACTGCAGACCTCAGGCTGTAAATCAAAGCCTTCAGCTGTCAGCTGCATCTTCCTTGCTAATATTCCAAAGACACCTGTCCCAGGTGAAGGGCTAAAGAGGCACCAACTGCTCCAGGCTGGATAAAATCAGATTTTATCTTCCTGCACCAAAGACCTCCAGGAAAGATGTGTGGAGGTTGCTCATCTCTGCAGCTCGGGAGCAGGCTGAGCAATTTCCTTTTTAAAAAATGTATTTATTTGACATTTTTTTTTTCTCCCCAGCACAAGTCATTACCTGTGAAACCAAGATGAGAGACAAGTGCAGAGGCTCAACATGCAACAGGTAGGGTTTTGTTGATGCTTCTTGGAGTGCTGAGGGAAAAAGTAATCTAAATATTACTCAGTTCTTGCAAACACAGGACAGGCTGTATATTTTTTGAGACAGTCTAGGTAGATATCTTTAAGAAAATCCCCAAAACCCAACAAAAAAATCCCCTAAATTTCTCTTAATGCAAGCCTTCAGCCAAGCCTGGCAATAAGGTGATTTGGTTGATTTTATTCAGCCATGATGGCCCACAGTTTCAGGTGTCCAAAACAATTTAATAAATTTTGGCAGAGTCATTTTTTGGGCCTTTTTCGTGCATTCCACTACTGTCCAAGCCAGACCAATAATTCACAGCTTGTCCCCTCCCAGCCAGTCAAGAACTTCTGGTTGAGGTTTCTGCAAAGAACAGGACAGTTTATCACTTGGAGAAAAACCAAATCCACAAAATCTAAATATTGGTCGGGCTCTTAAGGAGGGTGGAGCAACTGTTTTAAAAAGTAGCTATTTTGCAATCTTGTTTTTAAAATGGGAGAGTTACATGAAATGAATGGAATGACTCTTGCATGAAAGAGAGTCAAAGTCTGTTTTTCTTGAATTGTTTTTCACCACCCTCAAAGATATGTATCTTCACTAGGTATTTGTGCCCAGCTGACTGCTTGTACAGTAAGGGAAAGATCTTTGGAACATTTTATTACGAAAGTGTAAGTACCTTTTAATAGCTCGTGGATGTAATTTGTGGGAGTCAGTGGCAATGACAGAAATGGGAAATGCCAGCCATTCTGGTGTAATTTGGCTTTTCATGCTCTCCGGTTGTGGTGCTGTAAAATGGTGCTAATAAGGATTATCTGTATTTTCCTCATCTTGGTGTTGAAAAAAAGGGGAGGGCTCTGGGAAGGCAAAGTGTTCCCAGACGTGATTTTATCAGGAATTGTCCTTAATGTGGACACCCATGGAAAGTGAGGGATGGCAGCTCCCACAAAGATCTCTTTGTTCGTGCGGGCAGCTGTCATCTGAAGAGAAACTTTATATGAAAAACACTGTTAAATTTTATAACTATATAATATTTTGGGCTGATTCACTTGATCTTAAATTAGTAAGATAATTTATAAATAAAGCATGGCACCGTTTTCCCGTCAAAACCACAGGGAAGTTTGAGGATAAAAGGGTTTTTTTGAGTAAAATCAGGGTTTTGTTTCCCTGTTCCAACTGTTGATGCCTTGTTATGCATCAACATGATGTGTCTTTGCCCTGCAACTTCTGTGAGTGCAGACACCCATCCCCTCCCAGTGGCGTCAGCAGAAATATTTTGGGTTTGAATATTTTGTCGAGAACTGGAAATATTTCAGACTGGTCGCTCATTTCCAATGCTGCTTTTCCTCTAAATTGTATTTAAATGTATGGTTTTGTTATTTAAAAAAAAAAAGCTTGCCGTTCAACCAGGCAGTGCTTAAAATAATAGTAATAAAAGAATCAGGCCGTGTTGGGAGAGGAAGATTTAACAACCAGATTCCAAAGGAGTGTACTCAGCTTATTTTCCACTTGGTGCTTTGGTGGTGGTTTCATTTCTTCTCCGTTTTTCACGTAGCAGTTGGGCAGCGTTGCTCTGTGAACGAGAGTCATTTGATTTGTTTCACACGCCACTTATTTATCTCTCGTCAGTCCTCCAGCATATGTCGTGCTGCAATCCATTATGGAATCCTGGACAATAAAGGAGGGCTGGTGGATATCACGAGGAAAGGGAGGACACCTGCTTTTGTGAAGTCCACCAGGAACGGTGTGGAGTCGTTCAGGTACTGCCTTCACCAAAAACTGTTGGTATTTGCTATAAATACAAGCAGATGTTCAGTCATCCTTGTTGCTTTTATGTAGACACAGTGATCCAAGTAATTCTGCTCTGCTTATTTTGTTCATTTTTTTTTTTTTTTTGCTTGTTTTACAGGAAAAGTAAACCTTCAAACGCATTCATGGTTTCCAAAGTCATGAGTAAGTTGTAAAAGTTGAGGGGGAAAAAAAATATTGTTGCTGGAGTTTTATGGGGTGCCTGAAAACATCGTTCCTTTCAGGGTTCTTTTTCATTTTGAGATTGTGTCAAATGATTCTGTGCCACAACCAAACCCCGGCGTGGTGGTGTAGGGTGATCTAGAACCTCAGAGTGACTGCCCACCCACCGTGGGCAATGCCACCACCACCCACCTCATTTTCCTGGGGGCATCTAAGAGGAAAATAGAGAAACAGGTGATAATGGGCCAATTCCAGCAGCATCTCCTGCTGGTGGACCATGGTGGGGTCCAGGCTTCAGCTGCTGATAGAAAAGGGATGGAAGATGAGCCATCCATGTACGAAAGCCTCAGTCAAGTGTCAGCACTTATAAAAACTGAAAAAAAAAAAAGGCCAATATCCTAGTGCAGTAATGTAGTGAAAGACGCAATACACGCGAAATTAGTTTTTAACAGTGAGTAACACACTTGTGATGAGCAAATAAATAAACACTGCTCTACTTTTTGAACAATTCTCACTTTCCAAATAGCTTTGAAAAACTCCTCCTACGCAGAACCATCCCTTTGATTCGATCCACCTGAGCCCCTCGCAGGGAGAACTGTAGGTGTCAGGATATTTGGGCTCCACATCTGGAGCTGTAACAAAACCACGTGTTGTGGATCAGCTGCTTGTCACTTTTGAAAGCTGTGACCTTTTTAAGGCCACGTTGTAGTGTGGTTATATGATTCCTGCTGGTCAACCCTCTCCTGGGATCCTGCTGCTGGAGCAGCTTTGCTCTTGGTGCTCTCAGTTGGACGAGGGTCTCACCAAATGCATTGTGTGGCTCTGACTTGTGTTTTCTGCAGCAGCCTGAGCTTTTGGGTCTAATAATTTGCCTTTCCACATTTATCTTGGCAGCACAGACGCTGGATTGTTACACCACAGTAGCTGAGCTGTGCCACTTCAAAAAGCCAGCGAGCCACTGCCCAAGGTAACACAAACCTGCTTAAACTCAGCTTAAACCCGCTCTGTTCTGCAGAGGGGCAGCTTAACAGAGGTGCTGAGGGCCCTGAATTTAAGGGCTGGTAGGAGAAGAGCGGATCTTACTGGTTGAGCTGGAGGAGGGGGTTGGGAATGGCGTTTCCTCCTGCCACCACGCTTTCCTTGGCATCACAGTAGAAAATGTTATGTTTTTGAATGGCTTCAGTAATGTATCAGCCAGGCTACACAATCCTGTCCCAGCACACTCTCGTGTGAGTGTGCAACTGCACACTCCTTGTCTTTTTGCTACTGGATTTACTGGGTTTAGGATGTGATTTTCCTTTCCACCTTAAAACATGGAAGAAGTTTGTTCTGGAAACTGTGCAGGAGAAAGTGACAGGGCAGAGGGGGGCACAAAAAAATGCAGAGATTTACGTGCAGGTATTCCACCTTGAAAGAGTCATAAGAGACCAATCCTCTTCTACTGGTCCAAATCCCTTTATTTGCAGTTCTGCAGCAACAACCAAATGTCATCTGAGGGGAGCGGATAATCAAATTCACTGTTGCCACCTGCAGACCAGATGCAGGCACTCGAAATCTCCCAGGAATGCAGCTTGCCTTCCTGTCCAGCCCTGAGACCGGGAATAAATCTGAATACATTGTTTTCTAGGATTTATTGCCCAGCCCACTGTAAGGACGAGCCGTCGTACTGGGCACCGGTGTTTGGCACCAACGTTTACGCGGATGTGAGTACAAACCTCTCCTTGCATACCGCGACAGTCCTCGCCCAGAGCTGGGGTCACACTGGGGTTTAGGGGAGGAATCCAAACTCTCTTGTGGTTATTCCATGTGGGGATGGGCAGATGGGGGTAAAAGATGGGGTCAACCAGCTGGGAAGCCCTTTTGCTCTCCAACTCTGATTTTTTCTGAAGGACTTGGACATGTAACTTTACAAGTCCTTGACTTATGGTCAGTAAGTTTGGGGAGCCCTTCTGCTCTCCAGCATTGACTCATTCCTAGAGATTTGGGTATGTCCCTTAACCTCTCCAAGCCTTGTGAGCTCTGGCTGTGAAATCATGGTTGCACTTGTTTACCTTTGGAAAGCATTTTGGGATGTACGGATGAGCACCAAAGGGCTTTTATTCCATACCATCACACTACAGATTTGACAAAAAAGGGCCTCCCTCCACTCTCCTGTTTCTGAGAGATGAACAAAGTTTCTCAGCAGCCAGGACAGAGCTCAGAGCAGTGGAAACAAAGTGTGTGTGCTGGTTTTATGGGTTTGTTTTTCTGAGCTCTGCTCATGGGGATGAGCAGAGACTTGATGCTAAAACTAGGCAGAGTAATTTTCTTGAAATCTCTTAATACTAGGCCCCTAAAAACTGGGTCTCAATGTTTTTCCATTTGCGGGTGCCTGGTTATTTTGGGTTTTTTCCTTATTTTCTTTTTTCCATCGGGGACTGTGTTCAGAAATGCCAGCTCCCTGGCTGCCCTGGAGCCTGTAGGATCGTGGCTCTTGAAAGCCTGGGGGAAGCAGTCAGCAGATTGTGGACTCCCAGCTTCGGGTCACCCTGGAGTTTTGCAGACTGCTGAGAAAACCCATCCTGCAGGAATCATACAGCAATTTGGGGAAGCAATTTTGAAAGCAATTTAAAAAAGAAAAAAAACCAACACTATTTTAAATTTTGCTCAAGACCGATCTTTTCGAAGGTTGAGCTGCACAAACAGGTTATCCTGGACTGGCTCACAGGCAAATCCATGGAGCAGCTGCCTCCCCGCAGTACCTGCCTCCTGCCTGCTCCCACCTGCAGGAAATGGGAAATAGTTTTCTCTTTTTTTACAGAGGACAAACCTCCCTCGGATCACCCCCTAACAGGGCCTGTGATTACAAGGGTATTAGGTGAGGAGCAGCACCCCAGGCTGGCGTTGCACTGACGCAAAAGGATTAGTGTCCTTTAATGAACCCATTTCCTACCGTCCCTCCTGGGTATTGTTTCATAAACAGGGGCATGGCTGGTGGCTTGGGAGAAAAACAAAAAGTAATAATAAAAAAGTACTTGGCCACTTCCTGGAGGGTTTGGTTAACCTTTTTTTGGACCGCTGTGCTAACAGGGTGATGTGGAGGTGCTGGGAAAGCGTTGAGGTTGGCGTGAGGTTGGTGGCAAAGCAGGTGAAACCAGCTGGGACAAAGAGTTTGAGGTGACTGAACGGTGCTGCAAAGGGAAAGAGTCACAGAATCACGGAATGATCAGGTTGGAAGAGACCTTCAAGATCGTCTAGTCCAACCCATGCCCTAACACCTCAACCAAACCATGGCAGAGGTGGTGATGCTGGGAATGCTCAGAATGGGAAGTTGAGAAGGGGAACAACCACACCAGGCAGGGAGAATTTGGGGAAAGGCTTTTCCCAGGGAGCAAGGGCTGTGCAGGGCGCTGGGAATTAACCCAAGCCTGTGGCTGAGGAATAATTAAAGCAGGCAATGAGCTGGATGAGACAAGTGCTGGTCTTCTGGGAGGGCTTTGGGAAGCCAATTTCATGTCTAGTGTGGCACCTTCATGGCCCTGGGGAGGACTTCTGCTCCAACTGTGAAGTTATCTGAAAGAAAATGGAGCATTTAGCCCCATTTCCAGTCTGCACTTTGCTTTAAAAAGCAGTTCAGGGAATTGTTCATGAGGAAATTAGTAAGACTATGGAACAGGGACATAGAGGGGACTTGAATTTTGGGGCAAATGAATAAAATGCAAGAAATATGCAATGGTAAAAGTGGACAGGCCTGGTTCTGGGGTGATCGTAGAACCGTGGAATGGTTTGGGTTGGAATGGACTTCACAGCTCATCCAGTTCCACCCCCTGCCATGGGCAGGGACACCTTCCACAGACCAGGTTGCTCCAAGCCCTGTCCACCTTGGCCTTGATGCTGGAGCTGTGGGAACACCCAGCGATCTTTATGAAGGTTGTGAGAGAGCTTTTGGGTTCCATGAGGCTCTGTCGTTTGTCACTCTGCCTGGCTCCTGGTGCGACATAATCCTGCAGGGGAAACCCGTCCCCATCCCTGCTCAGGAGCCCTGTGGAGCCAGGAAAGAGAGCAGCTTCCCCACTTTTGAGACAAGGTTTTTATCCACAGTTGTGCAGTGATTGCTTGGAGGAGGATGGATGGATAACCTGTATGGAGGCAGGAGTCTGTCACCGGAGCAAACCAATCTGGGAGTCAGCTCTCAGGAAATATGGGCTTAATGATTAAACCAGTCACACTAATGAGGAAATTCTGGGTGATCAAGCTCTTAATCAGAGAATATTGTTAATGACCTACTCTCAAGTGTATTGTCATTTTATGGTGTGTGCCCTGGAGCTCTTTTAATCAGGAATTGGTCTCAGAGCATCCCGAGGGGCTTCACCATGGAAATCTCCTGTATTGTCCAAACTGCTGTACTCCTGAACTTGAAAGGGAAGGCCTTATTCTTATTCACCTTCCAAAAGCTCTGCAATCAATTCATCAAAGCACAGCCCGGCCTGGGACATGACAGGGCTGTAATCCAACAGAGTGATAAGAGGATGTTTGGGGTAAGGCAATAAAAAGTCTGTTGGTCAAAGCTTTGAGTAAGCGGCGGAACAGCAAGTCCTGGAAAAAAAAAAAAAAAAAAGGAATGCTTTGAAAAGAACGTTGTTTAGGATGTCTCCCAGTGGAGAGTGCTGCAGATTGATCCAGGACAGTTTAATTTTATGAGGCAGTTTTAGATTTACAGATTTCCCACCGCATATTAGGGTGAATTCACTTCATATCTTCCAAACACAGAATTCTCTTGCTCCCTTGACCATATATAGAAGCAAAATACCAAACTGGCACTCAAAACTCAGAGAGCTGCCAAGAGATAGGCCATCCAAAGTGATAAATATATAGGGGACAAGGCAAAGCTGCCATATATGGCTGTGAGAGGGAAGCAGCCCGGGCCGTGTTGTACGTATGCAACGGGAACAGTTGCACTTGGCATTGGTTTTGTGGTACTTGGATTTTTGGCAATCAGGGCATTTATGGGGTTGGGATTTTCACCTGCAGCAGTTCCCTCTGCAAAGCTGGTTTTTCCTTTGTGTTCTTCCAGCTTGCTGTATGCAAGCCCTGAGGAGAGCTGGTGGCCAAGTTTTCTCTATCCCTCATCCTTCTCTGCTTTTGCTCCCTTTTCCTGGATGCTTTGCAGTAACAGTTGTTACTGTTTTGTGTTCCTCCAGCTCTTCTGACTCTGCACATCTGGGATGTGCAAGAGAGACACTTCAGTCTTTCCAGAAGCATTAATCTCCCACCATACTTGGTGTTGTCTTGTGGGGTAACGCAGGTCCAAAAACCACAGTGGTGCAAGCCCAGTGGGTGCAGCCCATCTGTCTTTCCTAGAAAGAAGGATGTGAACTCTCTCAGATGATCAGTGGTCATTTACCTTAATTCAGGAGAAGCATTTCCTTTCCAAGCAACTGTGTGAATAACCTTTGCTGAGGTTACTAGCATGGAGTTTCACCTCAGAGGTTTCTCTGGTGCAGACCCGAGAGGCACTGGCTGGAAAGTTGTCCTCAATTCAGTCTTGACCCTGGATAAGATGAAGAAGTGTGGGTTTAGACTGGATATTGGGAAGGAATTGTTCCCTGTGAGGGTGGGGAGGCCCTGGCACAGGGTGCCCAGAGAAGCTGTGGCTGCCCCTGGATGCCTGGAAGTGTCCAAGGCCAGGCTGGACGGGGCTTGGAGCAACCTGGGACAGTGGAAGGTGTCCCTGCCCATGGCAGGGGGTGGCACTGGATGGGCTTTGAGGTCCTTTCCAACCCAAACCACTCCATGATTCTGTGATGATCTTACAGGTGCAGCTCCACCTCAGAATGATGGAAATGCTGTTTGTTTGTCCTCTGTGGTGGTTGTGGATTTTCTTTCACCCAAGCATTATGACACACCTACAAGCTCTAGTTTGTCCCTGGTTTGTCCAAAAGAGGGGCAAAATTGTTTCGTAACGGTTTCTTTTTCTACTCCCTGCTTTTCTTGGTGTTTATGGAATTGATAAATCTTCGTATATAAAATACAGACAGTGTGGAAGTCAAAATACTGAATATTTTTCAGAGCTCCAGTATCTGCAAAGCTGCAGTGCACGCAGGGGTCATTTCAGATGAAAGAGGCGGCTTTGTGGATGTGATGCCTGTAGAAAAGAAGAAAACTTACGTTGGCTCCTTAAAGAACGGCGTCCAGTCAGACAGGTGGGATTTTTTTTTTCCTTTGTACTTTCCTCTTCTTTTCTGCTGCGGGTTCAGCTGCCTGTGAAAGTCAGCAGATATCAGCTCGACAGGCTGGTGGCTTGGACAGGCGTGAGTTCCCAGTGTCACTGTGAATTGTGACGCCCCAACAAATGGAGCGTGTCGTCCTGCTCTTGCCTTCCCCCAGCCAGGAGCTGTGTTCAGGCTGCTGTGAAAGGTGGGAGGTATTGTTAAGCCTTGTTTGATTTCGTTACAGCACAAGTCCATATTAATACATTTTGCTGTGTGTTTGACACATCAGGAGATGAGCACGGGTATTTTCGGTGTTCAGCCTGGGTCGTGATTTGGGGTTTGTCATTTGGATTTCCGTTCAATTCTGGGGTGTGGGATTAACTTGTATTTGTTGATTCATGTCCTCCATCCTCTTTGAAAGAAGCATGAGTGAATTAACCTCTTGAGACGTGATCAAACACTTTTTGAAGATGAATTTGCCACCCTTGTAATTTTTTTGAAGTTATTCTTGGGCCAACCTTGCGGGTTTCAATGACCAATTGCAAATCTCTGCTTTCAAATTCCTGCAGCTCCTCATGATCACAACAATCCAGTCACAGCTCATCCAGTCTTTTCTAATTTGAAATTTTACTTTCAATCTTATGTTATGTATTTTTTCAATCGATGTTATGGGTTTTTTTCAGATATTGATGTGATGGCACTGATTTCTCAGAGCTATCTTTGCAAACAGAATTTCCCACAATTAGGGGGTTTTTGGTCACTGCTAACTCTGTCTGCTCTGTGCCGTTCTTCTTTTATGAAGATCATAAGAAATTCTATCAAGTTTGCTGGTTTTATTCTAATAATGGATGTTCCAGAATGCTTTAGAGCATCTCAGAAAATAAAAACAGGTTAAGACAGGAAAGCTACAGGTGTTAAATATGGCAGGTTTAGTATAGATTATCAGGGTCAGCATTTTCCAATTAGATAAATTGGATTTAGGTGAAAAACCTCCATTCCTTCGAATTTTT
This sequence comes from Eulacestoma nigropectus, assembly GCA_013397775.1. Taxonomy (NCBI): domain Eukaryota; kingdom Metazoa; phylum Chordata; class Aves; order Passeriformes; genus Eulacestoma; species Eulacestoma nigropectus. The sequence goes on along the minus strand of VZTE01005256.1, from coordinate 497,375 downwards.
TTCTATCTCAGTCTTGCTTTTGCTTATCTTTTATGCTAAAAACCAACTTTTTACTGGGATGGCAAACTGTGCCCTAGCTAAGAATAAATCCCACTACTCTCAGGGACGAGCAGCGTGAGCAGCCAGTGCTGATCTGGGAGGTGAGGGAAACCAGAGACATTCTCACAGCAGGGATGAAGATTTGGAAAGTGTTATTTACACTCAGCAATAAGGAACAACTTCATGCTGTGAGATCCACCAGACAGTGAAATAGCTTTCCCAAGATTAAGGTGAACCCTTACCCCTTAGGACACTGGAAATAACCTTGGGTAGAGATGCACATCCAAACAGGGATGGGAAGAGATTGCCTTTAGGATTTACTGAGTCCTTACCCTTGTTGCGGTGTTTGTTTTGTGGGAATATGAAATTTTGTATTTTTCCTGGGCTTTTTCAGCACAGTAGGACCTGGGAATAGAAACACTCCCTTTCCCCATGCCCACAGCCACCCCCAGCAGCTTGGAGTCAGAGCATCTGGGGGCACCTCTGCAGACTGAAAATGAGTATCTGTATTTATTGTCATTTAACGTGAGCTGATCTGGCTATTCCCACTGCCAGTACTAGGAGCCAAGCCAGGCAGCCCCTGGGAACCCGCCAGCCTATTTGACAACTGCTTTTTTAGGAAAACGTACTCCTCTTTATGCCTGAATCTCTGCACAAGGGAGCACAGTGTTCCTTGGATAAAAGCTAGGGCTGTAAGAGAGTCTGTTGTCTTCCAGCTCCTTTTGTTGGCATTAGCACTACAGACTTGGATTGAAAACACACAAAAAAAGGTGAAACCATGGATTCGTGCCACTTCTTTTTCATCCATTATCTTTCTCCCGCTCCTGGCAGGAAAGAGATAGGAGAAATTCGGGGTTGCCTGTTTGGGTCCTGCGGTGTCTTCATTTGTTTCATTCCATGTTTGTTTTCTTTTCTTTTTCTTTGTCTCCAGCTTGAAGAATCCTTCGGATGGGAATGCTTTCCGAATCTTTGCTGTGAAGCAGTAAAGCCCCAGGGAAGGTGCAGGTTTCTTTGGGAGAGCATTGATCTCCGGAGACGCCAAAGCTCCTCTGAACGGCATCAGCTCTGCCCGTACCCTCCTTGCCAATCTCCTTCAGGGAATTCCAAAAGAAAAGGGGAAAAAAAAAAACCTCCCAAAAAAAGACCCCAGGTTCTGACTCAGCTGTTGGCATCTCATCGCACCCGTGCAGCGTTGTATCTTTTCGTCTCGTGTTTTTGTTTCTCTAGGGGCATTCAGCGACCATAAACTGTTCCAAGTTTCATTTTACCAGAGGTGTTGCTACACAGAACGGCGGTGGCTCCACGTGCAGCAGACGCAGGGATCTCAGCCTGGCCCTGGAGGGCGTTTTTAGGGTGTGAAGCTTCTCCTGGGATGGGTGTGAGGATGAGCAGACTCGGGAGTGAGCGGCTGTCCAGGCGCTGGGCACTTTGAAATGGGAAACTCACTGAGAAGTTGCATCGTTTGGGGATAGGATGGGCTTGGATAGAGTGGTTTTGTGTATGTTGGATGTGCAAAAGAGGATAAAATGTGGTGTTTTCCCACCGAGGTGGCGTGCAGCAGCACTGCTGTGTGAGGCTGCTGGGGCACCACGGCAGGGTACCTCGAATGATGGTGTTTGAGGACGTTCTTGGCAGGCAAAATCGAGGTTTTGTGGGCCTGGAGCAGGGTGTACAATGGTGGCAGAGATCCTCACTGCAGAAAATGAGGCCACCAGATAATCCAAAGAGCAGGTTTAGTGTTTGCTGGTCAAACACTCCCAGATATTTTGCAAGTCTGGCAACCTCTGAGAAGTCAGAGAATCGGGGCTCCTGTGCTGGCACATCTCATCCTATACTCCACACCATAACTTCAGTTAAATGCAGTGTATTGGTTTATACAGCAGTGCTGGTTGTTTTATAGTAGTTAAGTAGTGATAAAATTAAACTTATTCTGCTAGGAATGGTTGCATCTGTAGGAAGCAGGTTCACTTTCCCTTTGTGAAGCTCCTTGTGGTGTGTGCAGTTCTGAGACTTTAAAGATCTGGCATATTTTGGGGTAGATTAATTTTTCCTGTCCAATTTGGGAAGCCAGCAGATCCCCACCTACAGTGTAAATGCTGTACCCGTGAGCATTTGATATCCAGGGTGGTGGATTTTGCGTAAATCATAGGTGTCGTAATGATGTTATTCCATATTTTGATATTTTTGTCTTGACGTGCACCCAAATGCATTTCAAAGCCAAAAGGGCTCAGCATGACCAGCTTTTTTAAGGCAGAGGGATTTTAAGGATTTTAAGTATTTCTCTGCTTTATATATTGGCAATGAGTTTTTAGGATTGGTCGAAACACAGATCTGGTGGGTTTTTGATACACACACATCCAGTAACTTCATCAGCCATGACAAGACAAAGTCAGCAGTAGTTCTTCAGTTCTTGTAAATGCACAGTCCTTCTGCTCAATAACTGAATTGTAATATTGGATAACAAGTGGGAGAATATTTCCCTCTATCTGGCAGATGTCTCACAGCTGCTCTTAAGCCCAGAACATGTTTGGTTTAACCTAGACAGATACAAGAGCCATCTCATCAAGCTATTTCAAAGCACGGACCAAAAGCATTTATATGATTAAACACTTCTTTAATTCTGTAAACACCAGGAAATCAGCAAGGAAAAGACATTTAAATGACATTTATGAGTTTGTCTCACTCTTGGAGATTATTTCTCTGTAAAATCTGAATTTGGAAAGAGAACTTTTCGTAAAACCTGAAATTGGAGCTGCTTTGCATTGTCTCCAAAAATACTGCACAGAAAACCTGCTTTTGGGGTGGACAGAGAGAAGTGACTCTTCGTGTCATCTTTGTTTATGTAGTACCGTCTTCCGAGGTGTACAGTATTGACTTTAGATAGGAAAACTGAGCTATTTCTTTTTCTTACTAAGTAAATTGATGCTAAAAACTGCTGGAACATATCCTAGAAAAGCTGCAGGTTGGGAGCATTTGAGATGTTGGCAGTGAGGAAAAGCTTCCCTGTTTCTGCCCACTGTGAAACATTGGGATGTGCATGGTCTGGTTCAAGCCCATCCAACACTGCAGCAAGAACTTGGGACATCCTGGGCCAAATGGGCTATGAATTGAATTGGAGAGAGTGAGAGATGCAGTCAGGTTCATGGGGACTGCAAGAGCACATAAAACACCTCAATGTTAACAGAGGATCCATGAAAATTACAGATGGAAGGTGATGGAAAGAAATGTGAGGGCTCTTGGAGTAAAACCCAGGGGATTACTGTGAGCACATAAAAATCCAAACAGCTGGGATGTACCTAGGTGACGGAAAGGGGACAAGGGAAGGGTTATTATTCCAACAGAAATATCCTAAAATGCTTAATTCAAGTTACAATTGCGTATTTTTGTCTTCAGCCAACTGGTTTGGATTTCTAGAAACCGATGTTAATTTAAGTCTGTATCTGTTTATTTTTATATTTGTTGTACAAAAGAGAAATTGTGACTTTACTACACAAATATTTTTCGAGGTCCTGGGTGCTATTAATTTAAACATACCTCCACCAGAATTAGGGGCGATCAGGTCCTCCAAGGCAGTCATGACCTATCAATGACTTGCAATCATGTGTGCTAGCTATTCATAAATAGGTGGGACAGTACCAGTTTTTAGCCAAATATTGACAGATTTTATTTCTGATACCAAAACACTTCTCAGCCTGCTATATTTCAGTGCAGCTTAAAGATGCATCACGTCTGTATCTCACCAGGCCCGTTCCTCCTCAGCCTCAGCTCAGCAGATTTGTAGGCACCTGAAGCATCCAGGTGTAGCCTGCTTAAACCCTCGGCAAAGCTGACGCTGCCTGGTTGTTCTTTTCCAATAATTTGGGATTTGGAAGCAGTGGCATTGCCATTGCAGAACATCTGGCTCAGCCAAATCTCCAGGAAACGCAACCAGGGTGAAATCCAGAGCGCGGCGCTTCCCCTGCCGCCGCTGTGCTGGGGGACCTTGGCTCCGCTCGTTCCTTCTTTTAAAGACCTTCAGCCAACAGCTGGTTGAAGAGGCTCCAGCTGGTCACTTGTGCAGTCTAAATATTTAGGGCCAGTTCATAGAGTTGCTTTTTCTTTTTTTTTTTCTATGAAAAATGGTGTATTTTACTTCCTATGTATAAAAGTTACTTGTAAATTTTTGTGAGCCTTTGCATGTTTATCAAGGGGCTGTGGTTGTTTATAAACTAGATTGATTTTTTTTTTTTTTCCCCTAAATACCGAATTGTAAAATATCTTTCCTCCCTACCCCTCCTTTTTCTTTTGATTTCTGAATTATTTGTGAAATAAAACCTTCCCAGAATGAAGGCTTCCCTTGTCCTTAATGCTCAGCCAGAGCTGGGTTTGTGTTTAGAAGAGCTATTTGAGATTACTCCTGGGGACTAGAGTGTCCCCTGGAGACCCCGAATGAGATTGAAATGTGCAAAGCCTGTTCCACAAATAAATAAACTGCCCAGTACCCAGGCACTTGAAGTCAATCTTTACCCATCAAAATAAGCTGTATTCTTTAGTGAAACATACTGAGAGTAAGGGAAAATCACTGTCTGTCTTTAAATCCCTGCAACATAAGGTCTGAATATTAATAAATTAACTGATTGGAAATAGTGTTTAATGAATTAGTGCTGCAAAATACAAGTGGGGTGAACTCCTCCCCACCTGAGTAGGCTGGTGTGAATTGTACTCTAATTTTCTGAAAGGAAAAGTATTCAGATTTTGTAATTCCCTTTGAAATTTTCTCCAGGCTCATCCTTGCTGACAGCACCACAAATCAAACCAAGTTGTTTCCTGGTAATCCAACCCCATTTGGTTAAAGGAGCAACACAGGGAGGTTCCTAACTCAGCCTCCAGGCAATGAGCGCCAGATGGGTTTTGACCAAAAATGTGGGCTGGGCCATGGGATGGGGTCCTGATTGACAAGGCCATGAAATTTTGTGTTTTCCATTACCTATATAACAAGATTAACGTTAAATCCCGAGATGTTTGCATTACTCCAAGGCTGGGCTGATGCAGTTATGGCTGAACAGTATTTCCCTGTAAATCCCAGCCTAGGACTGGTGAGATAGCATCACTATTGCTCTGCCAGTGATTTCTGTAGAAGGGAAGTTTCATGGCTTCTGCATGCTCTGCAATTCCAAACTGCCCATTCGAATCTGCTTTCATTCCCCCATTCTTACTGCTGCAAAAGTATCTCCTTCACTGAAAGTATTTGGGAAGATTTTCATAAGCAGAGCTTGAAGGTAAGCAGAGAGGGGAATTCAGGCTAATGGTTGTTGTGAGGCTGCTTAGAGCATCCTATCAATGGCAACAGTTGTTTGATATCCTATTTGTTGGTGCTACAAAATGCCCCACTCTGTGATTTGGAACTGGACAATCTTTAAGGTCTCTTCCAATCAAATCCATTCTATGATTGCATGAATTCCGTGGTAAAAATTTAGGTCCTGGTTGGCCTAGAGAGCAAAATAGCGTAACACTCAAAATTTAGGGCTGAACGTAACCCATCCTTTGGGTTAGCTTCCCATCCTTTGACGCTGTCTCTGGATTTGTCTCCTCCTGCTCGAGCCGTGGGCTTTGTCCTCTGCTCATCCACCAGAAATCGGTGTTGTCACCAGTGCAGTGTGAGAGCAATGGGGCAAACAAAGCTGTGCCTTCTTCCTGTGCTATAAGTATGAAAACCAGGTAAGTGAAGGCTTAGGGCGAAACACAGAGGAAGGAGAAATATTAATTCTTTTTTTCCCAGCTCAGATGGGATTCAGATTCTGCTTCAGCTGAGAAGGCATAAAACCTGGAAAGCTGAAGGAAAGTAAAGGGGAAGGGAAAGAGAAAGCCACGTGGAGCTGAGTGAGGGTGGCAGATCTGATAGCCCCGAATTCTCACGTTGCTGGGAACCCTTGGGAATCAACAAGCAGCTGGGCTCTCCCTGCTTGCTGCTTCAGGGAGAAATATCTTGTTGCTGGTTGTTTTGCCTTCTGCTGGCTTCTCCTCAGCCCATGCTGAGCTCATCAGAGCCTATGTATAGCACGGGCATACCTTGGGGTGGGTGTCCTTCCAAAAACCCACAGTCATTTATAGGATGCGCCTCGCGATGTTTTCAAAGCCATTTTGCAAACGATGGGGTTGGCTCTCATTTATACTAAGGACCTACTTTAAGGCACTTAGGAGGCATTTATGCCACTTTAGGGTGTGGAGAGAGCAGCGTAAAGAAGCCTCAGTGTAAACAGAAACCACCCTTCTATCTTGCTGACAGTGGTTAAAATTGGGTTACGGAGTTAAGTCAACAGACAAGGTCTGCCTTATGCAGCTCCCTCTGCTCCTCACCCTCTGTGCCACAGGAGCAGGGGAGGAGGGCTGTCCACACTGTCCCCCAGCCACTGCACAACCCAGCACATGGCAGGGAGATTAAGTGTCAAAAGGAATACAGGGATATTTATAGCGGGCCGAAAAGTCAGGAGGCTCAGGTGGAATATGAGAGCTGAAAGCTGAAGGGACCAAAATAAATTCAGAGCTTTGGGATGTCTTACAAGGGCTGCTTCTGTCAGGTTTGGGCTCCTGTGGTTTAGGGAATGTGAGTGACCATGACCCCAAGGGGGGACCTGCCAACACACACAACTGTCCTGAGAAGTGCTTGACTGATATCCTGAAATTTTCACTTCAGTCGCTGCCTCAAGGCTTGTTTCTGCACATTTCTCTTTTGCACAAGTGGCAGCTGATAAAACACCACCTATGAACCAAGCCCAGGGGCCAGAGGAGAAGTTTGTCAGAAACAAATCTCAAAAGCAGCCTAATTTCCCTGTTCACCAGCCAAGCAGGCTTTGTAAGTTTGAAAAAAGAGAGTAAAACCCAACACAGATTGACTGTAAGGAGGGGTATTCATACCATCTTACTTGATGTGCTTGTAATGAAAATATGGTTTCTGTCAATGCAGGGAGCTCCAAAACAGCATCAGTACCCGTGCTGGAAGAATCCAGTCTGCAAAAATCAGATGACACTTGGAAGAGCACAAGGAATAATAAAAGATGGAGACCGACCAGTAGGGAATAGCTCAACCCAACTGAGATAAATTAGAATCAAAAGCATCACGTTATGGCCAAGGAGATAAAAGTCATATCAGCTGTGAAAGGAGGGGCACGATCAGCAAGGCAGGTGAGAAGCCTCTCAGCTTTGCTTCGTGCTCTTCAGGTCTCTGGTGCAATATGACAATGCCTTGGTTTGTACTGTTACTGCCTGGAAAATACTCAGCTGGCCATGGGAAGTCCAGGAGGAAGCAAGGAGAGACCTGAGAGCCAAAACAATTCCTGAGAAAGCAGGAGAGATCTCTGAGGATGAAAAAGGTGAGGAAGAGGATGCCTCGTGTGTGTAAAGGTACAGTAAAGGGAGAGAGGGCATTGGTTCTTCAAAGGGGACCCGCTGGGAAGGGATGGGCTTAAAATGTAGTAGGAAACACTGAGACCATTAGTAAAGGCTCTGACTGGAGCAGATTATCTGTGTGGTCTTTTCAAACCCTAATTCCAGGTTTTTAAGAATAGTCTGAGTGGCAGCTCCTAAAATGAGATCCCGCTTTGAGCGGAGGATGGACTAGAAAATGTCTTGATGGTCCTCCCAGGTGGTTTTTTTCTACAATTTTCAAGGTTAAAGGAAACGTTCCCTCATGTGGGAAGGGCTATCCTCTGTTTGGAGCAGGATGGTGCACAAGCAGGGACTGCCATTTTTCCGTGGGCGACACAGATGGAGATGACCTGGCAGAAGAGGCATAGGTAAAGGTGTGCAGGGCCATGCACATGTACGGACCGAGACGATAAAAATGAGTCATTGCTCTCCTACCTCTTCGTTGTTCAGGTTTTTTTGGTTGGTTTTTTTGGGGTTTTTTTAGGTCTTTTGGCAGACAAATGATTTTTGAGGTGCGTTCGACCTGTGGCTGTCGTGTCTGAGGGAAAATACTGGGGACAACCCTCCAAAAACGCTGCTCTGAAATGGTGGCAAGGGGTGATTTAGGGCATCCCCTGGGGATGTCTCTGAGCAGAGTAACCCAGACTGAGTGCTGGCTGCTGCAGGGCAGCACAGACAGAGAAAGCATCTCCTCCCAGTGCCGGGCATGCAGCACCATCTGAGGACAGGCTTTGGGTGGGGAGAAGGGAGACCATGGAAATTTTCTCATCTGCAGAGTCATGAAACCATCTCAGGCGTCTGAGGGCAGCTGGCCAGCTCAGCAGGCTGTGTGTGCCTTTCCAAAGACACGGGGGAAGTCAAGCTGTCCCAAACCCTTACAGCAAAACAGATGAAGGGAGCTGAGTGCTGAGCTCCAGTGCTGGATGATGCTCTCCTTGGGAACAGCTTCATTATCAGCAGACAGTGATCTCTGCAAATCCAAAGCACTAAATGGGGGTTTGTTTGGACTCCGACCATTTTAACGAGAGCAACAAAATTATTAAAACACCCAAGTTTTCATGAGCTCCAAAGTTTTGAGTCTAGACCAAGAAAAGGACTTTAGGAGCCAACTCTTGTTGATGTTGTGGACAGCTCTGGATGCAGTTCCAGAAAGTGCTTGTGATCCACTTTTAAGGAGAGTTACTGGAACAGTGGTCAAGCCCTGGCCCCTTGGCCGTGGGCGAGGTGTGGCACAACAGGGGGACTTGGAGTGGAGGGTCCCCCCTGCCCCGGGTGTCCTGCACTGACGCAGGAGAAAGTTGTGTGAGGTCTCTGCTCTTCTCTTATATAATCCATGACTTCAGACGAAATTAATGCCAAGTACCCAAAAAAGGGATTGTGCGTGTGCTCTCCCGCAGCCTCTTCCCGTAATCTGAACACAACGTTCGACTGTGACAGTTTTGCCAGTAAAATCGAGGTTTTTCCTCTGCCGTGGGATCCAGATTTAAAATTAGCTGTGTCCCAGCAGGGCCATCCCTGCCAGCCTCAGTGCTCGGCGTTGGAGGGTCAGGGCCTCAAAAGAGCCCAGCAGCCCAGTTTAAACAGTGACCAGAAAAGTTTGTTCAGGGAGGGCTCCCTGGCTGTTAACAACAGGAGCCTCCGTTAGCACCTACGTCGAGAAAACAGTCAAACTTTATAAAAATACCCCCTAAAGTAAATACTAGTGAGTCACAGATACTAAATATTAATAATTCACACATTGGGAACAGAAATATCAGCAGGACCTGTCAGGCAGGCCTTTTTAATGTGAAATATTACAGAATTGGGTAAGTGTTCCTCTATTTTTTTTTTATTTTTTTTTTTGTGTGTGTGCCAACCTTTCCCGTTTGAGACCCGGGCTTGGAGCTGCTCCGAGGCCTTGGGTCAGTGAAACTGGTTGGAGTCTCAGTCCCACGAGGGGAGCAGCTTCCCTGGAAGGGACCCAAGCAGGGAGGGTGTTGAGCAGCGCTCCTCATCCGAGGGTCAGTAGTGGGGCATTCCCAGGGAATTGGAGGGTCTGACTCCGTAATTGCAAATTACAGATAAATGAGGGGTTTTTTTTTCATCGACTGACCTTTAGAAAAAAAAAAATCAACCCCAAACCAACCACATTATTTAAACTTTATGCAACTACCCAAACCCCCAAAGCACTTTTGTTTCATTAAGGATCAAAATGGAGTGAAAGCCAATCCTCATTTTTGTAGCGAGGCAGTTTTAAGTAAAAAGTGGTTTTGATCAAAATATATTAAAAAAAAAATTTAAAAATATGTCAAGTTTTAAAAAGTGAAATTGCAGTTATTTCAGTAATTTCCTTTCATGTTTGAAAGTGTGGCTTCTTAAAAGCTTGTTGGCACTGCAAAGCTTTAATGAAAAATTTTAATTAATTTTTTTGTTTGTTTTTTTTTTTTATTTTCCCATGGTGTTTCACTGGCATTTGCTGGCTCATTTGGAGACTGAGATGCTGTCTGGGTGAAGAGAGGAGCAATCTTTTTTGTTGAAATTGAGAAGGAATGTCAGCTGAAAAAACCCAAGATGTTCCAGACAGAACTGCAAAGGAGAAAGGCTTTTCTTGAGGAATGGAGCTAAAGGAGGAGTGAAGAGGAAAGAACCATGTCAAGGACTCAGCCTGGAGCCTAACACTTTATTTTTGTGAAATCTGAGGGAAGTTCTGCTGTGCACTTTGAATGAAAGCCAGTCCCCAAAATCCAAGGGGTGAGTGGAAGACAGGGTGTGAGGTGATCCTGATGCTTTGAACCCCCTCAAACTTATTTTCCTTTTCTTCCCCAATAGAAAAAGTGTTTTATTCTGGCAGTCATGAAAGGCTCAGTTTCATCACCGGTAATTCCACGACACCGTGTCCTGGCTCTCCAGCCCATCCTGCCAAGCCTGCTGCCACCCAGATGGTCTCAAATTACTTCTTGCTTCCAGTTCCTCAACTCCTTTAAGCCAAACCCTGGCTTTGGAAGGACTCTGTGAGAGCTTTTAGCTCTGAGCAGCTCATTCATTAATTAGCGCACGTGTTAGCTTGAAGGGTTGTAGCTTTTTGGTCCCACGTGGCCGTGCAGGTGGAGGTTCTTTTCCAGGAATGGGGAATGGAGGCTCCTCCTCACGTTTTGCTTTTTGACCCTGGAGTTGATCCAATGGAAAGAGAAAAGGGACACCGTGGCTGTAGGGACAGTGCTTCCTACGGAGCTGTGTTGGCACGGAGATGCCAGCAAGGACACATGGAGCCAGTTTTCCTTTCCTCTTAGCCTGAGGGTCTCAAGGGTGTAGGGCATAAGTCCATGTCCTGCAAACCTGCTCCAGACAGGTTCTCACGTGGTGCTGAAATTGTCCAGAAATGCTGAGGACACATTTCTCCCTTCCCCTGAAAGCACCTGGAAGAGTTTGACTATCGGCTCTGCCTTCTTCCAGGAAAACCATCTTCTGTGGGATGCTAGAGGGTGTCATTCTTCCAGCTCAATGCAATGTAAAGGAAATTTTCTCACTAGGAAAAGACCAGCCACAAGCAGCCCCGCTTTTCCTGAGCAAGCATTTGGGTTTTCTGGAAATTATGGGCAGCGTTCCAGCTCGGTGGCTGGGCGGACGCCACAGCCGTTGTTTCTACCTCTTCATATCAACGGCTTCCCAGCGGACTTCCCTCAGGGAAAATTAATGGAACAGCTCACTCAGCTGGTCAAACAGCACAGGCAGCCTGGAAAACTGCCAGGGATGACAAGGCTGGATAAAAGCCCAAGCCCTGTTGTTAGAGCGGCGATAGACACCGTCGGTTCTGTGCTTGGTCACTGACAAGTAGAGGGTCCCTTGCAGCTGCTCCGTTTGTAGACCCAGCTTGAACAGCCCTGTGCCGAGTGGTGCTGCTCTGCCTTGAAGGGTGCAGTGAGATTCTGTGTCCTGATAATCTGCATCCCATCCGTGGGAGCATCTCTGGTTTGGTGGACGGGTAAAGGAGTCCTTCCCACAGCTGGGGGCGTGCAAAGCAGATGGAAATCCTATTCCCACCAACACCTCTGACCTACCAGCCCTCTGGGCACAGTGGTTTTGGCAGATGTGAGTTTCTCATCAAAGCCTCGCTTTAAGCTGAGCTCTCCTGCACCTTCTCATTATCTTCTGCGATCTCTATCTTTAATTAAAGGCAGATTTGAGACCCCTGGGTCTCAAACACACCCCCAGCCTCCCCACTTTTGCATTCCCCCTCCTTTCCCTGCTGGCAGAGAAAGGCAGGCAGGGCTGTGCTGGGCACGGGGGACAGCGGTGGCAGCAGCTGTGGGCACAGACTGAGCTCGGCGAACCTCCTCACACTGATGGTGGGGGAGGTTTTTCCTGGGAGAGGAGAGAGACAAGAAAATTATTGGAAGAGGAAGCAAAAATGAACCACAGACTCGTCTTTAATGAGTGTACTGAGAATTATTGTAGATTTCAACATTTGTTTTGACTGGACAGGAAGAGACTATTGCAAAGGGTGCAAGGATCCAGATCCCCTTTGAAAAGAAAGGCTCACAAAACCCTGTCAGGGTCTCATTTATGGAACCATTAACAGGGGCCTGAGCTGGTCATTGCAGGTCTGCTGATAGTTTGCACATGAGCCCCAGTTCTGCACAAATCAGAGGCTCCAAACCAGCCATGCAGGAAAATGTAGATTTTCTGGAGAGGTGGCATCTTTGAGAGGATCTCTTTCCAGATGAATGATTTCCACCAGGGCAGAAGCAGGACAGGAGATCAGACCATGCCTCTGGTTGCTGATGGCCGTGCTGTCCACTCTGGCACTAAAAAAAGTGGTGTGGCAATGCCTGCTGTGGGAATCCATGGGGCTGTGGGAAGCGGGTTGTAACACTGGGTCACCAATTTTCTACTTAAAGGTCATGAGTGGTCCTCACGATTTGTCAAAGGATATTGCATAGAAATTAAAAAATAGGCAAATGTGTCACAGGAAGCCCAAAGGCTGGAACCACAGCTTCCTTAATTCTTCCTCTGGAAACTGCCCTGCGGATTCGAATCGTGATGCTCTGCTTGGTCATAGCCACTCACTGGACTGAAACTGTCTCGTTTACTCCCTGATTTCACTGAGCTCTGCTTCAGGCCCATTGTTGAAATAGCTGTGGAGTGTTGGTGGGCTGGTGTGGAGCAATGTCTGGGCGGTGCCACGTTGGAATGAAGTGTCTCGCACAGACGATGCCCTCTGGGCACGGCAGCACCTCTTCCCAAACATAATCATCCTCGTTAAGCCCCATTAGTGCCAACTGAGTCAGTGGGTGATGGGATGGCACCACACCTTGTGCTGCAGCCTCATCCCACGGTGCAACCCGAGCTTTTGGTGTCTGAACCTGTTTTATGGCAGGAGCGGGATTTGCGGGGCAGGAAAGGTGTTTCCTATTCCAAATCCAGAACCAAGGCGTCGTGAGATGAGGCCTGTGATGCACAGCAAAAGCGAGAAGGTAATTTCCAAGTAAGTTTGGACTTGGGGAACAGGATATGACAGTGATGTGGTGCTGATGGGTTGCATCCTCTTAGATTTTTAGTCACTGTTCTACCCACACCAGCTGGGACAGTTGTGCACAAGGTTGTCCTTGTGACAGGGCTTAGAATTTGTGCTTTAAGGACATGGGTATAGATTACTTAGTACTGGGTATCTGGTAACAAGACAGGAGAGAATAAAATGAACTTTCATGAAGAGAAACCATGTTTTCATAAAATATGTATCAGAAAATCAAGAAAGGCTCGAGGGAACATAACAGAGCTACTGCAGTTCTTAACTGTGTCTAGAGCAGACATGAATTTCTTCATGGTGTGCCAGGAGGTGAAATCAGCCACCAAGAAATGCCTGTCAGCAGGACAGTGTTGCTCCAGGTCAGTGAGTTATGGATTCTGGACAGGAGGGCTGGGAAGAGGAAAGGTTGCTCATCTCTTTATTAATAAGGCCAATTGTTCCCTTCCAGCAGCAGGGAAGGCAGACGTGGAACATCTTTCCAATAACATCAGGGATGTGATTGTATTGTTTTTAACCCTGTTTGGCTGATTCAAGATTTCCAGTGCTTGTGCCTCATCACAATAAAAGCAGGAGCTGCTCACATCCGTGTCCACCCAGAGGAACTAACCTTAACCAGGAGCTTTTAGAGCCAAAGAAAGGAACTGGAGCCGTGTCCTGAGCCACAGGAAAGGCAGCCATGTGTTGAAGCTTGCTGGATTTTCCTTCATTGTGCTTTTTGCTCGCCTTGGATCCCTGTGCACAGCCTGACTCATGGCTTTGGGAAAGAGAGAAGTCAGTGTTGCCTGCTCAGAAATCCAACTGCTTTCCATTCACCCAAACCACCATGCTGGACTCTGAAGTTCCTTGTGTGGATGATTTCCAAATAAAATTTCCCATCAGAAGTCATCAAAGGATACGAATAACAAACAGTTCCACATTTCACTTTGCTCCTCTTGTACTCTGCTTTACCCCTATCTCGTCCTCTTTGGTGCAACGTCCACTTGCATCAATCTGGGGTTTATTTTTGGAATGAACATGAGATTGCCTGGAACCTCTCCAAAAAGCTCGCTAACTCAGGACACTCTTTTGATCGTGGAGCAGATAAACACAGTTCTGTGCTCGCCTTTATCCGCCCTGAGAAAGCAACTGGGTTTTTGTCCATGGACAGCAGAGCTTGCAGTATTTCTTTGGGTAGCCTGGAACAGGGATGCCCAGGACATTTGAAGGGTTTTGGTGCCTTCTTTAGCAATGTTGGTCTGAGGTGTGGCCGATTTCTGATCAAACCTTTTTCTGGTGGGAAAGTTGAACTTCTGACATCTGAATTTTGTGGCATTTCAAGTTGGGAGTTGACTTTTCCTCTGGAAAGTTTTAGTTCTCTCATGGGAAAATGAGAGCATGGCCAATCTAAATACTAAATAAAGTCACATATTGCTTGAAACGCTTTTTCTGTGCTCAGGGAAGTGGCCAGTTACTCTGTGTTGCTCTGTTGCTTTACAGAAAACCTCTTCATCCTGGCCTGTAGATGTGTGATCCTGAGTTTTGGCATCATGCGGTCTGGATCTGGGCGGCAGGAGAGAGAGGTCTTGCATGGAGCTCTGAACATTGGGATACTCCTGATTTTAGAAGAATGTCCTTACAGACACAATTTCTCTGCCTTGTGGTAAATCTTTTAATCTCTTTTGATGTCTCAGAGAACCTGGTCCCAGGTATCTGGGAAATGCAATTTGTCATCCAACTTCTCGGCCAAACGAATGAGAATCTTGAGGAAAGTTTCATCCCAGAAATTTATTTTTCCCTCATGGAAGCAAACTGATATTCTGTGCTGGGTTTGTAACCTGGGAACACGTGGCTCGGGTTGGGTTGTCTGTGAGGCTGAAACTGTAAATGGCTTTTGCAGGGTGTGGATGGGACACTCAGTTTTTCAGGCACAGTAAAACCTCATCAGCAATACCCGAGGGGGTGTAAATTGGCACAACCTCACTGCTGCTGCTGGACCTAATTCACGCCTTGGCTGCAGCCTCCAAAGCCCCACACTGGTGATACCAACAGAGTGAGATGGGGAAAGTCAAACACGCTCAACCCACCCCCAAATTCAGGGGCAGTTGGACTGGAGGCAACCCCACCTCTGACCAAGCTTCAGAACAGCTCTTGGAGGGGCTTGCAGGTCTCAGCTGTGAGTTATGACATTGCTGAGGGTGGTTTCCTGTTCCAGTTGGAAACACTGCATGGATTCGGGCAGAGCTGCCCTCTCCCAGGGAATTACACGGGCCTGGAAACAGAAATAAACTTCCCATGGCGTTTCTTTGACGCGCCTGCTTGCTCCTCTGAGGTATAGGGTGTATCCAGAGGCCAGCGTCAGCAATTGCACCGCTCCTCCCTTACTGCAGCGTTATTTCTCGGCCCATGCTTGCTTTACAAAGGACAAAAATCTGATCAAATGCCTGGATGAAGCACAGGACAAATCCAGCTGTTCTACAGATGTGAAAGGATAGAGAGCCTTTTGGTTCTGTCTCTTTTTGAAACAAACCAGCTCCTCCCCTTCTTCACTCTTCAGCCTCTTAAGCACTGTCACAGCCTGTCCCCCCCAGGGGAAAGAACAAATATCCTCCCCATCTTTCACGGCTGGAAACCCATCTGCCAGAGATGTGCTTGAGGCTTTGCACATGGAATTATTTTTCATAGTCTCAGGGCTCTCTGCGGGTAAAATAATGTGAGTGAAGCCATTATGATGAGCATAGCAGTTGTCAATAAAATGAGGAACAATGTTTAATAAGAACAATTTAATAGTGAACTTGACTTTGTTGCTGTTAATATGTTTTCTCAAGCTGATTTTCTGTGGAGAGGTTGTCAAAGAAGTTCAAGGATTTCCTGCCTGCATTTGTCCATTGGATGAGCTCAACTCTTCTCTCGGCCTTCAGATTTCTTCACCTTTCCTGATGTGCCCAACTGGAATTGCAGGTAAATTGCATGAGAGGCTTTCTTCAGCTGTTCTGATGGAAAATTTACACCTGTCTTGTGTTTTCCATGCATTTAAAGCTGAAACACATTGTTCTTTACCCTTTTTTCCTGTTGCAAGGCTTTTTGGAAATACACTCTGCTTTCTCCTCTGTTCTGCTCTCCGCACTGTGATAGACTGGAAGATATTGAACAACAAAACAGCAAAGAGGATATGTTTTATATTATTTTGTTTATAAGAACACTCTGGACTGGTAAATAGCTACACCCTCCATAAATGTTTTCAATTTTCCCTTTGAAATAAGAAACAAGTAATTCTTCCAACGAGCAGCTCTTCTTGATCAAGGATTTTTCTCATTTTAGGGTACACACTTAATTTGAAAATCAAAATGTTCCCAAAAAACATGTTTGGGGCACGTGGGTTTTTTTGTTTTTGTTTTGTTGTTGGTGTTGGTTTTATTTTTGGTTTTTTTATTTAGAGCCATGTGAAATCCAAGCTGTGGCTCTAAAGACACGGCTGTTCACGACACTGAGTGCTTCGTGCTGAATAGAATATCTTTCAGTGTGGGAACCAGCTTGTGATCTGTAAGAAGACACAGCAACCTCATAAAATCACTCACAGGAGAGACTTCACTCGGTTTATTTCTTACTAAATTCAGCAAAAAGCCTCTCGTTTAACAAACCAATAACTTGAGCTACGTAGGGAAGAGTTGTACCATCAGACACAAGCCAGTGGCCTGGGTTATTCCTTGGAAGAAAATGCCCAGGCCATGGCATTTCAGTTCTCCTGCTTTGTTGCTCCCAGCAGTATGGAATGATCTCAAAAATCTCTTTTTTCCTAGGTCATGCTTTTTTCCCTGGAGAATTCCTGAGGGCATGTCAGATACTTGGTCCCTTTGCCCAAGCTGGGCACAGATGTGGAATTCTCCTTGAATTCACCATGGGAGAGCTTGAAAAATTAGGTCCAAAAGTGAGATGGCCCAGACCCAGCTTATTCTAGGCTGGTCTTACATCCTCACAAAGGCTTTTTGGCCTTGCTCTGGCTTGGGATGGTTTTCTCTAAATGTGCTGTGTTGTTCTGGACTTCCAGAGAGTGTTTGTGCAACCCAGTTTAAGGTCACCTTGAGAGTGGCTGGGCTTGGCCGAGCTGATTTCTGGGCCCAGGCCTTGCTGCTGATCTCGAGCTTTTGACTGATTACACAAAACATTTTATAGATTAAGTCTGAATAAACACTTCAATTAAGGTTGTAGTAAACAAGATTCTAAGGTTAAAGCACGTTATGGCAAGCAGACTTTTAGGAACTGGTTGTATTAAGAGGAATGATTTGATTAGAGAATGAGAAACAGGACTGGGGAGACAGGAACCTGACCTCAGCAATAAAATGCTGCTTTTTTGGGATGCAGAGCTGCTTTTTTTTTTCCTCCTTCTTGGAATTTGGTGTACAAAGGTACAATTAAACAACATGGCCAATGTTCCAGCAGGCCAAGGCAAACCATTTGTGCTTTTCCTGACTCTGGGCATCTGCACAGGGTTTTGCTTTGCTTTGCTTTAAAATTCTGGGCCAAATCTGCTTCTTAGCATGGAGCAGGAAGAAGAGGTTGCAAGGTGGGAGCTGGGCTGGGACCCTCGGGAGGCTGGAGGTGCCCCTGGAGCTGAACTGACCACGCTGAGCTGCAGGGCTCTTGGGCTCCTCCGACTCAGAATCAGCTTCTGGGCACCACCAAGCAGTACGAGCTGAATTTAAGGATATCTGCAGGCAGGATGTGAAGAGCAACCAGGGCAGATAGTCTGGGTCACATTGTTGGAGTCAGCTCAAGCTGGAATAGCAGGGAGGCGGAGGGGGGAACACAGAAGCAGCCAAACACCCACACGACCCCAGTGCCAACCTTCATCGCTTTTGCAGTATTTGATTTGTTGTTTCCTTAGAAAACCAGGCTGAGCTCCCAGCAGCAGATCATTTTCAACCTCTCTGTCTGAGTCAGAAAGAAAAGGCTTTGTCCCAAAAGGGGATATTTCCAGTATCACTGGAAATGCCGAGTGGTGTTTTCATTCTTCTTATTCTTCCTTATCTTCTTGCAGGAGAAGCCTGTCCCGGGAGCAGGGCTCAGACACTGCTGGATGCTGCTGCTGAGGTGAGAATGAGATGGCCCCTGGTTTGCTCATGAGCCAAGAGGGCCGAGAGAGAAAGGGATGGACACAGGGAGGATGAATCAGCATCTGTGCCTGGTAGCCTTTAGCCAAGTTTGGACGTCCTGCTCTACAGGATGAGTGTGGTTGTCCCAGTTCATGTGGGAATTGCAAGGTAAGACCCACTGAGCCAGCAAATATTTCCATTTGCTTCACTCAACTCCTTCACCCAAGCATTGAAGCCCTACATTGGAGGTAACACAAGCTGAAGAGACTCAGACGAAATTTAAACCTGTGCTTGTTCACGGGCAAACACTGAGTAATGATTGCACTGGCTCAGGAGAAATGCCCTGGTCTGAAGGCAGCACTTTTCAGCTTCAAATCAGCTCGTGTTTGTGGAAGTTTGATGCCGTCTTGCAAAGTTTACTTTCTCAAGTGAGAAAGAAACAGCCAAAAATATTATGATTTCTCCAAAAACCAAATTGGAATAGGCCAAATAAAATGACAGTCTCCATTTGGCAGGGAGAAGAGGTGATGCAATTAGCTGAATTTTATGTAGAAATGAGTAGAAAGGTGTGAATTTGATACATAACCCTTTTCTGGCCAGAAATACCATAGTATGGAGAGCAGAAAAGATAAACAGCTAAATGCTTTAGCAAAAATGACTTGTGTCTGTAGTCAGATAATGCTCAAATATAACACTTAAGAAATGAAATAATAGGCTAAAATAAATCTCCTTAGTTTATTTTCCTTCTCTGTTCTGCCAGTTTCAAGTTTCCTTCAAATCTCTCCCATTTGCTGAATTTTTCTGTGGCAGAAATCTGGCCTGGTCTTTTCCAAACTGGAGCAAAGGGAATGCTTTCAAATATCCCAGACAGATCGTTTTCTCTTTGCTGTTCTCTTGATGATGTTAGAAAACACAAGCTCTTTGTGTGAGACCTCTGCTGCTCTGACCATGTAGAAAGAACCTTGGTATTCTCCAGGAGATGACATCTAAAATTCAGAATGAGTAAAAATAAACAAAATATAATCTGCTGATGCTTTGAGAAGACCCTGTGTCTCTACATAAACCTGTGAATTTGGGGTTTGGGGTTTGTTTTCGTTGTCCCCACGGGGATCCATGAGATCATAGGTGCCTTAAAGCACCTAATGAGAAGCAAGAGGTCTTTGCTGAGCATCTGGGCTGCACCTGCATCCCTGGAGAACAACAAACATCCCTGGGGACCCCACAAATCTTCTACTGATGGCTGAGAGACCGGAGAAGGAGGTCAGCTCTTAATTGAGGTAAGGAAAGTCTGTGTTATGGGAGGAACAAGGAGGCTAAACTGGTTTAAACTGGTGCCACCCATGAGGTTATGGTGTTAGGCTTGGCTGTGTGAGAAGCACCAAGGAACACAGAGGGTTTGGAGTGATCCCACAAATCCCTCCAGGTCCTGTCATCCCCTCTGAAAAGTGGGATTTGATATCTCCAGGTATCAACATTGCTGCTCTTTCTCACCCTCCAAATCCAATAGCTGTCCTGCCTTTATTAGAGAAGTGTGGGTTTAATTACGTGTCTTTATGGCCATTTTTCAGGCTGTGGCTGACAAATCATCGTGTGTGGCTGACCCAGCAAAGCTCCATCTCTCTCCATAACTGTGTTTTCCACGGGAGCACATCTGTTCTGGCTACTCCACCTATTTTGAAGGTATATCAACAAACTCCCTCTGGCTCTGACCTCCCAGCAGGCCAACAGTGCAGCACTCACCTCTTTCATTAATCAGCCTTACGTCATTAGCTCGATTTAGCGGCAGTTTTGTCCTTTTTCTCTCTTTCACTGGTGGAGAAATGCCTGCAAAATATTTGGGTTACCTGTGGCAAAGCGTGAAATGTCGCTCAGGATGGAGCCCAAGCTGGCAATGCTCTGCTGCTTCAGAGGTCTTTGGAATGCAGTCCCTTGTATAAAAACCAGTGTTGTCTGAGGTCACACCACCAGAGGTGACCCTGAGAGCTGTCTGATGTTGAGGCAGCTTCTTGCTTTTATTTTGGGGGTTTTTTGGGTGTTCCTGGGACTGTTTCTGGTGGCGTTGCACTGGAGTCTCCTCAGAGCAGAGGTGCTGCATGCAAAGCTGGCTCTGGTGGCACTGGTGGGGCTGAGCATGTGGCTGCAGAGCTGTGCTGACAGAGGAACTTTTAAGATCTTGCTTGAATGTATTTTTTCCCACTTGGCAGCTGAACAGAGCACACACACACAAAACATCATTCTCTGGAAGGTTAGAGCTGATCCATCCGCCACAGGCTGTGAGAAATGAGAATAAACCCATTGTCCTGAGTGTTTCCCTGTCTTAAGCCTGGAGAACTGACAGAATTTATTTCCCATATCACTTCTTGACCAAACCATGCCCTGCACTAGATTTTATCATTTCCTCATACAATAATAACCAAACCTTTTCAATTAGAGGACATTCCTCTACCAGTGCAGCTGACATCCTGTTTTGCCTTCCGTGCTGCAGCTGCACATGGAGTGTAAAAGCTTCAGGAATATTTCCTAAATCTCCAG
Source organism: Eulacestoma nigropectus (assembly GCA_013397775.1). Lineage (NCBI taxonomy): Eukaryota > Metazoa > Chordata > Aves > Passeriformes > Eulacestoma > Eulacestoma nigropectus. The sequence continues at coordinate 476,825 of VZTE01005256.1, read as the reverse complement.
TGTAATTTTCTAGCTGCAGCCCCTGTCAGCTCTTACAGCACCTCCCATCTGGATCGCGGGATGGATTGCTCCAGGAAACATTGCCCAGCATGCTTACATGTCACAGAGCAAAACCTTGATTATTTGCATCCTATTTAGGACAGAGGAGCTTGGAATGTCCCCCGAGGTTTGTCTGGCACTGCAGGAGTGCAGGTGCTGCAGGAATTTCACTTCCACAAAACTCAAGCAGAGCAGGAGACAAAAATTGGTGGTTTTGGGTGAGATTTGTGCCTTGCACAAAGGATGCATTGGAAGACGTTGAGGTCACTGGTGGGGCTTTGGGGGAATTTCAGCTCGTGCCTCAGTGATTTATTTTGCTGCCATTCAGTTCTTGAGGGTGCAAATGTCACCCCAGTGCCACTGTGCTCCTCAAGGGCAGCAAGATGTGCTGCAGGGCAGCAGGTGAAGAAGACAGTAGGCATCTGTTGAAGTAAATGGTGCTGGGCCCTCCCTCTTTTCTTTTAACTGTCTTAAATCCTAAGGCAAATTAAACCCATGTTTTAACAAAAAAAATCTGATTGTTAGGTAGAGTTTAGTGCTGCTTGGTGCATTTGGACCTCGTGTTCTGCATAACAGCAGCTTTGCATGTTGATGGCAGAAAACTTGATGTGTGACTCACTGCTCCTGCTGGTCCCAGGGGTTCAGGTGTCGTCGTTTTTATGGGCTTAGTGCAAAAGCTACACTGAAAACAGAGTCCTTGTGGCAAAATCAACCGTGTCTGTGTGCCAAATTGAAGTTTCCCCAGGGTTGCTATGACTAGGATGTGTTGTTAATATATATTTGTGTATATATTTATTTTATGTATATATTTACTGCTGCCTTCAGGTTGTTTCACGCCAAGAAGGGAAAAAGAAATCCTAACAAATAACAAGTTCACAGAAATCTGAAGAAATGTTCAAGGTATTTGTTGCAAATAAAGCCAAAGGCCTCATGTGCTCCTTGGAGCATTCCTGGAGAGCTGCTGGCTGCCTTTTCCTAGATAATGATCTTTATGTGTTTAGCTGTGAACACACATTTCCCATCTCCTGTTGCTGCTTTTCTAGTTTAGACAAAAAATTCTTGTTCATACTCTGCGTTTTCCAAAATTGGTTTGTTTTTTTTTTCCCCAGCTGTTCTCTTCTGCCTCCCTTTGAGTTTATTCCCATCACCTTTCTCATCTTCACACCCCTCCAGCCCCTGTTCCCAGCCCCTCCTTCACGCTTGGTTTCCCCTTTCTACGTGCAATCCTTTGCTCTTCTTTGTGCAATTTGATGATTTTCATTTCAGCAGTTTTCCAAGAATATTTGGAATTTAATCTTGGCCAGTAAACCCTTCCTACTGCAACACAAGCTCAGCCTTTTGCAAGTTCTCTCCTTGTTCCTTTATCCGCGTCCTGAGCACGAACAGCACCCAGAGCAGACCCATGGGTCTACCCAAAGACCTGACTCTGAACTGATAAAGCAGAGCAGGATGTTTTAATTAGCTCCAGAGTCGTTTTAAAGGGGTTTTGTCTCCACCACCCTCACCCCTATTGCTCTGAACACCATGTAGAGTCACAGTCAGATTCTCAGGATATGAATCTCCAAACCTTTGTCTCAGCTCCAGGCTCACTGGTGCCCTGCTAGGAGCGTTATCTAGCTCTTAGCTAAGGAAAGCCGCATTTTTTCACCTCTCTTGATAAAAACTGTTCTCAGCCCAGCCCTTTTGCCTTCACAACGCTGAGTCCGTGCTTCTCCCTGTGTCCCTTTTCCCAACAAACCCCTGTTTTTGCTGTGCTCAACACCGGGCTCCACAGAGAGAGCGAATCCCTTTGCATTTGTTAGGGAGAGAGACATGAGGAGCCTCAGCCAAACAGGAAGCAAGGACATGATGTGGGTTTATTGGGTTATTAGCCCTGGGGCATGAAGATTGCATGAGATGGGATTTTTAAAGCAGCAGCCTCCAAAGGTCACTGGAAGTGTCCGGCCTCAGATAGACCTTGGTGATTTCTTGGAGTTCAGGTGCCTGATCACGGGGTTTGTCGAGAGCCATACGCTGAGTTGTCCACACGGATTATGCTGGCCTGAACTGCAGGATTTGGTGGAGAGTTTGTTCTTGCTATGCAGAATTTATTGTGCACTTTTCTTTGGTGATTCAGGACCCCGTTGTCAGTCTGTGAACTTTTATGCGGGGAAAATTTATGGAGGCAGACTCTGAAGGCTTGGATTTATATTTTCTGGGGTAGAAATCTCTACTTGGGCAAGGGCTGCTAAAATGGGATCTGCACTTGAGGTGCTGTACAATTAAACCAGGTCAGAGCTCGTGCAAATAGAGGTTCAGCTGCAGCACTGCAGAGTCAAACTCTGGATGAAGGGAATTACTTTTGTGGTCCGCAGATGTAGCAGTTAGAGAGGTTATTCTCTTTATTCTGCTTCGCTGACGCTTGTGTTCCCTCTTATCATGGGAATAAACTCTCAGAAATACTCGACATACATGAATTCTACTCAATTTGGGCTAGAAATTTCTCGAATAAGTCACAAAATGAAAGAACTCCCAATTTCTACTTCCATTTCTTAATTATGCTTTATTATATAAACGTGATTACACTTCGTAGCAGTGGAACACAACGTACCAAACATCCAGGGAAAAAAAATGAGATTGGAAAGAAAACAAGCTTCATCCTTGAGCTGAATTTGGACCTTTTACCTTTTAAATAAAACCATCTGTATTTATATTTTGAAAGTTTGTGAGGGCCAGATGTTGACAAACCCTACTATTTCCTAATCAGTAACCTGGAGGGTGACCCCTTTGTGCAGCCAGGCATGTCCTGAGCCTTTCTATACAAAACAGGGTGTGAAAAGCCAGAGATGGAAATTATTTGCCAAAAATCTTTAGGAAAAAAGAAAGAAAAATGAAGCGATGTGTGCTACTGGGATTGGAGCCTTGGGAAAAACAATCATTCGTCCTTGTTGCAATCAGGTAGGCTCAGATAAAATAAAAATGGGGTAGAATGATATTCCATAGGCTAAGAAACTCTTCTCACCAAACTGAAATATTTTTTTCCTTGATTTCAAGCCCGAAATTTAGATTGGAGCTTGGGCTTTCCTTAAGCCTGGAGTGTGTTTGGATCCTTGGCTTGGTTCATGCCTACATCCTGATTCTGTTTTAATTTAAGGCAGAAAGAGAAAAATATGTTTTTAATGCCAGCTAACCAATTCATATTAATCAACTCTGATGAAAATAAGGAGAAAGAGAAAGAAGAAAAACCAACATAGGTTCTTACTAAATTCAGCAATTTTAATTCAACCCCAACCTAAACCCAAATCACCTCTGGGCTGTTACTTTGGCCTGAAGGAGCTAGGGTGCCCACACAGCAGGTTTAAATCAGCTGAGGAGCAGTAATTTGTCCCACAATCCGTTCTCCAACCCAGGAACTCATTTCTGTGGGATATTGTGGAGGCTCAGCTGTTGCATGGAGGGTTGGCCCACGAGAGGCTCATAAACATGTCCAGGTTGGGACCTGGGACTTCAAACCTTCCTGAAGCTGTGGGTTTCTGAGGGCTGGATATGGTGTGGGAATTAGTCACAACTTCCTATTCTTGGGTGTTCCTCCTTGAGCACATGAGGACCTTTGATGTGACCCAGCCCATCCCTCTCATGTTGCTGTAGTCTTTTCACCTCTATTTTAGCCCAGGTTAGCTCACGGGGCTTGACCAAACTGAAATGGAAACATTTTTTTTCCTTTTCAGTGTAGACATAACATCAGGCATCCTTGTTCAAACAAAATCCTCTTGGAGTGACTGCAATTAAATCGAGAAAGGACACGGGCCTGGTCTTCATTTTTGAGGTCCTGCCTCTACAGTGATTCAGATTGGCTTGGACAATAAAAATAAATCCCTCCTCCTCTTGCCATAAATCAGCTTGTTCTGGTTTTTCTCCCCAGGAAGAGCCTGTCTGTTCTATTGCCAGGGTTATTCCCAGTTCTTTGTCCCAGTTGTAGGACTGGATTATCTTCAGGGACAAGCTGTTGCCTCATGGTGTTTCGAGCAGCTTTCAGAAGACTGAGGAGATCTTTGTGAGTCATCTCCTTCCTGTGTCTTCTCTAACCAAACTGTTCTCAACATGGGCTGAGCTGCAGAAGGGTTTGTGTTCTGGACATTCGGCATTTTTTGCCTAAAGTTACTGAAATGTGGGATGGACGGGGACACGTGGAGCAGAAGATGGGGCAGGTGATGTCCTTGGGTGCAGAAACACCACCAGTGCTGCGTGTGCATCAATGCCCAGGCCGCCCAAATTCCACCCTCTGGTTCCCTCTCTCTTTTTAAATCCTTCTCCACGTCCATCTGCCCCTTCCCTCAGCCTCCCTCCCTTCCCAGCCTTAAGACTCAATGTCTTAAGATTTTATCCATCTTAGAGGCCTTCTTTTGCTGAGGGTACAACAGGCAATATTTTCCTCTGGAAACTCAGTGTTGGGACACCAAGGGTGCTCATTCCAAATTTCTATCGAAATGATGCATATTAAAATATGCAAATTTGGGGGTTGCTGTCGCCAAAAATTGGAAGCCAGCTGTATAAGACTTCAGATTCTTCCTCTGTGAGAAGGGTGTTTTTCCTTTGGCTTTCTTTTTTCCCCTGTTGGATGTCAACTGTCTGAAGGCTTTAGAAAGAACCCACAGGAGCTGCACAATTCCAGCAATCAGTGCAGTAAATTAAATAAAGAAGGTGTGTGGTTTTGATAGTGAGAAAACAAGCGTGAACGTAACAGCTCCACTGGTAAACACAGGACTTAAGGAGCTCATGCAGAGAAATCTGTAAAAAAAATCACTTAATTTCCAGACCAGGCTTGGAGTTGCATCAAATATAACTGAAAAATTTCTCAGTTTTACTCCATGGCTTTCTCAACAAGTTCCCCTCTACGTTTCAGGAATGCACATAAATGCACCTTTCAATACAGTTAAATTCAAAACAATGTGAAAAATTATTTGAAGTCCCACCAAAATCACACTGGATGCTTGAGGCTGGAGAGAATCTCTGCTCAAAGCAGGGTCTGCTAGAGCAGGTTCCTCAGGAGCAACTTAGGTGCTGATTTTATTTAATATTTTTTTTCCTGAATTGCGACTTCGGTTTTTCTACTGTATTTCTCAGGTCAACGGGACACCAGGGAAATTGTGTTTTCTTCCCTCCGTTTTGAGCTGCCGGGTCCATGTCTAATGCAGTTGCAGTTCAGATGATTTCCAGGCTTTCTGCTTTATTTTGAGATGACAGCAACCCTGACACTTCAATAACGTTGGAGAATGAGTCACCATGAGAAAACCAGCATTTTCCTGACTTCTGAATGTTTTGAGTCCATCAATAAAGGCTTCATTTCAAATTTCGGTTAATTCTGTCCCCCTAGGAATAGCGTCCAGTGCTGATGCTTCCATGTAATGTAACTGTCTAGTGGGAATAAGAATCTGCAGGACCTGATGGTGCTGTGACCATGCAGGAGTCAGCACTGAGAGGAGCCACTCAAAAACTGCTCGAATGCTGGAACAAAGCCTCAGAGACTCTGTGAAATCCCCTTTTTTGGAGATTTTCAAAGCTTGGCTGGATGAGGTTGTGAGTAATCTGATGTAAGTCCTTCTAGTGGAAGGTGTCCCTGCCCATGGAAGGGGGTTGGATCTAGAGGATTTCCTTCCAACCCAAACCGTTCTGTGATTCCATGAATTTAGAAGTCAGCGCTGTTTCAGCAGGAGTTGGTCCCTTCAGAGCCTCATTAGAGCCCACACTGCCCTGTGACCCTTGACTTCTTGCAGCCAGGGCTTGGAGGGTCTTATCAGCCTCATGGTCTCACACTTCCTCATCAGTTTAAGATTGCCTAAAACCTGATTTTTTCCCAGGATTCCTTTTCTTTCTGGAAGGATCTGCTGGCATTTATCTCCCCAGCTCTCTCTGAGCAAAGGCAGGCAGGCTGGCAGATGGAGGTGGTTGAAAGAGTGGAGCATAAACTCCAGATGATTGTCTGGACTGGCTCAAAGTGCCATCAGGTGTGAGGCTTGGATGGAGATTTGTGGAGTTTGAAGCCTTGCCCAGACAGAGCTGGAGTTCAATCACTTGAAGGCACGTCCGGCCAGACACAGCCATTGTGTCGGTCCTGGAACGGGAATATCCTGAGATTTCGATCGGAGCCACAGAAGTGTTTGGCTTCACAGGTCACTTCACCTCTTTCTGGCCCCTGCTGATGATAAATAGCTCCATCTCCTGTGCTTGCAGAGCTGTTTGCTCGGTGCCTGTAGGCGTTCAGATCTACCTGAGGGGATTTTTGCCTCTTGGCCTGGGTGGTCCAGCCCCAGGGCTCAAAGCTGTGCTCTGTGAGCTTGGCATGAGCTGGATGTATCTGAGTCTGCTCTCCTGCTCATTAGAAAAAGCCTGAGGAGGAGAGGGTGTATCTTAGTAATGGCATCAAGGGGATTTATTCGGAGACAAGCTGAGATTTAGAGTGTCACTTTGGATTGTTATGAATTGAGCTGTTTTCTATTTGCCTGGTTATTTACGCTGCGATGAGATTGCAGCAGTAAAATCCACTGCTCTGGCAGGGTCAGCCCCTGATCCCACTGCTGTAGGGCCGTGGCCAAAGCTCCTCCATCACAGATGCTCCATGCCCAGAGCTGTCGCTGCAGTACCCCCTCTTTAATCTTTACACCACAGCAACAGCCACTGCCAGGATTGCAGCGACCAGACAGCCCAGGGTGACTCCCAGAACGGTGGTGGCAAAAATATTCAGATTATTTTACCTGTGCCAAATCCCAGACTGATCCGTCATCCCCCAGAGAGCAGTGAGAACACCCCAGCAGCTGAGGGACAGCACCCACCCTCTTCCTGCAGCACGGCTGAGGGGGCTGGTGGCCTCCTGCCTGCTGCAGAGCTGCCTCCATCAGGAAAGCGGGGTAGGTAGCAAAGTATGTCCATTTGTAAAGGTCTAGAGAGGCAAGAATAATCCAACCTCAGGCTTGGCAAGGCACAGCTTTGCAGCACATTCCTTCACCACTGTAACTCCGGGCTGGGGCTGCACAGACAGACGATACTGGCAAGGCAGCAGGAGTTGAGTTTGTGTTTTTTGGTGGGGGAATAAAGATTAATGCACCAACTGTAAACTCAGGGTGGGGGAATTTTAGAGAGCAAAAAAATGTCCTGACTCTGAGTTGTGCCAGAAATTAATATCCCAGTTCTTGTAAGAAATACAGTATTGTCTTTCCAGTATAGCCAGGGCTGAATAGCTCCTTCTCATCTGAAAAGAATAATATCTCTCAGGCAGCACATCCGACCAGACTTGGATGGCTTTGCTTTTAGGTACAGGTGTCCTGACTCTGTTCCTGAATCCACAGGGTGGAAGGAGTCCAGGGCTGAATGGAGCATCATTCCCCAGCAACTCGGACCAGCTGCTGGAGAAATGATCAGAACTGAGAGTCAGCGTTCCCTGGGACAACGGTATCGAGGTATTTCCTAGGATTTCGTTTCATTTCTGGAAAGCTTGAGTGTGTCCTGTGTGTTGGTTTTTAATGTATTTTTACTTCAGTCCATTGGGAACAGCTGGACACCTGGCTGGCTCTGATTAATTAAAAATGAGGGAGCTGTCAACATTAAAACCAAAAAGAGTGAGTGCAGGGGAAGGAAAAGAGGGGTGGTTAAAGCTGAGTCCTCTGTTTTCTGTACATCAGTCACTGACCTGTCAACCACAGCTGTGTCTGTGCAGGCTTTGACAGTGATTGCAGGGGACAGTGCAGCAGTTCTCCCTCACAGCTCCTTTCCACCACCCCCATCACAGTTTCATATAAATCCTTAGTTTTGTAAAGCCATCTTGCTTTCCGTGATGCCTCCAAAATAATTTTGCTGCTGATCTTCGACCTGGTTGTTGGAACCTTGTGGTGGCTTTCTGTGGGCTCAGATCTGCAAGGTGCTCCTGGTCCTGTCAGCCGTTCAAAGCAACCAAAAAGGTTTGGGAGGATCTTGGGGAGCACTGGCTTAGGTCTGGGTAAATGTGCCATGACTACCCTTACACATAACCGGTTTAAGTGTCTCCAAACCAGAATAATGCTGGCCACAGCACCTCCCCGGGATATGGAGGAGGAATGTATCGACTGTGAGTTAAGAACCCAAAAATGTCCTATTGAATTCTCTATTGCGATTCAGTTACCATAAACAGTAATTGAAATAGTTCTTGGGCTCTCCACTGGCATGAGGAGCATTACAGACTGTTATGTTTTCCGCAGGCAAACAGCCAAGCCCGGGCCAGAGTCAGTCTAGATGCCTTTTATTTCATGCAAAGGGAATCACAAACCTGGGACTTTCCCTCAAAGCCTTGCAATGAGCTCTCCCAAGGAATTCCTCACCCAGAACTGGGATGCCTCCAGCTCTGGAGCATTCAGGAGGATCCACATGTGGTGGGACAGAGTGAGGCAGGTAAGTGACAGCCCATCCAGTCCTTGGGACACTTTGTTGCAGCCTTGTTCGTACCCAGCAAAGCTTATTAAAAGTTTACTTAAATATTTCTTACTTTAAAAGTTTACTTAAATATTTCTTACTTCAAAAATTTACTTAAATTTTTCTTACCTTAAACATTTACTTAATTTTTTCTCTTCTGTTACCCGTGCAGGGAGGGCTGTTCCCATGCAAATGTCCTGCAATCCAACCTGATTCAGACCTGCTGAAGAGCCCTCAGGAGCTTTGGGTTGAGAAAGAAGGAGGAAAAAGGTGACCAAGCTCTGCAATGCCCCTTTGGGAGACGGGAGCTGAAGTCATTAATTCTCTACTGTGAATTTTCTGAGCCTCCGTTTCCACCTTTAAGGGTACCAAGAGCATCACCAGCCCCCAAACGAATGGTGTAAAAAGTAATGCATTTTTAAAATCTAGCAACTTTTTGTGTTCTAACCAGATAATGTTTTCTCCCTGGGGTTTTATTCTTTTCCCTTCTTTCATGCTTTTGTTTTAAAGTCAAGAAAGAACCTTGCAAAGGAATAAAGCCACAAAATCAAAACAGCAAACGGCAACTGATTTGTTCCCAGAACCTGGGGCTACACCTGTGTAGGAGTAGTCCTAAAGTCCCTGGAAAGCTCATGAGAAGTGGTGCCAGGGGGAGCTTCTTGCTCCTCTTTTTCTCGTGGATTTTCTTCCTTGTCGCAGATGAAGGGCTCTGGGATGTTCCCTGTGGCACAGCCGTTGGATTTATGGGCCTGTGAAGGGTGAGGAAGGGCTGGACTGAAAAGATTTTGCTCTCATTGGGGCACTCGAAAATTATTTTGGATCTCAAGATTTTCAAAATCTGATGTAAAGTGCTGAGATACCTCCCACCTCTTAGCTAGGTCTCCTCCAGAGCAGATCAAACTTTTGCAGAAATGGTGGGCAGTCCTAAATCCACAAAATCCAGCCTTGAGAGTATTCAAGGGCCTTGTAGGGAAACTGAGGCACTGGGTTTGGCCAGTGGTGGCAGAGGGCTCGAGCCCGAACTCTTCTCCAGCTGCTGCATCTGCTGGTGAGCACTTCTACGAGGTTTGCAGGCAAAAGCTCCTAGAGATTAGATAGAGAGCCCTGTTCGAAATCAGCCAGCAGAGCCTGCTGGGAGAGAGTTTCCACCCTGAACAAGTCTGAGCATTCAGCTCACATAAATCTCAGCTCCATGTTCAGCTCCATCCCAGCTGGCGCAGGCTGGCTCTTCATTCCAGCAGATTGCTAGAGAAGAGCTTGCTGAAAAAAAAGGAAAGAAAAGAAATAGGCAAAAGTACAAAAAAAAAAAAAGTATAAAAGCAGATGTAGCCAAGACTTCAGTGATAAAATGGAGCAGAAGAGACTTGGACTGAAGGGCAGGACATGGTGTGCTGGAATCAGGAGCTGCTCCACACAGATTAATATTTGTTGCCCTGATGGTCCAAATGTCAAAGCACTGTGTCACCAAGGGGCAGAAATCCACCCTGGAGAGTGAGTGATGGGGTGTGACGTGCAGGCTGCAGGGGATAATGCAACGAGTCTGGGAAAGGAGATCCAAAGACCTTGCACTCGGATATTTGGTGCCTTTTGTTTTTAATCTTTGGCTCTGCCTTCTGTTTGTGTTTCTGCCCTTTTCTTCCACATCTCAGCCCCACGTTATCCTAGGATTTCCTGGGCCTTGCAAGCAGAATTGGCACTCTGGGTGATCGTACCAGCCTCTTTCTAGGGCCTGCTGAGAGTCACCTTTTGTACCAAGCAGGGGATTATGGACCTGTTTGTCTCTTCTCTACCCAGGTTTTTTCAGCACTGTGGGAAGCAGTCACTGGGAAACTCCTTTGCTTTCTCCCGTGTGTAGCCAGAGGCGGATGAAGGCTGGGAAGTCTTTGTCTCCAATTCCAGGCTGAGAAGTCCATCCTTGCAGCTGAGCAGGGGGTGCAGGTAACATCTGGTCCTCTTTCCCTTGCCCAGGAGAGACCTCAGGCACCAGCCTGTGAGTTTTAGGGTCACACAACTTACTCAGGGATTACAAAGGTCTTACTGCCCACCTACGAACCCCAAATTTCTGCTCTGCTTGTTGTACGTCTCATTAACACTAAATGTCACCTGGGCTGCCAGTGGCAGCAGTGTCTGGCCTAATCTGGAGATACTCAGCAGAACTCGTTTCATCTGTCACATGTTCATAACAGGCCAGGCTTTAGCAGCTTTTGGGTTGCCTAAACACAAACATGGCTGTTTATTTTCGGCCCCAGGATGAGTTTACTCACAGTTTTTGTGTTGTCTGGTGAAGGCCTCTGTGTTGCTCTCTGGCCTGTAAGCCTGGCTTTGGCAATGATGATGAGGCGAGAGAAAAGGTTTCTGTTTTCTTGGGAGATGATGGCAGTGGGAGCATAAACCCACGGCTGGGATAGCAGCAGGCTGCAAGCTACAAATCAGCTGTCAGAGGAGGGAAACGCTCAAACCCAACCCAGCCCAGGCTTCACTCACAGTCTGCTGGGAACAGAGGCAAACGCAGGGTTCCCCTGCAAAGCCACCCCTGGGGAGAGCCCCAGAAGGATGGGTGAAGGTGTCAGCAGCCTGCTGCAAATCTAGGCCACATCAGCTCTCGCTGGCCATGAACGCTGAGCCGTAGCCAAACCCTGACATTAATTTTGAAGAGTGTGCTTGGTGTCCGGCCGAGGAGCTTTTCTTTTCCTTGCTCAAAGTTTTCCACTACAACTGGCAGAGTTGCAGCTGCGCCTGGAGGATTGCACAGTGCTGGGTCCCAGGGCTCCAAAAAACAGGGAAAAGGCACAGAGCATCCCAGATTGCAACTAGAATGAAGATGAAACAGTTTCATCATATAAATATACAGCATGGATTACTCCAGGTGTAAGGACTGTGGTTCACTGCTTCCTCTTCAAGACTCATCAGAAATAACGAGAAGCTGCAGGAGATGTCAGGGAAAAGCTGAGCCTTGGTTTGTTTTAGAAACTGCCCCTTTTTTGTGTTTTTTCAGTGGGCAGGAGAATCGTTCCCCCATTGCTCTCTGCAGCCTTTTCTTGATGAATGATTAGAGGTTAAGAGACCTCCTGTAGATTCATGCTGGGCAATTTGCTGGCCCGTTTGTCGTGCAGAGAAATTTAGACGAGCTAAACCTCTGGCTCCTTGTAATCTGGAAGGATCATGACCCCCACTCCCTTGGCACAACAGTAAAACCAAAAGAAAGATTTTTATGAGGATTTAGAGAATAATTTAATGATTTAATTTCGTTCCTGCTTACCCATACTCACCAGGCACAGCAAAAATCAGGTAGACACCCAAATCATCATCTCTCCCCTTTATCCTCCCCATCTGGTTTTCATCTGGTCACAGAAAGACAATAATAGTTTTTTGGGAGAGGAAGAAAGAGAAACTAACACCAGCAAGATAATTACAGTGGGGTTATGGAGGTCAGAAGAACAACTTAAAGTAATAAGGAGAATGGGGAGATGCATTAGTTGAGCCAACAAAACCTTTGCAGGAGAGGATGAATTCTCTGCTTCATTATGGAGCTCTATTTTCCCCCAAAGTTTAAACCAGTGATGCTTCTGCTGGAACTCACTTGCTGTGGCAGGTTTTGTATTGACTTTCATATTGCAGAGTTTTCACTGCTGGATTTACAGAAAATAAAAAATGTGTGGGTTTTTTACTGCTGAGGATTGGTGCAAGGAGAGGGAAATAAGAGAAAGGAGCTCTGTGCAAAAGCTTGCAGGAATATAAGGCTGAAGAGCATTTGATTTAAAGTTCAGACACGTAACGCTCTCCCAGAGTTACCTACCATAAATTTTAAGCTGATCTTATAGTTTTGATGATATACTTTTTATGATGCATTTCATGCCTCATTTCCAGGCAGATTTACAGCCCTTACACAATGTTGGATGACTGACTCCACAGGCTTCATGTCAACAAGTTCTTTCCCTTTTTTTCCCCAACCTTGAATCTCCTGCTGGTTAAAATTAATCCATATTGCAGTCAGAGTGCACTTGCTCTTGTCATTTTTGAACTGCTTTTGGTCATCATTTGGTGAAAATGGCCCAAAGAGCTTTGACTTTACAGATAGATGGCAATAAACAAGGGCTGGTATCCCTAGAAATTCCAAAAATTGAAGCCAGGCCTTTCTTTTTTGTAGGTGTATATTTTGTTTTGACCACCTGCATTTTGACATGATTCAAGGGCAAGATGAAGCCTGTCCTAGACCTACAGGGTGCCTTTTCCAAAATAATCTCACCCACAGGAACAGAGAGAGATCAATGTCACCTTTTACAGGCTTACAGATGTGAAAATATCTACAAAAGCAGAGTAGCCAACAACAACTTAGCACAAATCATGAGCTGTTGGAAAGAAAAATACCCTTACACGGGGCTTGGAATAAATGCTGTGGCTTGGAGACAAGCACAGATTTTGCCCAAATGTCCTGGCTGATGCTTTGCCTCTGATGGGTCCCATCACCAACCTTGTACCAACCCAAAGCCTTACACCTGTCAAAGCCAGCACCAATAAGCAAAACACCGTGTTTATTTCTATTTAATTCTGAGTAAACACAAGCATATTTGTATTTATTTCCAAAACCCTCAAGAGCTTAAAGGTTTGACTAAGGCTGCTAGGACAGGGTTACCCTTTGGCATATTCATGAACGTGGGGCAGGAGGAATCTGCCAGGATGTCACACCACAGCATGATGGAACCACAAGGCCATTGTACCTGACTCACGCAGGATGTGGCTTTTTTTGCCAGCTTGCCCTGGAATATGGAAATTTAGGCCGTTAATCCCTGAAGGGGAATAAGCATCTGTGTGGGGTGTTGCAAGGATGAGAGCTGTGCCCACAGCACAAGGAAAGGAGAGGCTGAATCAGAGGAGGAAGGGATGATGCTGAGATCATCCAGACAGGTTATCCCACAGGGATTTTGCAGCCTGGTGGCAGAGTGACCCATCTCCTGTCCCTCATGCAAGGGCAGACACAGGGACACTGCTGAGATAATTAATCCCTGCTGGCTCCATCAGCCCTGCAGAAGATGGTGGTTGGAGGGACACTGCCTGGATTCCATCCAAATTTTACTTCGTCAGTGAGGCAGCAAGCATTCCAGGCATGGAAAAACACCTAGTTTGTCCCGGGAGCTGTTCTTGTTTTCCAAACTCGGCGGCAGCAGCAGCGCAGGGACGCTGTAAATGGGCTGGCAGATGCACCAAATGCCCAACACACCTGGAGCCAACATCCCTGGCCCGCGGTGGGGATGCTCCCTGTTCCCCCAGGAGCCTGTGGGCAGGGCCAGGAACAGCAGCTTTGCAGGGAGCTGCTTCAGGAGCAGAGATTTACGCCGTGTTTGACAGGAGCAGAGCCTGTCTCAGCAGCTCTTGCTGGCAGCTGGGGGCACGCAGGGAGGGGACTGCCGTTCCTCGGCTGCTTTTCCAGTCCCACACGTTTGGCCCTGGGGATCAAGGGCTCAAAGGCGCGGGGAAGAACCTCTGCTCAAGGGCAGAACATTTTGTTAAAATATTTTCTCTCTATAAAAATGACAGTGACTTCTTTCAGGCTGTTGCCTGCCCGCTCACGAAGAAAAGCCAAGAACAAATTCCTCATGTGCAGCACATTTCTCTTTACAACCTGAAAAGCAGCTCATGGAAGTTCTTTAGGCAGCACTGATTTATCCCACACCTCCCTCCACTCCCAGAAGAGGTCTGTCTTCTCTTTTTTATTTCTTTAAGCCTGGCCTTTCTGAATTGTTCCTCTTAGCAGCCGGAACACTACCTGGGCATCCTCTCACTGCTTTGCACCCAGACAATCACTGCAATTAGGAGCAGTTGTTGTCTCCTGTGGTCCTCGTGTTGCTTTGGTGATGGGGCTTTGAGTAGCAAAGAAAAGCCTGGTCAGATACCCCAAAAGCTGGATTTTAGGCCTTTTTTTTCTCCATGTCACAAAGAGCCAAGTGCTTGATCATTCCCTTTCTGCTTTTTTGTTTTCTTATGGGACATTGCATCCTCGCGTGTGTGAGTTTAGGCTGTTGTACCAAAGGGTTTATTTGCTCTGCAGCCTGTGGAGTGGCTGGAAAAGCTGCTGTGGGGACAACTCACGTATTAAAATTCAAAAAGGGAGGAACCAAGGTGATTTTTAAACTCCAAATTAAAAAAAATTGGGACGAAAACCCCCTAGACTGTGAGTCACAAATATTACTGACCTCACTCTTCCTGGTGTCCTCCTCTGCAGTTCCTCGCTGCTGCCCCCAGCAATGGCTTTGCTGGACTCCTTTGTCCCCTCACCTCTCTTCATGGGATTTGCCAAAACTTTTTCCTCAAAAGGTTGTCAAAACCTGAGAAAGCTCCTTTAACACAGCTTGAAAACAAAAGGTTCTTTGTTATAATTTCTGCGTTTTCCAGCAAAGGTCCAACATCCTTTTCCACAGCGGGAAGAAATGTTTCCAGCTCATTTCCCTGACAGCTGTTATACCTTGTACGTTCTCTGTTCCTTCAAATCCTCTCTTAACACCATTAATGAATTTTCCCAGTTGTGTTCTCCCCACGAAATGTTTGTATTTGTTTGTACGTTGTTAATTTTCTTGTATTTTTTCCCCTAATCTAGTTAAAGCTGTAAATTCTTCAGGGTGAAGAAAAGAGCTACATTTTGAGTTTCTCTTCGATATCATTGACTTTACCTGGGTTAGATCACCAAGCACAAGGACAGCAGAAGGGAATCGTCTGCTCCTGCAAGTTCACATTTAGAGGAGTTTTGGGTTTTAATATTTTGCATTTTAAAGCAGAGGATAGTTGAAGGACAGGAGAATCTGGAGTTCCTCAGGCCTCTGCCCCTCAGCTGTCCATCACCTCCAGATGTTTTCTTGGCGTTATTCCTTTGCAGCAAGCAGTGGTCTCTCCCCAGCTGCCCGGAACCAGCTAAATGCCCGAATGCACTGAGGCTCCTGTGGTTTGTCCCTCATCCAAGAAGCCTTTCCAAGGCACCTGAGCGAGCTGAAAATGCGAATGCAGCGTTGAGCTGGCGGCAGCCTGCACTGGACAGGGATGAGATCCCCATAACAGACTCACCTCTTTTCCTGCTGATCTCACTGAGCCTGTCGCTGCTTGTTATCCCAAAGCGATGCTCCAGAGAGCTGCTATGGCTGCAGCCTCTGAGGTGTGCAGAGAAAACTGTCCAATTCGTGTGCAAAGTGTGTGCAAGTGGAAGCAAACCAAGACTTCTGGAAACAGGCAGGTGTTTCTGAAATAATGGTCTTTGCAGTGTCTCCTTCCCTGCAGGGATGGGGGTGGGCCATGGCAATGGCAGCTCTGTGCATGTTTATCAGGGTCCAAGAGCTCACATGAACCTAAACTTTAGAATTTGTGAAAATCTTTACGTTTTCACTGTTTTCTGTTGGGTACGCTGACAGAAAAACCAATACAGAAGTCCAGCAGTAAGGGAGGCAAAGGTGATGTTTATATCTAGTTCAGCTAAGATAAATTTAAATTTATATCCTTCCAGTGGTGTTCCAGGAAAAGTGGCAGCAATGACAGATGTGAAGATAATTTTGCCTATTTTTGTGTGATGACAGTCCTACTCCTTTCTTAACGTGTCACTAATATTTCAAGCCTCCTTTTCCACACAGCTCTAGAAAGATTTGATTATTTCCAACTGGAGGAATACATAAAATAAGAAGGAGCTGTTACACTCAGTAGTGCCTCGTGGCTGGTGGTCTGGCAGATGATCCATAGGAATACTTAGAGGAAAAGCATCTTGGAGAGCTTTAAAAGCCTTTCTTAGAAATGGATATATGTGTGATTCCATTCGCTCCTCTGCCTCAGCCATGACAAATAAATGCTACCAGTGTCAGGAGCAACAGCCCCGGTGAAGGGCAGCAGCAGCTCCTTCAAAAAGGGATTGCAGCTGAAATCTGGATGCAAAACTCTGCCTGCCCTGCCCAGGGAAGATGGGAAATGTTCTCAGAGAGAGGGATGTGACAGAAAAAGAAAACCCGAAGTGTTTCCTGCCCTCATGCCAAGTTTTTTTTCTCTCCTGGGGAAAGGCTGACCCCTTTTCCTTGGGGGATGATGTGCAACCCCATAAAGAAGCAATAGATCCCTCATCCCTCAGCCGGGTCAGACCAGACAAAGCCTTTGCTTTGTCTGTGCAGGTTTTATCCAGGAGCAGAGGAACTGATGAGCAGTATAATTAATTTCACATTTGAGTTTTTCGAATCAGCCAACGAAGACTGTAAGTAATAATTGCATGAGTAACTGCAGGAGAAAAGAGATACATTGTGGTGTCTGCTGCAAGCTGTATTTTTCTGGAAACAATGACTAATGCAGCTTTTCCAGCGAAGGGTTTGATGCACATCCAGGCTGCGTGCATGAATCAGTGCTGACAACCAACAAACTGCAACTCCTTTTGCTCCTGGAAGTCCCTGGTTTTGCTTCTGGGCTGGAAGGATGTGATTTGCTTCCTCCTTTTTCCCTTGCACTGCTGCTGCTGCTGGGAAAGGTGACACCAGAGGGCTTCTCAGGGTTCTCCCATCGTGCTGCCACCCAAAGGTGTGGCAGGTGCCACCTGAACTCAGCGTTCAGGCTGATGCAGCCCTTGCTCACCTGCTGTGGGGGGGCTGTGACACATCCTGAGCACCAAACCCGGGGTGAGCGCTGCCGCTGGGATGTGCTGCTGCCGCTGAGCACACCCCAAAACTCCGCACGCGGGAATTGCGCTGCAGTTCCAGGAAAACCATCACCCTTTTTGCCGTGATCCAGCGGATTTAAAAGGGAGGATAAGGCTGTAGCAACAAGCATGAAGGGTTGCTCATGCGGCAGTGATCCCATCTTCTAAACAACTCCAGCAGCAGCTGTGATGAATAGAATTAACCTTGCTTCAACAGCCTCCCCAGCTGGAAGAGTCTGAGATTACCCAGAAAAATAGAAATGACCAGGAAAGAGGTGGCTCATGTCCAGTATCTGTCCTTTCAGCACCAGCTTTCCACGGGGAGCAAATGGGGGAGACTGGAAGTGCAGGAGGGTGGACACAACTAGGAGCTGCTTTGGGAGGACACTTGCCAAAAAAGCCAGAGATTCTCACCATTATTAATGTCGATTCAAGTGTCTCTATGTTTCCCTAAATTCTATTTTTCAGTGTGGTGCAAAAGTCTATCAAGGACTTCATTTTCCTGTGGTTTGTCAGTATAAAAAGTGTCATTTCCACCCAGCCTGTTGTTCCCAGTGTAAATATGTTTTTAGGCACAGAGCAATATCATCCTACAGATTTGCAGAGGAGCTGCAAACCCTCCTGGCAGCGCCTGAGGCAACATAAAGGCTCTGTTTCCATCTCTCCTATTTATGGAAAACCAGAGGCCATTTATCTCCTCGAGCCCCCTGAGATTTTCTATAGCTTAGTCAATAACCATGAATTACTGCTTGGCTGAGTTATTTTAGGGCAAACAGGATAGGATGGGAAGAGGATGTGCCTCAGCAAACAACCAGTGTCTCTAGTCTGGCTTCCAAACGGGGCCGCAGCGAGGCCCTCTCCCCTTGCCTAAGAACTCATTTATTTCATTGCAAAAATTAGGCTTTCATTTGAAACTTCCTTGATTAGAAGTGAGTTTAGAGTTTCTACTGCTGATCTGGGCTCCTGAAAGGATTCCATCCATACACCCCTAAACTTGCTGGTCCTGGAAAATGCTGGATTGTTTCCGTAGGCAATTCCAGATGGAAGTAAACGAATTACCCGGGTGCCCTCTGCAGCAGGAGGGGACCCAAAAGGGGATGTACAGAGAGATGTGGGACAGGGAGAAGATGCAGGAACCCTCCCAAACCTGGTGGCCGCTCAGTGACTCAGTGTCCCTCAGTCCTGCCAGGGACAGGCACAATTTATTTTTTTTTTTTTTCCCCATAGACATTCTGTCATTGCAAAGCTTTTATTGAGCAATCCCAGCCATACAGAAAAAAAAAAAAAAAAAAACCACACAAAAAAAGGAATTTTAAATCTTCCTGACTGGACCAAGAGAAATTCCTTGTGGTTTAACTGCTTAGACTTCAGCTATGTGCTGGCAGAGGACCCAGCTGGAGGAGTGCTGGGGGATGCATCCATGGCACTGAGACCTTCTGGAGTGTCCTGGGTGTCCTTCAAAGAGCTCCTGGATCCTCCAGGGAGCACCCCATGGTTTTATACCTCAGCTGATGGCTGCTGCTGCTGCTGCCACGAGATTTGCCCATCACCAGGGACACTTTGGCAGCCCCCAAGCTGTTACTTGATTGATGTTTACACTGCAATAAACACCCTCCTATTTATTTCTGCCCTCATCACCTCACCTCAGTTTGTGGGAAGCTTTATGTTTCTGAAGTGCTTTGGCAAAAGTGGAGGGCAGAGCGGAGTTATTTCAGGTTTTGTTTTAAAAAGAAACGCCCTGAAAGGCAGGTTATTTATTTATTTTATTTTATTTCTAGGAGAAGATGCTGAGGCACGTGTAAACCACTCTGCAAGATCATCCCAGGAAAGGAACTAAAGGAGCCAGAAATTAGGTACAGTTCTTCCCTTATTATTTTTGATAATAGTTACCTGTAGAAAATCAAGCTTCTAGATAAAATACTCCAGCTTTTGAGAAGATACAGTATTTTAAAATTAAGAAAAAAAAGAAATTCCCTTCACTGGAAAGTTCTAAGAAGCAGGGAAAGAAGGGAAGTTCCTGATCTATTTCTTATGGAACATTTTCCCCTACTCCATATCCGAACAGATGTTTTAAATTACATGGTGACTTTGAAAGTGCAGTAATTTCTGCTGGGAGTTTAGTAGTTCCTGGGTTTGCTGTCAAGAAGAGCTGTCTGCTCTCCCTGTAGCTTCTCTAATTAGGCCGTAAGTTTGCAAGAAAGGACCTCAGTCTCAGATTTTTCTGCTCCATCAGGTGATTTCACATTTTATCAGGGCAGCAGGGGCTGCACGTGGAGCTCTTGGGAATCTTTTTTCCTATTTTTGCTGTCCCCACAGCAAGTTTAACCAGCATCTTAAAGAAATCATACTGCCAGACTCATCTCTTTTTCATTTGATCTTTTCTCATCCCAGTGGCTCAGTGAGTTGTTTCAGTTTTAGGTTATCTGAAATCTTTACGAAAATTGTTTAGTTAAGCATGGCCTGGGTTAGGAAAGAGTGAAATGGTTTGGGCCAATTCTTTGTTTCCATAGCACCAAATTGGGTTTGTAGGGGATTCACCAAGAGGAAAGGTGTGCTGGTCAGAGGGGAGATGGTATTTGGTTGGCCAGATACTCTTTAATTGCTTTTTTGAAGGTACAAATGTGGATCATTGTCTAGGCAAACTATCTGTAAATAGAATATCTATTGTGCCTTGAAGGTTTTGTCATTTTAGAGATGTTTGTAACCAAAAGCAGATCAACTTTGCATCTAATACAAAAGAAATAGAAAGAAATAGAAATCATCTCCCTGAATACAATTACTGATGTAATTATAATAAATATTAATGTCATTACAATTCTCCTCTTGCTCAAGTTCTTACACTGGCTCAGGCCTTTGCCCTCCAGCTCTGCCTTATGCAGAATTTCTCAGATTCATTAAACCATTCCCACGTGTTCCAGGGGAATAACTGAGGGTTTGGAACATATCTTGGGCAGCTGGTTTCTGCATGGATCTTCCTTGGTGATTCCTGTTGCTGCTGGATGTCATTGCTGGCCTCGTGCCCCTGTGAAGAGCAGAGGGCCCTCACTGTAATGGAAACTAAAGCCTGTCTGGTTTTCTTTAAAAAAAGGGTTAAATTGTTGGTCTGGTCAGTAAAGCACTGAAAGAGAGTCATTTGTGCCAGTGTTGGCTCCATAAAGATGCAGCAGACAGAAAGAGATGCGTGTTTGGGTTTGAATCCTCTGCACCAAGGCAGAAACCCAAGAATTTTGTGCTGTGATGAAATCCCATGCAGGTCATAAATGTGCACCAGTCCATTTTGATACAGCCTAAAGAGTTCTGAGGAGGCTTTTTGCTGCTGCTCTGAGCAGAGTTAACAGTCTGCTGTGGTGCCTCAAGCCCAGAGACAGAAGAAATCCTGGCAATAAAAACGCTTCCTCCAATAACACCTTCACTGCTGGCACTGCTGAACGGGCTGTGAGCTCACATGGAAGCAGCTGCCTCTCACCATCACAGAGGACACATCTCCCAATCAGTTTTAGCACATGGAAACCACAGAATAAGAAAAAAAGCAAATCAGGGCTGAAGCATGACATTTCCACCTCCACAGACAGGAAATAAGAATGGTTCAGTAGTGCTGGCACAAAAGGGACTGAACTCAGCTTTATCGTCTTGGGAAAGCAATAAACACCCATCTTTCAGCAGAGCTGGAGGTCACCTCGTTCTTCCTGCACACCCACTGTGGTTCTCTTGATCCTGCCTCCTGCCATCCCACGGAGGAGGTGGAATAACAAGGATGTCCTGAGGCGTGGGACTCGTTTTGTCCACAGCACAGCAAAAAGAGCCACTCCGTGCTCCAAAAAGCTCCTTAAGCTTCCAAAGAAAACTCCAGAATTGAGGTGGTCTGCTAGATGGGCTTCAAGCACTGTGGGGGCAACGGAAGGGCAAGGTTTTCATGGAGACTTTTGTTTTTCTACACGTGGAAGAGGAAGGCTGCCTACAGAACACGGGCAGGATTTTGGTTGCAAGTACAAATTTTCGTATTTCACAGAATCATAGAACGATTTGGGTTGCAAGGGACCTTAAATGTCATCTAGCTTCAACCCTCATATTGCCCAAATATGTCATATTTCGTATTTCATATTGGAATCAATAAGGAGCAGGTGTAGAGCTGAGTTTTTGTTGTGGCATTCAAGCTACCAGGGTCCCAAGAGCTCAGATTTCAGCCTTAAATTTCATTGCTAAAAGGAAATATTCAATCCAAGCTATGGTAATAGTGGCATGGGTTTCGTGGACCTTTCGGAAGGGACCTCACCTACTGGGAATGCTCCCTCCTTTCCAACTCTCCTTCTCTTTGCCATCTCTGGAAGATACTTGTGAGTAAATCTGGTCTTATGTTTCCATTCCTGGAAGACAGAAGTCTTGGAGAAACGTCTTCCTTCGCTTCTCGGAGGGTTGTGGTAGAGAACATGAATTGTGGTGTGCCCTGTGGCTGGGAATGTCAGAAGGGGACACCTCTCTGGAGACAGGAATGCCAAATCACAGGTTTCCTCCTGCTGAATCCAGAGATATTGTGTGTGATGGGATCATGGGTTTGTTGTTCATCAGGGCTGCCTAACAGCAGTTCAGATTTCAGGACAGGCAAGGCAAGAAATTCCTACTCCTTATTGTTTGTTCTGCAGGATGAAATCCAGTGTCTGAGTGTCCTGCCTAACTTCATGGGTAGCTTGTTTCCTGGATGTCTTGAAACAGATGACCTGGAACAGAGAGGACTTGGCTTTTTCCTCCTGCAGCTGTGAGGGACAGGAATACTGCTCTGATATTGTTGTTTACTGGAATTCACACCACTTTCTGCATTAGTTCCTCCAGCTTGATTTTTAATTTTGAACAGGTTTAGCTTGACGCTGCCATTTCCAAGTGCTGGTCAAAACACTCCAGAGATGGAATAACTTCGGGGGGGGGGGGACATTCCATGGGCTATCAAAAACTCTCCATACACTGTGGCCAAAGACCTGATGGGATCTGGGGGAAAGGTCTTGTCTGATGTTCCTTCAACAAGAGGAGCCATGGCAGTGTCAGACTCCGTTGGTGGCAAAAAAGAGCAACGGGAATCCCTAATTCAGGTCTTACCTGCAGCACAGCATCTTCCTGCCCAGTCCAGCTTCTGACCTTGCTGGAAAACCAGTTTGTTCCACAGGTGTTCGATGACAGGTTTTACAACAGCATGCTTCTGTTAGTAGCGACCTTTCAGGAATGTTACTTGAAGAAAATCCTGACAAACACCACTGAATGGTGAGGTGTGGGTGTTAACAACCCTCACTGCTCACTGGAGTGGGCTGGAGGAACTGGGAGTGGGTTTTGGCTAAAAGCCTTATCCTCCCTTTCACCACTTCCTCCATATCTGCCTCGCTTGGGCCATACCTGGTGGCAAGCATGTCAGACACAGTTAGTTTGATGTGGGATTATTTTATGTCTATCCATCTGACAACAATTGCCATGAAACACCAAAACCTTAGTAGTTCCTAGTGTTTATTTAATATTTTTCTCTTGGCTTCTTGTCCTTAATGCAGCAACTGAAAGCAAAAGAAATACCTTGCCCTTAGCTTGCACTTTCTCTTCCTGCTGACTCTTCTGTTTTCATTCAAATTCAGGGGCTTTCTCTAGAAAACAAGTATGATTAAAGTACCTAATGAAAGCTCACATGGTAGTTTAACTTTTCTGGGTCCAGCACTGCTGTGGTTTATTTACTTGCCAAGTAATTACTGGTTGGAAATTGCAGTTCTACTCACAAGTTTTAGGGCAGTCAAATCAAACAGGAAAGATCATCCTCAAGGTCAGACAGGCCTGAGAGGCTTTAATGTCCCTGTTCCTGATGTGGAGAGGGCACAGACTCATCCAGGTCAGTGGGGAGTTTGTCTTTCCTTGCACCAGAGCCTCCAGCCAAGTGTGGGAGGTGTGTGGATCTCCCTGGTTTTCTGTTTGCTGCCCAAGTGATGTCACCCAAGTTACTTTTAGCTGGAGCACAACAATTAGTCCTATTTTATCCCTCCTCAAGTGGTTTAATTAAATTTTACGGCTTCAAACCCCATACTCAACTGCCAGGGAAATCTAAATTTCCATTAGTAAATGTTCTTAAACAGCCAAAAAAATACCTCAGGTCCTAAATTCACTTAAAATGTGGCAGTGATGAGGAGATGGAAGTTTTAAACTCAGTAATAGGATCATAAGAGAAGCCTCTATCAACTGTAGACCATCTTGGAGCAGGCCTGAAGAGTGGCCTAGAGGAGGTGGGAGTACAGAGGTGAGGTAATCTGGGAGAAGACCCCGTGTGAGTCTTTACTCAGGTATGAAGCATTTGCTTTGTAGGAAGCATTTATTGAAGCAGATACAAATTCCACACCTCTGCCTGTCCCGTGGAGGGTCCTTTTGTCACGGTGCTGTGCAGCCTGGCTGGTGGGAGACTATGGCTGCTGAAAAATTAGAAGCAGAGAAATTCTTCAGCCTTTTCTCACGCAGACTAGACGAAAACAGCGAAGATGGTTTTGTAAATTAATTCTTTATCTTTGCACCTGGAGTTTGTTGTGAAGTGTTGTTATGGTACACTGAGGAAAATGTTTTAAAATGGGTGTTGTACAGCCTCCAGCAATCATTCTAGGAGGTGGTTGACCAAGGGACCAATAATACCATGCTGCTCTTGCGAACCAAGTTATATAAACCGATTTATAATTAATTAAATACTCCACTTTTTTCCACTTTTTCCTGAACTTTGATCGTGCCGTTCTTTGCCGCTCTGTCTACGGACAGCGACAGGAGACACAGGTTTATTCAGGCAGCTCTAGATCCTGAGGCTGTAGAGAAATACCCTTAGTGTTCAGATACTGGGAATATCATGGAATCACAGAATGGTTTGGGTTGGAAGGGACCTTAAAGCTCATCTCATTCCACCCCCTGCCATGGGCGATACCCTCCACTATCCCAGGTTGCTCCAACCCCCATCCCACCTGGCCTTGGGCAACACCTTCCACTATCCCAGGTTGCTCCAACCCCCATCCCACCTGGCCTTGAATACTTCCAGGTCCGAGGAAATCTGCAGATAAAGTCATAAAAGACGTCAAGGATCAGGCACGTGGGAGTATCACAAATGGATTATGGCTACTGGTGTGACCAGATATGAAATAATGATTTACAGCTCTTTTATGGCTGATTGATATCTCTTAGTGTTGCAAATGTGCACTCTTTAATCAATGGATTTTCATTCACATTTTCTGTGGCGATTTGCCCATAAAGGCCCAGAGTAAGTGGTACTTTTTGAACGAGAAATGTTAAGGAGGTACCAAAACTTCAAAATAATCTGGATGTGCTCCCTGTTTTAACCAATCCAACAAAACCCTAATCTGTTAGCTGGTAGATGTGGTGTTTTCTTTGCTCTGTTTTCTTCTCCCTATAGGAGCTCCATGCTGTGTTTCCACAGCCTTAGAAGGGGTTAGAAGCAGGGAATGGCTATGGGGAGAGGATCCTGCTTTCCAGGCTAAATCCTCCCTGATATAAATCTATTCCATTGACGCTGCATTTTATCAGATCAGCTCAGCAGGCAAAGCACAAGAAGTGACACCAAAGCAGGTGAGAGATCTCCACTGTTTGTGTGCCCAAATATTCCAAGCAAAAAAATTTACGTCAGCCCTGTGTTCCTTTTCAGGGAGGAGGAAGACATCAGGAAGTCTCCTAATCCTTGCTGTGTTGCCAAATGATGGAAACGTGAAAGCTGCCAGAAAGAGCAGGGATCAAAAGTGTAAGCATTCAGTAATTTTGGGAGGAATAAAACTAACTATCCCATGGAAAAAAAATAAAAAGCCCTGCAGTTCAGTGTTGTAGCTGTCTCTGAAAGGTATTTGAGTTGACAGCTTAAAATACTTCTTAAAATACTCTCTTAGTCAGTTTATGGTGGTGGTTTCTGAGTTCTTTCAAGTGTCTCCTTTGAAGTTGTGTGAGGATGTATGAGACAATTCACACCAAGGGAGCCTAGGCTGAGAAGCCAGAGAACATAACCCAGGTGGGGTTTTTCTGACCACTCTGAAGATCTTTTTTT
>VZTE01005256.1:385967-451624 GCA_013397775.1 Eulacestoma nigropectus | reverse complement strand
TTTTAATAGGTACGTTCCTAATCAATCTGGGAAATGATACAAAAAGATCACAGCCACATGTACTTACAGGAATGTACTTTGAAGAACACGTTGTGCTCAAGTGTCTCATTTTCACTGCAAACTACTTTGAAACGGAGCTCTCCTGCAGGGTAATTTCTGCAGGCTGTGTGGTTCAGGAGCTCTGCAGAGGGCTTCAGGTGGCACCTCCTGCCTCACAGGGGCTTGGGATGATGAGCTGGATCTCCCAAGCAGACACTTTAGGCACTTAGGGCTGAAGTCACGAATGGGAAATGTTGCTTGATCGTGGTTTAGCTCAGTATGTCTCAGTACACACCCTTAATCTCTCCCTCTTTGGCTTGCTGCCTGGTTAGAAAGCCCCTGAAAATCCATCTCCATTTCCACCAGGAGATTCCTGAGGCATCAGAATGTCCCTTCTGCTGATGTTTCTGGGCAAACCGACTGTCACTGCCCTCAGGGAAGGCGGAGGCAGAGACACAGATGTCCATCTCTTCATTCCCATCCTGGGACCGTGGACATTCCTCCATTTGGCCTGTCTTCTCCAGAGGCCTCTGGCTACCAGGGGAGGGTGTTCCCAGGGCATTTTTAGCCGTGGAGCTCAGTCTGGAGAGTTGATTGAGAGCTGAGCCAGAGCATGGCCATCGACAGAGACAAGGGCTGGCACTGGGGAATGGGATACAGGAGGAATTCTTGGCCCAGGGATGAAGGAGATGTCCCATGCCTCAGAGGTGACTCCTCCAGCACTGAAGGAGTAGGTGAGGGCTGTGATTCTCCTCAGGACTGTGCCTCAGGGCGTTTATCCAGCCGTGGATGGATAGCACTGAGACTGGGAGCCGGCACCTGGAGCCCCTAATTCCCTGCAAGGCTGTGGCTGAAGGCCTGCATCTTCCCTTGGCATTTTCTCTTGGCCAGCAGCTCCCTGATTCCCACCCCAGCTATTTTGGAGCCCGGGCCAAGGTGTCTTGCTGTCTCCACAGGCTGGAAAAGGAGCCTTGGCAGCACTGCTTGCTTTGCACTCAGGATGCCCCGGCTGCCCGGGCTCCTCAGGGATTTAACCCTGCCTGATTTGCCTGAAGCTATGGGCAAGCTCTTGTTCTCAGCTGACCACAGCAGCTCAGGTCACTACTAATTCATGAATAAATTATCCTTGCCAGCCTTTTCATCATCACAGAAATCCATAAAGACAAGTTGTGCTGTTTTTCTCCCCACTCCTTTATCTTACTAAAGTGTGGTTAAAAACGGCTGGTTTAATTACCTTTCTCTTGCTGCTGAACTTCATAAAGCACAATAAGCTTAATAAGAATAAAATCTACCCTGAGCTTGAGTGATGTGTTCACAGCATCTCAGATAACTACAAACCCAAGCAACTGCATGACTAATTTGCCCTGTGTCATTAATTATGTCTTATCTCAGTGGAGAGAATGGGATTGACATTCCTGCAGTGAGTTTTCCTAATAGCTCATATTAATGAAGGAACGAGTCAGGAATAAGGAAGCCAAGCAAAGAGCAAGGCCAGTAGCCGGGGAGGCACAGGGTGTGCCTTGGGATCACACTCAGTGCAGGAAATAAATCCCTGGGGTTATTGGAGGGCACTGGGGAACACGGCAATTTCCTGGGGCTCTCCGGGCCTCACGGGACCAGCAGTTGGGGTTCTGCGTGTGTGATAAGAAGGAAAAGCATGACCTAAACACCAGTGGGCAGGCAGAGGCCATTTCCCCAGAAGCTTTGCCGGGCTGGATGCCCATGATCTGACTTCTCTTGAAGGTCTGCATTTGTCCCCAGACTTTAATTAACCCACTTCTGTTGGTTGTGTTGAGCAATTTGCCATCCTGGTGCCGAAGCAGAAGAGGAGGAAAAAAGGTGATATTTAACCTTCCCACCTCTCCCACAAGGGAGAGAAAAAGGTCTGGAGAGGGTCAGTGCAGAGGGGCTGGATCCTGTCCTCGGAGCCACGGGAAGGTTGTTCTTGGGTTTGTTGGCACTGCTGAAAACTCTGAAGTATGTGAGGATCCTTGCAGGGTATGTGACCTCAGTGTTGCTGTGATTTATTGAATTCACTGTTCGTGGGAGAGCTGGGGGAAGTCCCTAAACCACTGACAAGTGGCCTCTGGGAGAGTACTGGGGAAGGATCTTGCCCATCCCACCCCTTCCCTACCAGGAGCAGGAGCCTGGGCAGTGAGCGGGGTGAACCCTCTGCTCCGGTGCTGGAAGGCAGTTCCCACAAGCAACAGCCCAGCATCTGTCAGGCACTTCAGCTGCAGCTCATAATACTTTTAT
This sequence comes from Eulacestoma nigropectus, assembly GCA_013397775.1. Taxonomy (NCBI): domain Eukaryota; kingdom Metazoa; phylum Chordata; class Aves; order Passeriformes; genus Eulacestoma; species Eulacestoma nigropectus. Next base: position 449,329 of record VZTE01005256.1, on the reverse strand, counting down.
TTTTCCCTTTGTTCTCTGCCTTTTATCCTTTGATGGTTTACCAGGCCACCCAAACCAGAGGAGATCCCTGGGTCTGCGGAGCAGCGTCTCATGCAGCGGAACAATATCAGGGCAAAGAGACGCTCCCCCAGTTTCCAGAGAAAAGGGCAATAGCACTCCTCAGAAGGTTTATTTAAACATGGCTGTTTATTTTTGCTGGAGATTGAGTTACCTTCCCTTATAGGAGTAATGTTTTTGGAATCCTCCTTGTTTCGCCTGTAATAAATCACAGTTGTCTGAAGGAAACGAGCGGGGCTCTTTGTCGTTTTTCTTTGCTTTCCTCCATTGGCAAGTGAAGGAAGTGCCCGAAAAAGAGTAATTTTCTATGAACTTGGTTTTGACATTGTTGGCAAGTCCTTGGCATCTTGGCTACACAAATTACTGCCCTATCTCTGGGCAGACAGAGCACAAAGGCACGGCTCTTGTTTCTAATTGTAGGTTGGCAGGACCTCTGCTATCAGGCAGCACAGACAACAAAGAGAAGAAGAAGAAAGGCTCCCAGCTGGCTCTCAGCGAGGGTGGCAGGGCTGCAGGGAGGAGACCCCAGGTCCTGTTATGACTCCAAGCCATGAATTGTCCCAGCAGTTGCCAACAACCACACGGACAAAGTTTGCTCGCCGGTTTTGTGGCTTCTCGCGGATCACGGGCGTCGTTCCTCAGCGCCGACAGGCAACAATGCAAAGTCGCACCCAGGGCTCTTCAGTTCTCTGCGAGGGGATGGCATTTGGGCTGAGGCACAGCACAGTGACCTCGGGGAACAGCAGACTGATGGGGAAGACTGAGACTTCAAAGAAGTTCTGAAGTGGCTCTGAGTCTTCTCATCCCCTCTTTTTCATCTCTTCCTTTTATTTATTTTTTTTTCTCTCTGATCAACATTTCATTGAGATTTGCTGCTCTGGGCTAAATTGTTTGGAAGTGTTTGGTCGATAGAACAGCTGGAACTGGTAATGTCCAGCATCTAACAGGGTCTGTTATGATGTTGTTTTCCTTGTTTTTCCCCATGAAGTTGTGAAAAGCTTTTACAAAGAATAACGATTTTTTTGTGTAATCGTGAACGTGTACATCTAGAGAAACTGAGGTTGTAAAAGTAGGACAGGAACAGATCATACATCAGCTAGTGAGCAATGGGAGAAGGGAAAAACAGTGTGAAAATCATGGAACTTCTATAACTTTAATTGCCATTTTCCTAGGGAATTGCAATCCCCATCTCTCTGTCCCTGATCGCTTCTTTATGCTTTGAGACAGAAAGATGCTGGGCAACAAGACACAAATATCTGTAAGGTGGCAGAAGTGGAGATGTTTTTTTAGGAATAAAAGGCACCTTCCCAGCACTGACCACCCTTAATGTGATAGAAATGCCTTTATTTGGGATCCTGGCAGGCCACTCTTTGATCTGTTTGAGCTGAAAAATGCTGAGTGCTCAGTTCTTTCTGCTGGGTGGTTTTGTTTCAGTTGCCTCCTTTTGAGCCCTCAGTATTATTGGATTTTTGTGAGTATCTTGGTGTAAAGGTGGTGTTCTCTGAATAGCATTTATCTGTCATTTATGAGAGTAATGTATACTCTGCATTTTCTGTAGTAAACTTTGAAAGCAGCCGTACTGCACAGCTGACAATATATACCCAAGAAAATGAAAAAGTTGCAGTTATTGTAGGCTTTACAAGGCTGGAAACAGGGAAAGTTGTTTTGATTTTCAGCCTCCATCTCTCTTTAGTGGCATTCAGGATTTATAAGGACTTGGAGGGTGTATGGTTCAGCAGAAGCATTTCCCCAGATTAGGTGATGCTCATTCTTTGGTCTCCTTTAAAAATATTAAAAGAAATTTCATCAGATCATGGAGCTCGGAATGTCAAATCGGAGTCTTACACAAATAATCCAGGTTGTGGGGAGCTTGTCTTGCTAAGTGGGTTCTTTGGCATCGACTGGTTTTATTATGGACGGAGCCACAGCAGAACCACATTCGAAAAGGATATTGTTACAACACTTTCAGTATCAACAGTGCTACTTGCAGAGGAATAATCTGTTCCAGATGACTGTTAAGAACGTCTGTCCTTTTTAGAAGGGATTTTTTTGTTGTTGTTTAGCTGATTTATTCTGATAAAATTTGGAATCATTTAGACTCCTGTCAAAGCGTCAGTAAACATGAAGATAATGTGATTCACAGAACGAGCAGTCGGAGAGGCTACTTTCATTTAATTCAATTAGATGGGCTTTTAGATTGGATTTATTTATCTTGAGTAATGTAGCAAATTTTTTCTTCATGAAAGAGGAGGCGGAGTACAATTACTGCAGGCATCAAAACTGCTGGGTTAGTTCCAGGGCTTTTCCATGCCACTGGCAAGTGATGGGACTGCAGTTACCTGCATAAATAACTGCCTGTAAGAGCAGCCGCTGATAAAACAGATGAGATTTTGAGGGGCTTGAAGGAAAAACTCTATTTGTGATAGTTATCACACCAACATTTCCCACCAGACTCATGTGCAAGGCAGGCATCAAACTGAGCTCTTTGAAAATAAAGCAAAAAGATACCTTAAATTTGGCTTTGCTGAGCATGGCTCAGGGGAGTCTGTTCAACTAAAGTTGCTGTAAACTTTCAGGTTTCCTCAGTCTCTTTGTGCCCCTTCTTTGTCCTGGTGCTGGGATAACACCCGTGGTTTTTATAGCGCTGGTGGGGACACATTTGGTATCTCCTGTCCATCACTGACGTCCCTCTGTACCAGATCACCCTGCACAGAGGAACAGGGGGCGAGACAAGGCTGGGAACACCCCTGCATAGAGCTCAGGAGCAACAGCGCAGGTAAAATATTCCACGGCCAGCCTGGCAAGGGGCAATTTTTAAACCTCCCTCTGGCTTTCTGTCTTGCCAGGGATTTCAGCTCATGGGTTTGTGCCTGTGCCCAGGCACAAGGGTGCGAAAAAAGCCTGTTGTGGAGTGCCTCAGATTTTTATTGTCTGTTCTCCTCAAAACTTGCTGTATCTGGGCTCTCTCCCAGCTTCTCCCTAGGCCATTGCTTAGGTCCCTTGGATCAGGTATTCCCAGGAGCCATGGGGAGAGTAGTGGGGACTGACTGGCTGCATCTGGATGCTTCCTCCACTGAGCAAATCTGTTGGTGACCACCCTGACAAAGCTCAGCACTTTCCCCTGCTCTCTGCATTCCCAGCACATCCACTTCCATCCAAATCCATCTCTCCAGCCACTGGATTTTCCCTCTGAGGACTTCATTTTGGTTTTGAGTGTTTCTCCAGCAGGCATTAGTTAAGCCTGAAAGGCTTTTGAAGATGTTCCCCGCAGCTGAGGGCTGCTAAGCATCCAGCAGTGGAAGAGCTTGGGGAGCTTTGTTAGTCCTGGATGAGCAGATTCCTATTTTGTATTTGAAATAGATCTGCACCCGCTTGGTTAACAAAATATTATGCTCAGGATAACTACCTGAACCACCTCGCCGAGCCAAAGAGCCCTAGGAGGGTTCCAGAAAAGCCACTATTAAATCCAGAGACATCAGCATTAGTGAAGTAGGACTGAATTAGCTCCAGCTGGTGCTGGCTCTCACCTGAGGCTCAGAAATAAGTAGCTCCCTGGAAAAGAAGGGAAGATGAAGGCTGTGCTAACAAGGACCAGAAGCAAGCTTGGAGCTCGGGTCACGTTCTGTTTCCAGCCCTATCAAGTCCAGTCAGAGACAATTTTTCTCCTCCCATCACTTGTGCACCAGCCACTCCATCAAAGCCAAATTCCTCTGGCAGTGGGGAAGGATCCAGTCCCACTGCTGGAGCACTGGAGACATGGGTTGCCCCTGCTTCCAAGGTCTAGGTGAGCAGCAGAGATGCCTTGAAACTTCTGTTTTTCTTCATTCATTTAACTCTTTGTAACTGTTAATTGCATGTTAACCATGATCAGAACTCACTACCAAGGGCTTCTGTCCTCTCTGAGCAGCACCATTGAGTGCAAGTTTTGAGATATTTGGGGAAAATGATGGGTAAACCTCAACCATTGCTCTGTGCTGAACATGACTTAGAATAGTGACTTCTGAGCAAATTAAAAATCATCACTCACATCACCTGGATATTCAGAAACCTTCACTGTGTGCTTCTGAGCAGTTCTTGTGACAAAAGGGGTCTAAGATGAAACAGGGATTTTCAGACATGAACCATTTACTGCTGTGATAGGTAAGCTCTGCTCTCACATATACCACACTATTATTTTTAATTAACATCTGTAGATTCTCTGGAAAACCCTACTTGCCACGTGAATCTTTATATCTAAGCAACATTGAAAATGCCTGTATTCCTAACTGTACCTAGAGCTACAGAGTCAGAAGGGTTTGGGTTGGAAGGGACTTTAAAAATCCTCTTGTTCCAATCCACCTTCCACTATCCCAGGTTGTTCCAAGCCCCGTCCAACCTGGCCTTGGACATTTTCAAGGATGAGCCATCCACAGTTTCTCTGGGCAAGAAGGAGATGGGTATTCATACGAGTGTGGCAGAGCTTTGGGGTGTATTGTTGGGCAGAGATGGATATGATGAGGCATGGAAAACATAAATTCAGCTGTCTGGGATCACGGGGTGAGTAATTATCCCTGTGGGAGCACAGCAGGTGGATTAGTTACTGGGCTACCTCTGCAATAAGCAATTAAGGGAAAACATCTGTTTCACATCACCCATTTCTCCTTTTCCAGGATACTCCTCTGGTTTGTCTCTCTGATGCTGCAACCTGGAGACAAGTCATTTCTGTGACGAGGCTGTGCAAACATCGTGTGTTCCTGTGTGGAAAGCAGGGGACAGGGCCAGGAGCAACAGGGCACGGTAAGGAACAGCCGGAATGAACCCGACTCCCTTGTTTTATTTTCTGTTGGGTTCTGCCTTGTTCTGTTCCAGAGGGAAGCTGTTTCCAGGGACTGGGAACAGCCCCGTTAGAGGCGCAGAAAATAAACCCAGGAGCCAGCTCTGCTCAGTGACTCAATATCTCTGCTGCCATCTTGAGTAAGAGGAAAGTCTGAGCATCTGATCAAACTTTTCCTGCTTGATCAAGGTTTTTAAAGTGGATTTTGTTAAATTAGCCAGGCCAAACCAATATCTGGTGCGTGAAGTGTCGGAAAGGCTCTGTTTGCACCAGGAAAAGTTTCCATGCTCACCAGTGCTCCAGGGTATCCGTGGCTGATGCTGAGTGTCCTTGTGCTACTGAAAACTGAGAGCAAGTGAAGCAAAATGGTTTTTTTGGATTACCAGCAGGATTTCTGCATGCTTTGGGTGGATTTAATTGGGAGAGATTCTGCTCAAAATGATGGTAAATCCAGAATAACCCTGCTTTAGGTGAGCTGGTTTCAGTACTGCTGCTGTAGATCAACATGCACAGAAGTAAGAGAATGGTTTTCCCCCCTAAATTGTGGCTATTTCTTCCTGGGATGTGTTATCCAGTAGCTAAATCTGGTTGTCTATAGATTATCACAATGTCCAGGGATCTGCATGTTAACAGAACATAGACAGAAAAATAATTTTTAAAGGGTGGACTTCATTATTTAATTTATCCACTTCGCCTGAGCAACCATTGCTCTCCCTGAAAGCCCCTTATCCTTACTGCTTTTGTCTGGGATTTATTTTTCAAGTAAGGATTAGATTAAATTTCTGTACAAGTATTTAATACACTTGATCAGAAGTGTGGGGTTTAGCAATGCCTTGGTGTGTCACCTGCTGTGCACACAGCAAATGTTGGTTATTTTCTTAACATCTTGGTCTAAACTCGTGAATATACAACTGGAACATATAGTTGGTGGAGAAATGTATCCACCCTCCTTTAGAATGACATAAAAATCACACGTTTAACTTAAAGTACAATGGATTTGCTGCTTGGCTTGAGGTGCTTAAGCAATATTAGAAACTTTTGCCTAATCTCTGTTTTACAGATTAAAATACAAGTATTTCCAGTGCAACCAGAATTTATTAAGGCAGGCTATTGCCCAGGGAAATATGCCTTTGGATGTGTTTCTATCAGCTCTCCTGGAAAAACAAAAAAAAAAGAATGTAATTAGTGTTGCATAAACTTCCAGAGAGAAAAATGGGCCAAAACCTAAGTGCATAAAGGGAATATTGCAACTGTGGAGTGTAAATTGCTTGTGGCTGCCAGGCTGGTTGTTGTTCCCGGGGGCCAATGCCAGTCAGAAAGTCCTAACTGGAAGAAAGCAGCGAGGCTGGAGATGTCCAGGAGAAAGATGAGATGAGCTGTTGTATAAAATTGGGAAAACAGAGTCTCAGAGTGACAGCTAATTTGTTCTATGTATACCTTGTATACCCATCAGTGAGATTCAGGCCAAAAAGAAATTATTCCAGTCCCTGGTGATGGGGTTTCACTCTGAGTTCAGGGAGACTCCATTGGCTCATGAGATGTTGCTAAATAATTTTCAGTAATTGTCCCATTCTTTCTCCTTTTCATGGTGGAATCAATTTTGTGGATCAGCTCCTCTTTCAATTAAAACAGCTGATTAAAATCTCTCCATGCAGTGAGATCAGATTTGGGTGATTCTCACAACGCAGTGGCTTGATTTGGTGGGGAAGATGTTCATCTGGGACTGAGCTGCTCTGGTTTCCCTCCTCACTTCTCCTTCTCACCTCTTGTCTGCCGCAGTTATTATCAGCAGGGATGTTTCTTGCAGCATTTCTGAACAGCACCTGGGCTGGAAGCTTCCATCCCCTAAGTGCTGCTGAAGCATAAATAAGAGCAATAAAGAGCCTTTTCCCTCTGCTAATAATTTATCGGTGTTTTCATGCAGAATTCTGGCCTGGAGCAAAATATAATTGGCAGGCAGCTTTTAGCAGGGGAGGCCACAGTGACCTGTTTCAGCAAGGGACCACGGAATAACAACCCCATGTTAGGCTCTAAACATCACTGAAATCAGAAACAAAGCGTGGCTTGGAGAGCTCCTCCAGGATTTAAGGCTGGTTTCCCCATTCCTTCCCTGAAATATCTGGGGGAAAAAAACCCCAAACAAACAGGAGGACAGAGATTAGGTTATTCCATGTGTCAGTGGAGAAATAGCTGTAGTAAATAGGTATGTGGTGTAAAAATGCAAGTCTGATCTGTCCCCGAGCCTGTGACATTTGCCACACATTTGGGTTCCCCAGCTTTGCTAAAAACTCTGCCCTGAGGGAATTTCGACAGCGGCAACCCACGAATGAAGAAAACAGAGGAGTGCATAATTTGCAGGTTAACTCCAATTTCTAAATGAATCATTTGATGTCACATACCCTTGAAGATATGAAATGGTTCTAATTAAAGGCAGATGTGTGAAATACAGCCTATGGGATGGATGTAGGGAAAACATACTTCTCCATGTGAGGGGCGAAGCCCACAACCACAAATACCTCTCCAGTTTGGTGGCCTCAAAAATGCATCCACAAATATTATTCATCTCAGTGGTCTGCAAAGATTTATCAGGGGTTGCAGCTTCCTGAAAACATCTGTGAGACTCAGGGGTTTGAGTTTGTGTGTTTGTCACTTGGCAAACAGTCACTTTCTTTTACTATACCCACTAAGAGGGCAGCAATTATGAGTAAGACAGTCTGGAAGAGACTGAAGTGTTCAAAAATGGATATTATGGGGAAAATATAGCCAGATGTTTACAATAATTTCTCCAATTTAAAGTCATGAAAAGCGTCTTTCCACACGTCAGTATGTCTGCTTACTGCTTTTTTGTGAGGGGGAGAATCTTTTAGAAAGGAAAATCTGTCTGAATTTGCCCCAAATACTTTAAAAATAACTTGTCATTTTGGATTGTGAAGGATAGTTTGGGTTGGAAAGAGATTTTAAAGATCATCCCATTCCCTCCCCTGCCATGAGCAGGGACACCTTCCACTATCCCAGGGTGCTCCAAGCCCCGTCCAACCTGGCCTTGGACACTTCCAGGGATCCAGGGGCAGCCACAGCTTCTCTGGGCACCCTGTGCCAGGGCCTCAGCACCCTCACGGGGAAGAATTTTTTCCTAATATCCCATCTAAATCCAAATTTTTGCACTTTAAAGCCATCACACCTTTGCCCTATCACCAATGCCCTCTCCAACAGATGAGCACTGAAACTCCAGGGCTTGAGTAAGAGGTGTCTTATTGATGAACAGCCACCACTTCCCTTATGGATATTGTTGAATCATTATGTTGTATCTATGGTTCTACGCTTTCTCCATGCTCCCTAAGGCATTTTTAAAAGATATTCCTTGCTAGAAATGAGAAAAAAGGAGAAGTCTCCATGGGATACAGGCCTGACAACCTGTCAGAGATAATTCACACACTGGAGTGTGCTACAGGCTGGGAGGGTACAAAAATGCACACAACCAACACCAGCATTTCTTTCCCACATGACAGAGACTGGAGTGCCACTCATGTCCCTCAGAGCTCTGGTTTGTGAAGGAACCACAGCATGAGCTGCTGAATATCAGTGCTGGTTTAAATCCTTGCTGATGATTCTTATTTTCTATCCCTCCCTGTCCAGCTGAGATGGGTATTTTTAATGACTTCTGGGCACAGAGCTGGAGAGCAGAGACAAACAGTGAGTCCCAGAATTACTGAGGTTCCTCATCTCCCCTTTTTAAAAACAGGATAGAATGGGGATTTCTCCTGTGCTTCAGTTCTCTAGAACGAGCTATTGGACCTGATGGAGTTGAACCCAATGATTCCTGTCCCAGCTCAGGATATTCTATAATTCTGTGATCTTTTCCTACAGCTTTTCTCATTTTTCTTCTTGACTTTACCCCTTTGATGCTATTATGACTCATAGATGTTTTCTCCAAAGCCCCATCAATTTCAACACAATAAACATTCCAGATAATCCATCATTTAAAAAAAAAAAAATTGATATTTGTTCAGGTTTCTGCCTGTTTCAGCTTTCCAGTCCCCTGAAGAACTGGAAAGTTTTTCTCCAGAGCACTTAACATGTTGGTTGAGGATTTTTCCCTTTTACCCTTGATGCTGAACTCCAATAAAATGTGTGTGTGTGTGTGCAAGAGCTGCAAGGTCAGATGTGCAAATAGATAATGAATTGTTGCAGGTAAAATGGACTTAATCCTTGGGTTTTGTTTTGGGTTTTTTTTAAAGTGATCTGTCTCCTCTCTGAAATTTTTATATTTGCACTTAGTTTTCTCAGAAGACAACACGGAAAGGAGTATTTTGGAGGAATTCCATTTTTGTCCTGAAATATTAACTTGTCTGAAGGACGGCAAAGATAGAAAATCTGGGGGATAGGAACAGAAATCAAAACTATCCAACAAAATGCTGCATCATTTCCCTGGAAGGAACATTCAGTTTACTGTAAATCTGCTGGTGATTCCTGTGATCACAGTCAAAGGTCAACGCATTCTTGGTGATTCTCCGAGACAAAATCTGTTGGTTTATCTCATGTAACAAAAACACAGTGTGAAGATACTGAGGAGAATGGTTTACAAAAAATCTTACAACCAGAAAAGGTGGCTTTTGGTGACATTTGAATCCTCATTGTGACAAAACTCAATCCCGATTCCACCACAGAAATCTTGAAATACGAAAGAAAACCAAGGGATAAGGTAAGTGCTTTCAGACCCAGAACTAGGCATTTGTAAGATACAAGTCAAAATCCAATTGGGTTAATTTTTGGGAATGTGGGAGATTACAGTTTAAGATAAATGAGTATGGCTGTGATGGAAGAATCCTTTAAAAACGGTGCTTTATGTGCTAGAAAAGGGCTTGTAACACAACAAAGGCATTCCCTAAAATAGAAAGCCCAATAGCAACATAAAACACTCATCATGTTTTCAGTGAGAGGTGAGGATTTGCACTCCTAACCTCCCACGATGGAGCTGGGGCTTGAATAGCATTTCTGTTCCCTCCTCGGTTGAGCTAATGACAGATCTGAAGAAGTGTCAACACCGCAGCCGAAAAAGCTTGAGGTGGCAGGAATGTTGTTCACAGGGGACGTGGGAGTCACAGCAAATACTCTCCTCAAGGCTGGTTACTCCTGACTAAACAGTGTTTTCAGCAGGAAAAGCCAAAAACTTGCCCAGAGGCAGTGGAGTGCTCCAGATGAGTCCCATGCCTACTCCAGCAACGGCGGGTGAGGTAATGCTCTCCCTGGCTCCTCTCTTGTCTCCTGCTGCCAGCCCTGGCTCAGGCTGGGATAGTTGCTATTTATTTGCTATCTATTTGTTATTTTTTATTTATTTGCTATTTATTTGCTATTTACTCTTTGTTATTTATTTATTTGCCATTTATTTGCTTTATTCAGAGGCTGATGTCACCCGTGGTGGAGGAATCCAACCTGACTCCTGATGGCTCCGTGTGTCATTTTCGTTCTTGGCAGGGGGAGTTTGTCTTCTGCGACTTCACCTTCCATAAAATTAGCAGGTTGGGTGGAAGTCACCTAAACTCCCCCCGTGAGCTCTGTGTAGGGAGGTTGGCATCGCCGTGCAGGTCCTCCGAGGTCTCTTGGACACCTGTCTGAGTTGGGGATGAATCACGCTCTGGACACAGCAGGAGAGGAAACGGCCTCAAGTTGAGCCAGGGGAGGTTGAGATTGGATAGTAGGAAAAATTTTGTCATGGAACGGGTTATCAAGTGTTGGGACTGGCTGCCCAGGGAAGTGGTGAAGTCACCATCCCTGCAGAGATTTAAAAAACGTGTGGATGTGGCACTTGGGGACGTGGGTTAGTGGTGGGCTTGGCAGTGCTGGGTGAATGGACGGACATGATGGTCTTGGAGGTCTTTTCCAATATTAATAATTCCATAATGCTATGACATGACAATTTTTCTTCAGGGGTTGCAGAAATACTGATTTTCTAACCCATATGTGAAATCTTAGTTTGAGATGGTGAAAATTAGGAGAACTGAGTGATGGTGGTCTGGAGAAGGGGCTCTGATGCAACCTCATGGTTCTCTGACTGATGAAATCTGGATGAACACGTGGGAACAGCTCATCCCAAGGGCAGTGAGGGGAGAATGAGGGGAGAAATTGAGGGAAGTTTGATTATTTTATGATTTTTTCTCCATGTTTTGGTTCTCTGGACAGCATATTCCAAAGCTGTTTTCCAGTTTCTAATCAGTGTTGCATATATCAACGATTTGGAGGAATTTGGGATGGATTGCTCCGAGACAGAGCAGAGCTCAGCCCAAACTCTTGCAATCCTTTGAGTTTGGATTTTCACAGGTAAGCCCAGCCTAGGAAAAACTTGCCATTTTTATAGGAAATAACTGGAAAAAGAACATTTCCCTGCCAGAGAGTGAAACACTGCAAAAATCTCACCCGTGAAACACAAAATAAATTCATTGAAATAAGTCCCATCTTACTTTTGGTGAGTGAGGTGGAGTTTCACAAACGTGTTGATGTTTTCACAAGCTGATGATGCCAGATATGATCTCTACTGAATTCTTATATTTTCAGATAAAATGTGGTGCTCCCACAAATTTGTCAGTTTTGCTCCCTGGGACATAACTTTCATTTTAGTTTCAGAGGGTTGCCAAGGATCCCAAATTTGAGTCAGAAACTGGTACCACACCTAACATTTGCAAACAAAAATAAGAATCAAAATGTTTTGTTTCTATCCTTTCAGTACTTTTAATTTTGTTCATTATTAAATATTTTAATTTCCTTCCCTTCGGTGACCTTCAAAGTTCAACTACAAATGAAACCAAGAATTTTTTTTTCCACAAAGAAAGTATTAAACAAAGTTTGTTCCTGTTTTTCCATAATTATTTCAAGTGTTGATCAGCTGACATCTTTCCAGAAAGGAAAACAGACAAGAAGCCCTTGAAAGCAAAAGAGACAAGAGGTCTTTGTTGATGGGAGGAAATTTTTGGTTTCTTCTTTCAAAAATATTGCAGGCATTTCTTATTTCTGAGAATTTACTTCTGCTTATGGAAAACAAAGAAGAGAAATTCCAACTGGTGCATGGAGGCATCAGGTGTTGGCTATGAAGCATTTGCCAGGCAGGGACAGGTTTATAAAAGGCCTTGGAAGCCACGTAGGGGAAATGAGGTTTTAATCAGATTTCACTCAGGTGTCCAAAAAATGGATTTATTTCTAAATCACCAGTGACCTGTGGCTCCATCTTTGCAAATCCAGTTGTTATTCCCAGCGAGAACTCCTGTTTCTCGACAGATCTGAAATTCAGGCTGCTTCGCCTTTAGAAATCAAAAGGAGCCCTTTGTGCTTCTGAAATTCCGGCCTTGGCCAAGTGCTCTGCAGCCAAGAACAAAAGTTAAGTGAACTCAGAAAGAACAAGTCATCAGCCTGACCTTTGGTCATCAGAAAAATGTAAAACATCTTAGATTTATTCCCCAAATCCAAGTCAGGTTTCATCTGTGCTGAACATTCAGTGAAATAACTGGGAATTTCACGAATTAGCCAACCTGGAGTCACTGCTGGCAGTGGGGTGTCTGGGTGATTTGTACTTGACAGTTTGTAAAGACCAGAATCCAGCATTCCAACCTGGTGGAAAGAGTTTTTTAAGGGTTTTTAATTTGATTTAGATTTGGTTTTTTGTTGTTGTGTGCTTTTCCTTTTTTTTCTTTTTGCGATGGTGGGGGGATGTTGTGGTTTAGATTTTTTTTTTTTTGTTTGTTTAAATTGTTGTAAAGGAATTTTTTCCAGCATAGTGATTGGAGCTTGTTTAAGTTTCTATTTACTCCAAAGAGTTGTTATGGAAGAGCAAACCTCATTGTTCTAAAGCAAAATGAATAAATGATAAATGAATGTGTTGGCAGCAGTAAAACAAAATAATTTTGTCTGGCGAGAAAGAAGGTGGAGGTCCTGATATTTTGCTTTTCTCATCTCCATCCTCCTGCACGATGGGTGATGCTCTCCCATGTCCCTCAGGTCATTGTCCATCGCAGGACTTGAGAAATTTCTTAAATGTTTTTTATTTTATGAATAATCACTTCACAGACAAAATCTTTTTGGGAGATAACAGCCGGAAGAACAAGGAGCCCCTCACAGTGGAAGTCACAACACGTGGAAATGTAATGTTCATTGTGATAAAAAATACCTGAAAATGTAGAGTCATTCTGCTGTTTGCTGTACCACAAATATCAAACTGCACCCAGGAAAGGGGAGAACTGGTTTAATAACATCTGGTCTAGATAACTTTGAAATGTCTGCCATGGTAATTACATGCTAATGATATGATTTCACACTGCTTATGATCTCAGAAGCACACTGTTTCTAATTACACATTACCCAGAAAACGGGCCTTGCTGCCTTCTGTCTTTAAATTATTGTTTTTATCCAGACACCACTGTCCAGGTAGGTAATAATATAGCTACTGCTGCTTCTGAGAACCACCTGATCACTGATGGATTTATGCTCACTACATAAAAATCCTTTTCCTGAACCCTGCAAGTTCAAAAAAAGTGTAATTAGTGCTGCATTTCAGTCAGAGAAAATTTCAAAAGAGTGGTAGGGGATTTTAAATGGCTTTCTATGAATAAAAGTAGAAAACTTCTGTTCTTGAAAATACAGTTAGTGACTTCTGCCTCACCATTTTGCATAGCAACAAGTCTTCTTCAAGTTTTAGTCTTTCAGACACCTCTCCCCATACGCAGCACTGAGTTACTTCCCTTTAAAATCAGCCTCCAGAGATGCATGTGCAGCTTCCATGGCTTGCAAACATCTTCCCCCAGCACTTACCTCGCCAAAGAAATGTTATTTCTGACGCCCTGCCTGCAGTACTTTGTGTTCTCTCTTAATCAATCAAAGTGGCCTTATCTTTGTTGCACTTCATCTTGTCTAACAAGCCTTCCCAAAAGCACCTGAGTTTTATTTCTAGGAATAAGTGTGTTGTCTTATTGGGACCATGTGTTCTTCAGAGCCTGCCCTGTGCCCTCACATAGGAGAATCCACATTGATTCATTTGCAGAGCATGAACTTTGAATACTCACATTATTTTTATTGAACTTAACTCTGGTTCTTTCTATCCTCTCCCCTTTCCCCTGTGCCCTCCAGCTATATCCAGCCACAGAGTCAAAACAGGAATAAATGGAAAACACATTGAAAAGAGGATTATGTCCATATGGAGGAGGATTGGCATCCATTCCCAAACCGTGGAGACCGTGTTATACCAGCCAGTTTTGCCTTTGGTTATCCAGCTAAGATGCTTGTGCAGGTGAGTGAGCACCCAAGGAAAGGAGGGATGCTCTGGGAAGTGTCTCAGCAGAAAGTGTTGGTCAACCTCATAAATCTCTGCTCAAATCCATCCTTTCTGTGGTCACAGTCTGGGAAGGATTTGAGTTCTCTTCCCATCTCCCTGACTGCTCTGTCAGGTTGGATCATGGTAAGGTAATAAGAAACCGGCTCGAGATTCCTGGCTCTTGGCTGGGCCATTGTCACTTCATTGTGACCTGAGCAGTGCTCAGGAGATGTGAGGCCACCTCTGAGTGAGCTTGATTTCTCCTGATGTTGATAAAACTCAGCCCCAGCCTTGAGTAGGTCCCGGTTGAATTGCAACTGTGACTCAGAAAGAGACATAAGAAAGCAGGGAAAGGAAAAAGAAGAAACTGTTCAAACCTCAGCAAGGTTTTGTCCATCTTCAGGAGTGGTTTGGAACAGGGCGCTGACATCTGTTTGGAACAAATGCCACGTACTGTCCCTCCAACCCCACCTTCCACAACAAGTCAGTCCTGATTATCAGTGTGGATGTGCTGCTGAAATCTGGTCCTGAACTATGAAATTTGCTCTATAACCTTTTGTCATTCCCAAAATGAAAGTTGTCCAAGTACATCTTCATCCCACAACTTTCCTTGGAAATTATCTTCAACCCTCACATCATACTGAGGGATCTCTAAAGCCAACAAGATCAGGGCAGGAGCCCAGATTTCTCCATTTCTCCTCTCTGAGCCTCAGCTGCCCAGAAGGTTGGTAAATACCAAAATGGCTATTTTAATGGTGAGAAATCCATTAAAAAAACCCTTCTGGGATTGTAGAAACGTGAAAGCTCTCACTGCAATGGTAGCAGAGTGCTGAGAATCAGGCAGGATTGTGCCCACAGCTCAGTTTAAAAAAAAAAAAAGCCAGATTAATGGGCATAATCAAGGCTGACATTGAGTAAGAGGCAAGAACGAGTAATCAGAGCCCAACTTAGCTGATGCTGGCATTACTGAGAGCCTGGGGCACAGTCCAAGGATAAAAACATAACGTCTTATCTAAGCAAGGAATCATTTGTGCACCAATGGTTACAACATGTTCTTGAAAAGGGAAAGAAGGAAAAGGAAAGTATGGCATATGAAATTATTTTATTCCCCAGAAACGATAAGAAAGCAAAGCTAAAAGTTCCTACACCCAGTCTTTATAGAGGAAAAGCCTATCTAGAGTTAACCCCTTGCAATATCCACTGTAAATCCCCAGGAGACAAAAAAAATATTAAAAAAATGGTGAAACGAGGATTAAATCAAATGAGTATAATGAAGACACTTAAAAACTCAGATTTTGGAATATTTCTTGCTATTTGGAGATTGCTAGCATCCATGGGGCCAGCCTGCTCCTCGGTTCAGTGAGAGTTCAGGCAGTCTGGCAATCTCATCCTTTTGGCCTAGGCTCCTTTTCTGGCAACTCGTCTCCCTGTTTCTCAACACTCTTCTTTTCCTCCAGATTCAACAGGATGTTGACCTGGATCTCTCAGAACAGCTCATGGAGAGGAAAGACCCTCTGACACAAAACCACGTCACTGGAGAGGGAACTGTAATGTCAGGGAGGGCATCTGGAAGATCAAAGTGGGAATAAACCAATCACTCCAAGCTGTATGGCTTTGCATGGCTGAGTTTTATTTCCAGTCTTTTGAAGCACAGCTCATGAGTCTTGACAAGGAAAGAACTTTTGTGCAAAACAAAAAAAGCTCGTTCGTGTAAAATTCAGTAAATTTAAAAAAGCCACAGGCCTGAGGGGGAAAAACTGGAATTGAATTTCCGTAATACGGACCTTTCCCAGAAAAGCCAGGCGCGGGTCAGCGTGAAATGCAACACCACACATCTGCGAGGGAGTCTGCCCAGCTCCTCCCAGCCTTTTCCATTTTCATCACTCGCCATTGTTTGAAACCTTCCACGATGACAGCTCTCAACCACAGTCCAGCTCCTCCCCAGCGAGAGCTCTGGGACACTGGGGCTGCCTGGAGCTGGGAGGAAGGCACAGGTGAGAGGGATGGAGGGTGGTGAGTGGAAGTCACGTCCTCCACCTCACCTCTGCCTATGGAGCAGAGTGAAACCATGCGTACAGCTGGAATGAAGCCTCATTTTCCCCTTCCAGCAGCAACTCAAGGTGTACCCCAGTGTGAGGACTGTAGTGTCTCACAGAAATGACTCAGTTCTCAATGCTGACCTGTCTTGATGGTGTTCATCCAGTGGGACATGGATTTATTGTCCCCATGAGCCTCAAGTGACACCATTTGCTCTTTCCCCAAGGGCTGGTAGGGGAGCAAGGTGACAATTGGTGATTGGACATGACCACTGCTCTGTCCTGGGAGAGTGACATGTGTGCTACGGCCTCTCCTCAGCCCTTCTCAAAATGTTTGTGCAGGAGCAGCCATAAATCCGGCTATATTGACCCGAAGATGCAATCCAAGGCGTTTGAGTCTAGGCCTTATCTACATCACCTTATCAGGAGCGAGAGAGCGAGATGCACCCCGGGAAGGGAGGGGACTGAGCCAGAGGGATCGGCCTCATCCCTTCTGTCCTGGCACGGGGAGGGGACTGCGGGCAGAGCTGGGTAATGATTTGTCATCGCAAGGACCGGGGTGTCTCTCTTTGCAGAGGAAACCTTGGCCGTGATTGACAGCAGGGCTGTTTCTGCCGCTTCCCTCGCTGTTGTCAAGTAATAATGAAGCTTTGTCAGTCCATCATGGACATGGATATGCCAGATTATGTCGACTCCTTGGACTCCTCTTATACCATGCTGGAATTCGACAACCTCCGCGTGCTCCCCAGTAACACCGGTGAGATTTTTATTCGTTTCCTCTCAAATAAGCTCCACTATCTTTGTTATAAAGCTGGATGCCGAGGAAAGGCTGGTGGGAGGTGTGGGGCAAAGGGTGGAAGGGGTAATATTTAAGCAGCTGACCTGTCAACCTCTGTTGCACCCGTGGTTATGTTTGGGCTGAAACGCAACCCCTTCGCTTGCCAGTCCCGTTTTGGGTTATTCTTTTCGTTGGTGGGCTGAGCGTCACGTCCTGAAGAGCCCACCAGGCTTTGCAGGTGTTGGTAGAGGTCTTCATGGTGTTCCCTGGGTTTGTCCCCCTGTATTGCTTATGAGAGGAGTTATTACTAATATTTCTCGTTAAAATGTGTGTTTCATTCCTGTCTACGACTTCGGTTGATGTAATCCTTGGGAAAACATGTCGTCCCGAATGGCATTTTTCTGTGACCGCGTGTCTCATTTAAGTTGGTCCCAGGGACTTGGGTTGAGAAGCGATATCCAAATCGTTACTTGCCTTATATTTTTTTTCTGGCTACCGAGATGGTCCGACGGTTTTTAGGGCGCAAAAAGACTTGGCTGGGAAGCAGGAGTGTTTATATGCCGAAACTTCCGCTTTGTTCACAGGAATAAGGCGCTTTGTGTGGTATTTAATCTTTTTGCAGTCAAAAGAACTCTGACATAAAGTGAACTCCATTCTGTGAAATCAGCTGCTAATCTGTGTAAAATCTGTGTAAAAGTAAAGGGTATTTTGGTCATACTGTATGAAATCAATTGTGTAACTGAATGAGATTCCAACATTAGCGATCCCTTCGGAGAGTTTTGGCAGCCTTTGCTTCTAATTCGTTAAGGAGCTTAGTGAAATTAAGATGGGATTTTCACATTTGCTCATTATCTGGCTCATCAAAAGAAATCAGAGTTTCAGTAGGGATATCACCTACAATATAAAACGATTAGAGTTATTATTGTGGGGCATAGAGGGAGGTCAGGAGACAAGTAAACTTATAAGGCCCAAAGAAATTTGAATTTAAAATTGACTTCTGTAAAGCTCTGGCTGTCCTCGAATCAAGGATTTTCAATAGATATAGTTTTTTGTCAGCTCCAGATAGACTGGATCTTATTCTTGCAGAAAGGTTTCCATCTCCCATCCCACTCCAGAAATGGTATTTAACACAGATGTTTCACTTTGTCACTTCCCATTGAACAACAAGATATTTTTCACTTTTTGAAGTGGCACAAATTTCCTCAAAATTTGATATAATTTTGCAAACGAACCACCAACGCCTGTTTGGGCTCTCTGTTGATTCACGCAGTGGAACTGACAGGTTGAGTTTTTTTCTGAACTTTATCAAGCTCGGTACCATGTTATTTGTTTAGCTGTTAATGACTAACCAGCTCTCTCGGGAAGTAGCTGCTTTGAAATTAGCTTGTTTGTCTTGGGTAAGTGTCCTTTTCTACAGTTTGTAAAAATAACTTCAAAAAACGCCTGAAATGGCCATGCATGGAAATCTATTGCTGTCCAGCTGAGTTCAGTCCCCCGAGGGAACTCAAAATCACGATTTCCTTGTAGATTCAGAAATATTTTAAAACTTGTTAGAATCAAGAAACAATCTCATTTTAGGTATTTTTTGCAATCATATTGGATTTTTTTTGAGATTTTTTTATATCTCTCCTAAGACTCATCTGTATTTTCCCTACTAAATGATGGCAGCTTTGCCCTCTATAAACACGAACAGGAAGGGATGCAATATTTATTTTAATGGACTCAGTGCAGTTTCTTACCTTCTGAACAATTCCAAAAGTGAAAATTGGAATATTATCAAATAAGGTCATGCTTTCTCGAAACCAACTCTTTCCTTCTTCAGAACATTATTTCACCAAAATTTTGGATGGATTAATTTTCTGGAGCACTTCCTGTGCTTAGATGTTTCTTCTTCAGAAAGCTGCTATCATTCTGAGATTTGCCCAGATATGTATTTTGGATTTTCTATCTTCAAATATCCCATAATTTGCCAAATATTTTAAGATTAATTCAAAATAAAGAATAGAACCCTTTATGGGAGTGATATAAAAAAAAATATTCTGGTTTAAATAGAAAGACTGGCAAAAGGAAAGGAGACAAAAATCACTGCTAAGTCTGTCTTTCCCTTGTGGAGTATGTTGTAACACGCAGAAATTTTCCCATTCTGTGCAAATTTGTTTCCTTCACCTTGACTGGCAATACAAGCCATATTCTCAGGTCTTTTTGTGTGGTTAATGCCTATTTCCTCACGCTCTTGTCAGAGTTGTCTCACTGTGATTAAGATACAAAGCATTATTGCAGTGCAGCCCCAATCGTTCTGCCGAGAGTCGGGGAGCGCTTTCTCCCAGGGTGGTGCTCATTGTCCCGCCTTGGCACACACACACCACGCTGATCCTTGGGACTTTGGCACAAGGTTGGTAAAACTTTTCCCAGCCCCACTGGAGTCTGACCCAATTCAGACCATGCAAAAGGCACCAGAGAGGTTTTGGCAGTGATTTACCATCCCTTGAGGTGCAGGAGTGCCTGGAACAGTTCTGGCCTTTCCAGGTGGCCCCTTTATCATCGTTCCGGTAGGATTTGGGATCACTAAATCACAGCTATGTTTTATATCTCAAAAACCCTTCTATTTGCTAATAGCTGATGTAGAAAGAGGCCAACCTGCACGTGGCCAGGGTTTAAACCCCCTCCTGCCCTACATTTGTGTGTACAGATTTCGCAACGCTGGCTTTGGCACCGAGTTTGGCTCTGTGTGTTCAACCCACGCTTGTGATGTGTTCGCATTGTAGCCCAGCACACGTAATTTGGGGATTTGTTAACTGCAAATTATGTGCGCCAAAACTTGGATTGCTGAGTAGATAAAAGCCACCCTGGAAAGTATTGCAAGACAGTTCTCTTTTACAATGTGCATCTAGAAGAGCTGTAGCCAGTAATGGAACTGAAAGGAAAAGCAGTGCAGGGGTCAGGTATCACGAGAACATCCTCAGTGTCATTTCTTATCACTGTAAAACTGGCGTTAGCATTTCAGCCCTGGTTAGGCAATGATTTATGTACACAGGCAGTAGGTATCAAAAATTTGTGTGCATTTCAGTTGTGAGCTTGGCTGACCCCAAAGCTGGGGAAGCCACTAGGATGATCTTCTCAGCCTTAGGTAGCTCCCAATCTGCACACTGATTATACATAACTCACAAAAAATGGCCAAAATTTCAGATATTTCTGCCAATGAACCTTGAGGACAGCCCCAGCGAGGAGTCTGGCCACAAGCAGAGCCTCAGCTCAGCTCAGAGCCACACAAAGTCAAGAGGAGTTGTGCTCTCCTCCTGGAGAATGAAATCAAGTGCATTTCTCCAGTGGAAATTTCTGAGGTACCGTGGCACGGCTTAGGAACGGTTCAGGTTATTGCCTTGTGTCAGGCAGGGACGGAGCACACAAAGCAGATTTCACAGGCAGGGAGGGGACGGTGCTGCCAGGGATCCTGGCTTTCCTCTGCCTTTCCTCGCAGAGATCAGTCCAGGAAAAACCCAAACACTGGGCAGGTTTGAAAGCTGTGTTGAAAGAATCTTCTGGTGCCTGTGATATCCGTTGTGCTTTGCTCTTCTCCGAGCTAATTCTCATTTGGGACCCATCATTAGCTGGTGGCAGGATTTTGTAATTAAAATTTATCATCCTAATTAACGTGCATTCTGGCTTAGGGCTTTCCTTTTATTTATTTAATTTTAAAAAAATTTCTGTTCACGTTCAGGCAATTCAGCTGAAAAGGGCACGTGGCTCCCTCCCAGGGTTTGAGCTTTTAGCTGTGGAACTGCCCTAGCACAGAGCCACCCAACTCACTGGTGGTTTGTTTGTGCTTCATGGATACAAGTGAGGGCAAAATTTGGTTTGCTAATTTCCACAGGCCCTCACACACAATGCTGGTGGTTCCTCCTCCAGTATTACCTGGATTAAGGCCAGATTATTAATTCCTTCCTTATATCAGGCAGCAGAGTCTCATGTCCTACTCACATACAGGAAAAAAAAGTCTTTTCTGGTGAGTAAACACTTTCCAGAAGCAGGAATGTTTTGCAGCTTGGACTTAGCTAAAGGATGAAGGGTCCATTGGAGACCTAAACTGTTTGACCTTGGCTTGATTCCTCTGAACTCTAGAGAAAACATGAGCGGAGTGAAGAGGAAATTGGCTGCCTTATCTTTATTTTGGTTGTGCAAATTTTTAAAATGGAATCCAACATTTGTTTATGGTCGTACGCTCCTTCAAAAAATGGATGGAACAACAGATGCCCAAATATTCTACAGTTATCCTGAAAGGAATATTCCCTACAGTTCATTTAATACTGAGTTATTAAGTAAAATAAAATCAAGAGTCATTGCAAAAAAAACCCTAAAAATCAACCTAAATTGCCATTAAACACCTCTGACACAGAGAGTGCTCCCAAAGGACCTGAGTGTCACTTCCTGACAAACGTCAGAGCTGGGAGCGTCTTACACGGATTTTAGGAAGAGGTAAATCTCAATTCCTGTCATTATGACCTAAGAATGATTTCGATGCTGTCATTCTTGCTTGTCATGTTGCTCCCATCTTGTTATAACCCACTTATTTACTCATCCATACACCAGAAGGTGAATATGGACCAAAAGGATTATTTTAGGGGGTGACAGGCAGCTTGAACTTTGCATTCGTGAAGTCTTAGCTAAAATTATCTTAGTCCCAGCCTTAGCTAAGAAACTTCCCAGTTTTTGAAAAATTAAAGCTTTGTTGGCTTTGTTTTATTTTTTTTGGAGGGGGGGGAGGAGTGGTTACAATTTTCCTTGCACAGCAAATATTTTCACTATAAATTTTTGAAGTGTATCCACACACAAAAATAACCTTCTCTCGCTCTCTCTGTATATGTACCCAGATTACCCAGAGCTATTTTTACGGATTAGAAAACTCTCTCTAGGCAGATCAGATGGCAATTCCTCCCCTTTGAGTAGTTTTCTCTAAGAAACTGCTAAGCTGAGCTTTCCTCACCCTTGCTGCAAGGATGTCCCATCCCAGAAATGCGTCAGGATGTGCCTTGTCCCAGGGACTTTTCTGAGGTCACTGATGGGCTCCCCTGGAGCACAGAACACGCTCCCAGAGGTGTGATAAATTCATAAAACCGTCCTGCAGTGAGTCCCCAGGTCAGGCTCTGCAAACAGATGGAGAGATACAAACACTCTCAGCTGCCCCTTTGCAAGGGTCTCCTGTTTTTTCCTTCCCCAAGCTGTGCCTCAAATTAGGAGGATTAAGAGGGCAGCGAGTCTGGTGGTTAGGGCCAAGGGAGAGGTTCCAAGGGGAGTTTTCAGCAGTGTGTACACACAGGGCAGGCAGGGGCAGAGCTATTCCTGCCCCAAATGAGTGGGTGCAAATGGAGGACATGAGAGAGGGCATTCATATGACCTAATTTTGGGTCCCTAATTTAGAAGTCTGATCTTCCAGCACACCACTGTTGCTTTCTAGTGGAAAGCAAAGAGCCTCTTCAGAGGGAATTTCAGAGCGGGGACCAGACTTAGGATTAAGGGATCCCTGTGGGAGCTGCTGTCTCTGCCTTCCAGCTGCAGAGGATCTCTCAAGAACAGTCTTTTATCTTCAGCACCTCTGTCATGGGCATGAAGCAGTTCATCCTTTCTGCCTCTGCTGTTTCTTCTCTGCGTTCTATTTATTCAAGTTAATGAGGTTTTTTTTCTATTTTCTGCTGTGGACACCAGCTTTGAACCATGTTCTCCAGGTATCTCATTCAGGAGGTGGCTCCCTATCCCTCAAAAACATAAAACTCACATCCAGCTGAGGTTTCTTTATATCTCTCCAGGAAAGTAGTGATAATCGATAAATTCTCAGGAGCAGTCTGGGTTCTGCAGCTTGAAATCTCTCTGATCGCTGAAGTGAAGGAAAACACTGATACCAGAAGTAAAGGAGCTGAGCTTGGGAAGAGCATGACCATAAATTCAGAGGTTTCCATCACAGGGAGGTCTAATTGTCCTCTTTCTCTGCCCGCAGAGGCCATCGCGGCCGAGTCAGCCAACACCAACCTGCTCCCCAACGGTGTCAACTCCCTGTGCTCCATCTGCGGGGACCGGGCCACCGGCAAACACTACGGGGCCTCCAGCTGTGACGGCTGCAAAGGCTTCTTCAGGAGGAGCGTCCGCAAGAACCACGTCTACTCCTGCAGGTACCGGAGCTCCAGCGATTGATAAATGCGATGTATGGACGTGGGAAATGATTTGGAGCGGGGGTCAGGGGTTCTTATCTCAAATGCCAAGTTGCCACACCATGAAGGCCACCAGTAGGACTGCAGTTTGACTTACAAGGAATAAACTCAGGTCTATCTCTAAACTCAGTCCTATCTCATCTTGGACCCTGAGACCTTTTGTGGCACCGAGCAACGCATTGAGTGAATTCACCTCCGCTGCTTTCCCCATGGTGCAAAATCGAGGGAAACTCATAGACCTGAGAATC
Source organism: Eulacestoma nigropectus (assembly GCA_013397775.1). Taxonomy (NCBI): domain Eukaryota; kingdom Metazoa; phylum Chordata; class Aves; order Passeriformes; genus Eulacestoma; species Eulacestoma nigropectus. Next base: position 425,902 of record VZTE01005256.1, on the reverse strand, counting down.
ACAAAATTAACTAGCTTGGAAAAGACTTTTGAGATCCTCAAGTCCAACCTAAAACCTGGGGTTTGACAGATGTGTAAAATAAATAAATACAGATGTTGAGTGTGGAGTGACGCCGTGACCTCGTCACAGCCCAGCAAGAGAAAGTCAAGATGGCAAAGGACCAAAGCTCCAGAGATTTCATCTTTCTTGCTTTTCCTGGCAAAAAACAATAGGCATTCAAGAATCTGTCACTTCCAAAGCCCTCTCACAGCTTGTCTATTCTTGTTTTGAAATACGATAAATGATGTACACTGGCTTATCAGTGATGATTTTATGAATATTCTGAGAAATGAGTGTGGACCAGGGATGATTCACATCCACTTTGGCACACAGGTATGCATTTGAGAGAGGCTTCTTGCCAGGAGGAGGCTATAAATTACAAAACTGCTATCTTGATTAACCTTAGAAAAATGATGTTTATTTTAGCACAGGAGAGACTGGAAAGAAATCCCAAACCTGAATACACTTAAGCCCTTCATCTCTAGTTAAAACCTGGAAGTTTTCTTTCTGTTCCAAAGCTTTTTCTCCTCTAAGAGCATTCCAAATTTTTCAAATGCAAGTCACCCTACTCGTTCAAAATGTTCCTGGTGCCCTGATCACTCCAGGGCACACCAGCCATGGAAGACATCTGAGGTGACAGCACTGCCTACCCACAGAGTGCCCATCCCATGAACTGGGGGATTCCTGCAGGAGAAGATGACAACTACTACTGGTTTCTTTGAAATTTCAGCTGTAAGTCTCCTCGGAGCAGAGTTAGTGCCTCCCCCCCAGGAATCCATGAATCTCTGTGATATTTGGCAGCTCAGGGAAGATCTACGGCATCGAAGCCAAGCTTGTGTGCAAGCCCTTATTTGGTGAGCTCAGCCCAGCTCGGAGCTCTGCTTATCGCAGACGTGAATTCCTCTGAAAATCTTGGGCCTTTGTACCTCTGGCTTTTTACCAGTCTGGGAAAGTGCCTCAGCTTTTATAACTTGATGGTCCCGGAGCGACTCACGTCATCGCCTCCCTGCATGGAAGATTCCCCTTCCATTGTTTCACCCACCACGAGGAGAGCTGCCAAACCTGCGTGGGCCACCCCTGGAACAGCACAAGGGTTCCTAAATCCCCATTGAAATGAGGAGGAATTAGGAGGCCATGGGCCTCAGAACAAGGCCACAGACCCAAAGGGCTTGTGGCCCATAACGCAGCTGATTCTACGCAAATCGTAGAATAGTTAACAAGCGAAATCAGACAAACCCCAACGCCCAACACCCAAAAACTGCCTGGAAGAGGGAGATGGAGCTCCTACCAGAGCATAACTTGAGTCACAGTCATGTTTTCACAGCCAAAACCATCCCAGCCCCTGCAGGGTGGGTGGTCTGAAGCCACTGTGCTCCCATCTGGCAGGAGCAGCGGTGGGGAAGAGGAGAGCTGGGCCAAGTCAATGTTGATTCAATCCATTTCTTGCAAACCTTTGGCTACTCTCTAGGATCATGCAGTGTGGAGCTCAAGGAGGTCTGGGGCTGGATTTGGGGCTGCTCAGGGTGAGGGGGTTGCTGATGCCGGGCTGGTTGCTCCATGTTGTATTTCCCATCTCCTCTCAGGTTCAACCGACAGTGTGTGATAGACAAAGACAAGAGGAACCAGTGCAGGTACTGCAGGCTGAAGAAGTGCTTCAGAGCTGGCATGAAGAAAGAAGGTGGGTGCAAAGAGACATTTCAAATGTGCCAGCTGCTGTCTCGGGCCCTGTTCCCACTGCAGAGCTTGGTGGGGAGCAGCAGCAGCGCTGGCTGGAGAGACGATGATTGTGTGTCACAGAGAGAGATTTTTTGTTGCAGCTGCAAGCCCCATTTACCGTTTTATCTCAATTTCAATGAGAGCCTGGTGACATTATTCACCCATCCTGTGAGGCTGGTCTTTTTGGGATATTTTAGTCCTGGGAAAGGGATGGGCTTCCTCAGGGCTTATTTGGTCTCTAAGTGCTTTACAATAGCAATTTCCTCTCTCCATACCCACTGGGGTGACTCCTAGTCCCACCTGCGCCAATCTCAATGAGGATCTGCCACCTTCAAAATCATAAATGCCATCAGTTTGCTGCTTCAGGTGGTGTGGTTGGCTCGGCTGATGCTCACGTAGCTGCATGCAAGGGCAAGGTACAGCCTGAGCACGGTGCCTTGATGAGTGGGAGCCCCTCCTCTGTGGCACAGGGCACACGGGCAGTGCTCATGTGTCCCTCACAGGTGACTCATGTACCCCAACAGGGGATGTGAGTCAGAGCCAAACCCTTTGGTCGTGCTGCTGGTTATAGTGTGACCATGGAGCCACCACCAGCACCAGCACTGAAGGGCCAATCCCATATTGGCCAACACCTTTTATTGCACGTCCCATTGGCTGTATTGAGGACGTGATGAGTTGTAGGTTTGGGTGCCAGTGGCCATCAGGATGTGCCCTTTCTAAAGGAAATGCTGTCATAGTGCCTAATGCTCAGCAGGAGGAAACCCGCTCCTGTTAACCTGTGCCTACATCCAGCTTCCCTGGGGAAGCCTGGGATCTATCACAGCACTTCTGGTCTCTGGTCATCCAGTTCTGCCCACTGGGAGAGCGTGGATGATCCTGTTTTACTATGATTGTCCTTGTCCACTGAGTGCTCGACAAACTGGGGGCTCAACCCACCCAAGGTGCAGGTAGTTGTGTGATGGTTTCAACACTCCTCACCCTTCATTTGTGCTGTTTCCCAACGCACTGGCAGCTAAAAGATGAGGGAGGTAGAAAGAAGCTTGAAAGTTTCTTTCCATGTCACCAAGTACACCCAAAGGGTGAAATCGTGGTCCCACTGAAACCAAGGGGAAATTCGCCATCGATTTCTGGTAATTCATAAGATTTTACTGGTGATGAAATGATCTTTCCAGTGTTCTGACCATATGTTTTCCTGGAGAAGTAGGGTGTCTTGAAAATTGGCATAAGTCACGGATGAAGCAAAAATGCCGGCTGGTTTAATTTAGGAGAAATGGAGTAAATAGAGCAGATGGAAAAATAAATAGAGCTCAGATTAATAAAGACCAAATTGAAGCTGATCTGGTCAGTTCTAGACGGGACAAAGCCAATTACCAATGCAGCAAACTGTTCTGCTTAGAAAGGCTGAAATCTGGTTATCAGATCCATTCTTTGAGCTGAAGCAGGATTTTTTATTGTTTTTTTATGGTAAAAGTTATAAAACCTTGGCTCATGCCTCCATCACTGAGTGCAGCTTGATGGAAGATGACTCATTTCAAGTTCCACATCGTCACATTCCTTGAAACTTTTTTATGAGTGCAGTCAGGTTGTGCGCTCGGAAAATGCTCCTGTGTTTGGCAAGGAAGATTTTAAAGCACCTTGAGCAACTGCTGTGCAGAAATTAGCTTAGCTAACCAGAGCTCTGTCCCAAGCACATGTGCAGGACTGGGAAAAAAAATGTTCTTGCACAATTGTGTGCACAAAAAGAACACAGCTATTTGCTTTTGGGTGGTTCTAGATTAATATTAAACAGTATTGCGAAGCCTCAGGGAAAAGGAGAAGCCATGTCTTGGACAGAGCACTACTGGAGTGTACAAATATTTGTACAAAATCTTTCGGAGCGTGCAGCAGTTCGCGTTGGGAGGTGGCAGCGGTGACATCCACACTCGCCGTGCTCTGTGTCCCAGCACTGGCACAACCCTCTCTCCCTGGCACATTCCTTTTGGGCCAGCCCTTATAACGGCAGTCAGAGTTTCCAGGGTGTGGCAACAGCATTGTTTACCCACAGCAGAAGGGAAGAAGCTGGAAATGGTCCTTTTCCCAGGCTGGCTGTGACAATACACCTGGGATGGGGTCAGCGGGGCTGTGTCGCCCTCGCACGCGCCCCACTGACCCATTGCTCAGTGTCTGTGTGCACAGCCTTGGAGAACTTGCTGTTCCCTGGCAAAACTCACTGATAAATGGGAATTTTGGATCCAGAGGGATTGTTTTTTGTTCCAATCTTCCTGTGTTGTAAGAGGTGATGTGACATGTTTGGACCTTTCTTTTTCTCGCTCTTTTTTTTTTTTTTCTCCTTTTTGAAGGAATTCTAGTGGATAAGGAATTACCAGGAACTGTATAGCCTGGTAGAATTTCTCTCTAAAGAAAAAGCCATATGATACAAATACCTGAACTATCTTTAAACCGTGCCAGTGGGGTTAGGTTGGATATTAGGGAAAGGTTCTTCCCCCAGAGGGTGGTGGGGCACTGAACAGGCTCCCCAGGGAATGGCTGAGAAAACTGCCAGTAGGATCTTTAGATTGCCGTGTTGGTACAGACTAAATTCGATCCTACTTTCAGAAAGGACCAAGACTGCCCCACACAAGAGCCCCACACCCTCAGGCTTGTGCTCTGAGATGGGATCTGGGTTCCATTGGCACTAACGAGAGCAGGGAAGGGACGAAACCTGAGTCTTGTGGAAAGCCCAGTTCCCAGATTTCCTAGAAAATAGCTCGTTCAGAATCACTCCTATCCCAATTGCATTTTTGGTATCAACAATTCACTTTAATAACAACCATTAAAGTTAGCATGAGGGGAGAGTGAAAGGCTTGCCTGAACACAAACCCTTCTTATGTCCTAAAACACCTCTAGGATAGGATTTCAGATTTTTACAGGAGATTCAGTCCTTTATTCTTGTTTTGTGGTTAAGGCTGGGACTGTGCCAGAAGGTGGTCTGGATGTTTTGGGGATTTTCTGGCTGCTCCCCCTGATTTTCTCTGTGGGCTCAGAAGGTTCGATTTCTATTGTCTTGCACAATGCTACCAGACAGGTTTTTGGTCACTGCAGCATCAGTGGCTGAGGAGAACACCAGGTACTTAAACACCCAAAGAAAACAGCAGGATTCTATTTTTAGCATCTCCCTGAGATCATGTTTAACCTCGAACAAATCAGCACGGTGTGATTTCTCAAGTGAGCCAGGTCATCTCCGCACACGGAGCCGAGCGCCTGAAAACCTGGAAGCCTTTTGAAATGCCAGCACTGCACTGTCAGGGTTCACTTTGCTGGTGGGAAAAGAAAAGAGGGGTTAATATTTAACCTCTCGTCCCCTTCAAAGTAATTTATGAATGTACATGAACTTCTTTAGTTTTATGCAGAAGTGAAAAGAATTGTTGTATCGCTCACTGCTGCAACAGAGTGGGAGGGTTTGAGGCTTTTCTTTATTTATTATTGTGAAATTGGACAGGTTTATAGGACAGTTTTATTAGTGCTTCACAGGGCCTCTATCTTGTTTCATACCTTTTGTTTGCACGTCTCTTTTGCCAGCTTTCAGAAGGCTGGGACTGCAGTATATTGCAAAGGATGGAAAAGATAAAGGATCTTCTCTACCTTCTGTAGTCATAAATCAGCCCACAAGCCCATGAAAGGATTAAATGTACGTGAACCATTGGGATTTAGCTGTGAATAAAACACACCACACCTACAAAATCCGAGGTAGCTCAGGGAAAAAAGATTATTTGTGGATTTAAATTGATCAGGCAGCAGGAGGAGTAAATCTGTCGATGAAGGCAGAAACACTGTGAGCACCGGTGAGCGCACCACGCAGGGCCCTGCCTCCTCCTGCTCTCTCTGTGCCATTTATCACCACATTTCCAACTCCACCAGCATTCACTGAGGCCGGTTCTAGTGGAGTAAGGATGGAAACCGTAATTCCCATGTAGGCAGGGTTTGAACCTCCGCAGTTGCTGTGGAAAGTTGCTGGTTTGCTGCTCTCCCAGCCAGTGCCTGTGCCCCTATTCATTGGGCTCCCTGGAGGTTCCTCATCCCAGGCTTTGGCTCTGAGTGGCAAGGCACCAAGGACAAATAGTTTGGGAAGCAGGGGCTCGTTGCAATCCCACCAACACGGCGCTGTTTGCCTGGAGCTCGAGGCAGAGGGTCCAGCCTTGCTCGGAGTGACAAAACCCTTCCGAGGCTCCGCTGCGTCAGACGGAGAATGTGTTTGTTTTCCCATCCTCTTCCCGCAGCCAGGACATGCCGTAGCCAGGGACAATTCCCCGGAGGGAGGCACAGCCATCGTCCTGCCCTCTCTCCCCTTTCCCTGTGGGAAAGCCCGGCTTGGGGCCACGCTGTCCCTGGACAGCACCATCCTGGGCACTCACAACCGCTGGCATCCCTTCTTGAGGGGCTGGGGTGGCTCTTTGTGGTCTTTACAGGCTATGGGAATGTGCAGAGGACAGGATTAGAGGGGGGAAAAAACCAGGGAGCAAAGCTTTTGCCAGGTACTTCTGGAAACAGCAGCCCCTGGGAGGCAGAGGGATCCAACACTGGGTTTTTAGTCCCTCCTGCAGGTTTCTTGAGTTTTATTGACAGCAAAGCCAAGATCACACCTGAGCCCAGCACCCCCAGGGCCAGCACGTCCCTCGAGCACTCCCACTGCCTCACCAGGAGTGACCTGACCCTTCCCTTTTGCAAACACAATAAATATAGCAATATAATCACTGCACAGTAATAGATTAATTTTTGTGGCAGGTGAAATATTAACTCCCCTTTGTATCTAATTCCATCACATCTTGGGTACTTTCAGCGATAACACCCAAATCACCTTGAGAAAGTTGGTCTGTACCATCCACTTACACTGGAAGATTGAGCTTATCAGAGCATGAGGGAAGGGCTGAAATATGTGCCATAAAAAGACTCGGGGGGAAAAACAGGCTGAGGCTTCTTAAAGGAGTCTGTCATGGTGAGCAGGTCTGCCCGGGACTGTGGGATTTACATAAAATCAGGCGTGTAACTCAGCTGGAAAGGCAAAACTTGCACCTTCTCTTGTAAGTAGGCAGAGAGCCCCACCCTGGGAGCATGTGGGGGAGCATCTGATCTCAATCCAGGTGTAGAAGCTTAGATGGGGATTCTCCAAAATAGCCAGTGATGGCACAGATTGGGTCAGGCTTGTTTCTCCTGAGTGCTGGATGCTGCCTCTCGCCTTTCTGGTGGACCAATAGAACCCCTGAAGGGTCAAGATATGGTTCCTGTAACCCCCTTCACCTTCAGGCCTCAGGGAGGGGTCCCTGGCTGATGCCCCCTCATGCATAGGGCAACTTATGCTGCTGTCTAAGGAGGGTCAGCAGAGCCTCCCAAAAGCTGTGGTTGGTTTTTCTCTAAATTGATGACAAATTGCCTCTCTGTGGTGTCCACAGCCTGAAAAGGCTCCAGGAATGTGTTTGTGTGTGGCACTTTTCACAAACGGATGCACCCAGCCAGCCCCTTGCAGGCAAGGCTGGCTCTGAGGTACGAAGTCAGATCCCCACAGGCTGATCCTGACTGACAGCAAGGCTGAGCCCCAGCTCCTGGAAAATAAACACCACACTCCTGTCGATAAGGGGAGACATTGATTTTTGTCACTGGTGCTTGTTTTCTGCCCTTTCGCTTCGTTGGCCCCTCAGCAGAGGCTGGTTAGGAAAACAGGGCAGTGGTTGCACATGAGCTGGCAAAAAAATCCACTTTCCCTCAAATTATGCAAAGCAGTGCCCATGTTTTTCCTTTGTATGGATTCTCAGGGATGAGCCCTGTGCAAAGAGTGATGCCCTAAAACAAGACTCAGCAGAGTCTTGAGGCAAAGACTCGAAAGAAGGATGGCAAAATAACTCTGCAGAGAAAAAAAAAAATCATCACTGGAAAAATCTTCTCCAGTGGCCACTTTTGAGACAAACCCACACTGTTCTACACCCAAGGGGTTAAAGCACAGAGTGAGCCGTGCTTTGACAGTTCTGTTTGAGTCATTCTCCCGAAATAAAGCTGAAGGAGTCTGGGATTGCTGGATGAAGGAGGAGGGATGTGCTCCACCATCACCACATGCTGCATCTTCCTGCTCCCTCTGCTCTACGGACCTGACAAGTGCCTTTCTGAGCTGTTTGTAGCCCAGATCTGTGAGCTGCCAGGGAAACACTGAGTCTGTGTTCAGGCTCCTTCCCCCAGCCCTGAGCTGCTGGACAGAGGCAAGAGGGCCTGGGGGAGAAACCAACACCGAAACCAGGTTGGGTTAAGTCTAAATTCTCCTTTTTTCTCTGCTGCTGTTTCACTCGATGGCTGCAGTGGAGGTGAGTCAGCTCTCGGAGACCGTGTTGCAAAAATAAGCTGCTGAAGTGCAATCCACCCCTTCTGTTCCCCGTGCAGGGCTGATGGAGCGTGAGGCTGGATGTGGCTCGTGCTTCAGGGAAAAGGATGGTTTGAAGGGGTGGAATGGGCCTCAAAAATCAGTGGGTTTTCTGCAATTCACCACAGCATGTCCATAGCTTTCTGTCAGCAAAGAGCCTGGGCTGATCTGCACTCTGCTGTGGTCCCTGCAGTGTGTCCAAGGTCTGTGGTGTTGCTGTTGTGACCAGTTCAGGACACTGAGCTGGTTTCCTGCAGGGATTTGCACCAGCGGGGCTGATGACAAACTCTGGCTTGGTCTTGTCCTCAGCTGTCACTGCTGTCGGGGTTTCAGGCTCGCTGAAATCAGATGGGCAACGCTGAGGGAATGCTTTTAAGGGGGAATCAGTGAATTTAAGCTTCCTTTTTTTGAGCTTCCTTAATGGAGTGACTCATTCTGCATCCCGTGAGCGGTGATGCCCCCTGGGATCACCGTCTGCGATGCCTCAGGGGCAGGGGACACTCCAAGGCTGCTCCAAGGTGGGATTAGGGGATGCTTTTCCAGCACTGCCGTGAGATGAGGTGCAGCCCCAGGAGCACCCTGCTGTATCAGGAGCTCAGCGGAGGAGCCCTCAGTGCAGCCACGGCAGAGAGGGTACCAAAGGCCAGGGTTCCAGCAGTGTGGGTGCACTGCCAAGTGGGAAGGGGTGACACCAAACCCCTAAACTCCCCCAGAGCTGCATCAAACCCCTGGCACCAGCTAACGTCCCATGGGTGTTGCTCTGACCCCCAAATGGCCTCATCTCCCTCTTGTGCTTGGTCTTCTCCCTCTGAAGTGGCCTTTTCCCCTCCCCCTGAGCCTCTTTGTTCCAGCATCCAGCAGGAGCGGAGGGTCTTGCAGGAGCAGAGCCCCATCCACTCCTGTCTAGGGACCACAGGGAGCAGCAGCCATGGGCTGGGGGGGAAATCCTCACCGACACAAGCACTGGGAGTTTCTCACTGACACAAGCACTGGGAGTTTCTCACTGACACAAGCACTGGGAGTTTCTCACTGACACAAGCACTGGGAGTTTCTCACTGACACAAGCACTGGGAGTTTCTCACTGACACAAGCACTGCTCTCTCTCGTTTCAGCCGTGCAGAACGAGCGGGACAGGATCAGCATTCGCAGGAGCAGCTACGAGGACAACGGCTCTCTGTCCATCAGCGTCCTCACTCAGGCTGAGGCCATGGCACAGCAGGTAGGACACGTGGGGACAGCCCTCCAAACGGGTCCGTGGCCCTCAGCAATTCCAGCCCTCCAAAGCAACCAGGGCTGGATGTTTCTTCTGCCCTTGGGTGGCTCCCGCACAAACCCACAGGGAAGAAAATACAAAATATCCAAAGGCAGACGGGAAAAATCCATCAGCGAGGCAAGACATCCTGCAGGGAGCAGATGCAGCCTTTGGTGGGAGATACAAAGCTGGAATTCCAAGGGCTGAGGGATGTTGCAGAGCCCAGGTCCCCTATTCCCCCAAAAAACTGTTGCTGAACCCCTAAAATCTCACTGCTTTCACAGGGAATTTTATCCTTCCTTGCTGCACTCTCTGTCCTGCTCCAAACATAATGTTCCAGTCATGCTTGATTGTATCTTTCCTCGTAACTTTTTTATCAGGATAACAATTTTAGGGCAAAAAAATAATGTGAATAAATCTGCTGGGCTTCAGCTGATGCTGATTGCTTTTTTATTTCATGCTCCACCATAAATTTCACCCTGAGCATCTTTTAAATTCTTACACAAATCCCCTTTCTCCACTGAAACACAGGGTCCAGATGTTGCACATTACATGCAGCAATGAGTCCACTTCCTGTTCAAAAATTACGGTTTTTTAACCCCCTCCCTGCCACGCAGCCCGTTAGAGATCAGAAAGGGAGTTTTGTGTCCCTGAGAGCAACTTGGAGGAGAAAGGCTGGATGCATTTCGTGCATTTGGCTGGCTGGAGTGATTGATGGGAAGCTGAGGCACAGCGCTGTGCTGGGAATTCCTCCTGCTGGGAATGGGAATGTTAATTCTGTCCTGAGCCAGCCTGGAGAGTGGGGAAGGAGGCGGAGGAGGGCTGGGTGTGTGTTGGGACCGAGCACCACCTCGTGGAAGCTGCTCCATGGGCTGTGAGCCGGACACGGCCGAGCACAAGCGTCCAACCACAACGGGAACCTCTTCTCAGGGCCCTGATGGGATGAATTGTTGCTGTGGAGGGGGATGAAACAGCATCGACCCGGTCCAAACACAGCGGGGTGGTTTCTCTTTCAGTATTTATCCCTGAGCCCCGTGCACAGCACAGACATCGCCATGAAGAAGGTTGCCACCATCAACGACGTGTGTGAGTCCATGAAACAGCAGCTCCTGGTGCTGGTGGAGTGGGCGAAATACATCCCGGCCTTCTGTGAGCTCCCCCTCGACGACCAGGTACAAAGGCAAATTCCCTGCAAACCCCCTGCCTTTGGAAGGAATGCCCAGCTGGACCTTCCAGCAGGAAAATCTGGCATCAACACACAGGGCACCCTATGCAGAGCTATAAACAACAGGAGAGAAAGAGGAATAAAGGCCAAAGGACCAATTAAAGATAACTTTAGTAGCCAATGTCTCTCAAAATGTGGAGTCGGTCACCCCAGCCTGCAAAAGATCCAGGCAAAAATTCTGATTTTTCCTTTACTGGTACCTAGTGGATGAGTATAGAATGTGTTTATTTCCTAAGAACTCACATTTCTCAAGCCCCTCTTTGCTCTTTTAGTTAAAAACTGCTTCTCGTTTAGTTTGCCACGAGCGTGGCACTTCTCAAAGTGAACACACACTGACATTTTCTAGCCCCGAACAGAACTTTGTCTGTAGATCTGCCAGATCTAAGCAAACACCAAATGGGGCTTAATTAAACAGCAACAGCTCAGCACTCCGTTCTCTGCTTTTCGAACATAATCTCATCTCTTTCTCCTGTGCCACCTCCAGGTTGCCTTGCTCCGAGCCCACGCAGGGGAACATCTGCTCCTCGGGGTAGCCAAGAGGTCCATCCCATACACCGATTTCCTGCTACTCGGTAACGTAGTGAAACACACTCCTGCTTTTATCATTCGCCCCTCCCAAGTCATTCCCGAGCATTCTGCATCCCTGAAACCCCCTCCGCACTCCTGGGCGTGGGCTGCACCTCTGGGTGGAGACTCCGTGCTGGAGAGGAGAGTAAAAAAGGAGCAAGTAAATTCACCGGGATTTTTGTAACTGTTCCCTCACTGCTTTGAGATTGTGGATGAGAAACCCTCGGTATTTAAATGGGTTGCCTTGGTTTTGTACCTGAAATTGCCAAGGCACAAGCAATGAGGTGTTTAGGTATAGATGCTTAAAAATGTAGCAGAAATGTCTATTAAAAATGACAGTGCAAATAGGTGTTGCCTTTTCACGGAGCTCTCTGCCACCACAGGTGGGATTGTTCTTGGAAAAATGAGAATCCTGGCCCTGAAAGGCTCACGTTAAAGAAAAGAGAGAGGGATAACTTTGCTTAAGAAAAGGAAACCAAAAATAAAGATGCAACACTGCTTACAAACAGATGCTCGATGTAACAGAGGGCAGAGCAGAACAGACTGTGGAGCAGGCTTTGTGCACAGTGTGGGTGCACTGACGTGCAGTTGAGATAATTAAGGACCAGGGAATGAGATCCAGGGCTTGCTTCTCACTTGTGGATCAGATTATAAAGCTGCAGACTGGAAATCTGCTGCAAATGGCACTGGGACTATCAGACAACACTCCTTGGGGTAACTGCTGGGTGGGACCAGAGCTAGAGCCAAAACCTGATGGGGAATTTCTCTTGTCTTCCCAGGGAATGATTTCATCATCCCAATGCACTGCCCAGAACTGGAAATCGCTCGTGTGGCCACGAGGATCTTGGACGAGTTGGTGAAGCCCTTGCGGGACATCCAGATCGACGACAACGAGTACGCCTGCCTGAAAGCCATCATCTTCTTTGACCCAGGTGAGATTCCTCCTGACTGCCAAGCACGGGGCTTGCAGAGCGCTTGGGGGCTCTCCAGAAACCAGGAAAATCCCTTGGAAGCATCTCTACCTCTCACCCTGCCCGTGCTGGAATGAGCAATAGTCAGTGGTGCAGTTTTAAGTTAGAAGTGGCCTGTTCCTGCGTGTTTTACTCTTTAGCAAGTACGAACTGCAGCCAGGCTGATGTGCAAGGCTCTGCAAGCCCTGCAGGAGTTTGGCTGCTCCAGGACCTTGGCTTTGGGAAAGCCCATCAGCCTGAAATGCAGGAGATGCCCATTAAGGACATACATGCCTGTATTAATTATGTATCAGCAAAGAGAGCCAAACGAGCTGCAGCCATCAGAGCCCAGAGAGCACCATCAAAAACCACAGAGGGCTGGGCTGCTCAGAGTGCCCAGAAATAGCAGGGATCTGCTAATGGGTCTTGCTGGAAGCCAGCATGGACCCAGAGCAGGGCTGATCCACAGGATGGAGAAGAGGGAAACACAGAGGAAAAACCACAGCTTGTTTTGAAGCTTTGCTGTGTCTCATTCCAGAAGCACAGGGGGTTCTGCCTCAGCCCAGGTTCCAGTGTGTACCTCCCTGGAGCTCAGGGAAAAGATGGGAGAACCCATCCCAAACCCAGACAACACCCTTTTCTCTTTTAGCACGGAGAAATCAAAGTATCTTCCATTAATTATTAGGTTTTTTTGCTGTATTCAGCGATTCAAAATCAAGATCCAGGCGTTTTAGGAACACCATGAACTTTGGCTCACCAAAGGCTGCTGTGAACAGAGTAAGGGTGCTTTCATCAAATTGATTTTGACAAATTACCTTCTCAGCTGATCAATGTCTCCGTGCAGCTTTAGATCAATGTGACAACGAGGTGCTGAGGTTTCAGCTGAAGGAGGAAGCGTGAAGCTCCCCAGAAGTGAAGTTCATCCATGCTAACGAGCAGGAATGTCCTCAGAGTTTCCTGCTGACATACAATCATTTGTTAACCACTTTATCTAATCCCTTGGCACTACGATCCCAAGAATGTGGTGCCTGTGGATTCTTCACAGACAGTGAAGGGAATGGTGCAGTGATCCAGAAATCTCAGGTTTAGATAACAGCAGAGGCAGGAGTGGAAGGCTGAAAATCTCGACCCAGGGGCACATTTATTTATTTAAGCAAAGCTGGACCAGTGGTCCTTGAAAAATAGGATTGACCACAGGTCAAAGAGAAGAGAGCAAGACAGGAACCTGATGCTGCAGCGAGTGTAATCACAACATGCAGGCCCTAAAGCTGCTTGCATTTAGTGGTGGTAGCTGTGACTCGAAGTTTTTGGGGGAAAATTCCAGGCTGTTTCCTTGGAAGGATAAATATTTTAACTTCTACATTTTTCCCCCTCGCTAAGGGCAGTAGGCAGTCACATCCCTGTGAAGCAAGCTCCTGTTTTCTTGCTGTTTCCCTTCAAAGTCTCCTCAAATTCCTATGTCTCCTCCAATTCCTGTCTCTCCTCCAATTTCCCCCCTCTGTTTCCCTGCTCCACGCGAGATGTGGAGCAATGGCAGCCCCAACCTGTCAGCTGATCTCGGAGACCCTGTCGGAGCATCACTGCCATCCCATCCTTTTCCCTGCACACAGCCTGCCTGACAGGGCGACGTTTGCTTACCCAGGCCAGCAATTAACTCCATTTTCCTCTCTCCCAGACTGCAAAGGCCTGAGTGAGCCCGGCAAGGTGAAGAACATGCGCTTCCAGGTGCAGGTGAACCTGGAGGATTACATCAACGACCGCCAGTACGACTCGCGGGGCCGCTTCAGCGACATCCTGCTGCTGCTGCCGCCCCTGCAGAGCATCACCTGGCAGATGATCGAGCAGGTGCAGTTTGTGAAGCTCTTTGGCGTGGCCAGGATCGACAGCTTGCTGCAGGAGATGCTGCTGGGAGGTACGGACCCCTCCCGAGGAGGGACAGCAAAGCTGGGTTATCTCAAAGCTGTTGTAGGGCTTTGGGTCTGGGTTTGTGTCTTCTGGGGGATGTATGGGAGGGAGGACAGGGGGAAATGGTTTTAAATGAAAGAGAGTAGGTTTGGGTGGGATACTGGGGAGGAATTCTTTATTGTGAGGGTGGTGAGGCCCTGGCACAGGGTGCCCAGAGAAGCTGAAGCTGTCCCATCCCTGGAAGTGTCCAAGGCCAGGCTGGACAGGGCTTGGAGCAACCTGGTCCAGTGGGTGGTATCCCTGCCCATGGCAGGGGGTTGAAACTGGATGGTCTTTAAGATCCTTTCCAACCAAAACCATGATGAATTGTAGCCTCAAGGGTCCATCTCCCTCCAGTCCAATCTCAGAGCAATTCTTTCCAGCCTAGCTCTGGAAATCTGAGATTTACAGCAAAGGATCCCCGCTGTGGCGTGGCACTCGACTCAGGCCTCCAACCTAACTGAGACAGTTTAAGGAAGAGAACACATCTTTTGTTAGAAAAGTGCAGAAGTTATAACTTTCTGGGAAACGTGGATGACAGCAGCACTTGGGACACACAGCCAGGCAGAAGAGTGCAGCTGGAGAGCAGCTGAAACCCCAGACACCCCAGGAGGCTGTTCCTACACAGCAAGAGGCTGAGAGCAAAGAAGAAGGGAGCGAAGACGAGCCATTAACCTTCACCCACAGAGGTCTTCCGCATCCTCTGGATGAAAAAGATTCAGCCCAGAGCATCTGGTTTGTCGGGAGCTACGCAAGGAATGATGTCTCTTCCCACTTCCACTTGCAGGAACCGCTGCTGATCTCCAGTACCAGTCAGCACCTCCCAACCTCAACCTGGAACCGCTGCCAGGGCACGTCCTGCAAAGCAACATGAGCTCTGTGATCCACGCTGCTCCAGACCGTATGTGCCCCTTTTTACATTATTTACAGCCCATTTTTATATTATTTACAGCCCATCTTTACATTATTTACAGCCCATTTTTACATCGTTAGTGTCAGCACAGCCAAGGGACTGGGAAGGAGACACAGTTCAGAAAAAAAATAAGTTTATTTAAGTAAATTTAATTTAAGTTCTTTGGGTTTATTGAAGTAAATTTAAGTTTAGTTCAGTTCTTTAAGTTTATTTATATGAGTTTAGGTGTGGAATCAGAGCTCTCAGTCCTCCTGGCTGATTCCTTTCCATGGTTCCAAAGAGAAGTTAGGATTTTTAATGGCAGCGTGACCCAGAGGGGTTTTGAGATGTTACTGAAACCTCCCAAGATTGGAAAAAAAAGACAAAGACTGGGTGCTTCTCTGGGTGTGGCAGCACTGGGAGACGCCACAAAAGAGGACTGAGGGTTATTTGTGGCAGGAGTTCCCTGTGGTTGTTGCTAAACAATAAGACTTGAATACAAGACCATCTTCGCCCGCCCTGGGCACTGCTGGGGTGTGGGTTAAGGCATTTATCCCCTGTAGGACCACACTATTTAAAAAAAGGAAGTAGAACAGGAGCTCGAATTTAACAACCACTGCCATGTAATCACAATGTGCTGCACTCACAGCCTCCCTCCCTCTGCCAGTTACAACCATGTACCTCCCGGAGTGTGTTCTGCTCTTTCTCAGCTATAGAAATGTTGGCATCGTGCATTTTAGGTGGCTTTTATTGAGTTTTTAAGCCTCTTTCCAGCAAAGGAGATGAGAGAAATGCTGTGCTCTGTAAATGAGGTACAGTGGGGCAGCAGGTTGAGCTCTCCTCCAACAAGGAGATGAAGGATTGAAAAGCGGTTGGGGGCATTTCCCAGGTACAAAATACAGAGAAGAACTGGTCCGTGTCTGTCAGTCCAGCCTGTGCCTCCTCACAAACCAGGAAAGAAGGATGCACCAGCATCCCCCACGCTCCTGCTCCTCAGTTTGTAGGATGGTTTGCTGATTTCTATTGAACAGCATCCAAGTCCACGTTAATTCTGTTTCTTTTCTCTCCCACAGCATCTCCTGAGACGTCCCTTCCATCTCCTTCTGCCAGCACAGGCAGTGAAGACTATAAACTAGGCTCTAGCGCAGGGCCCAGCACCATAGTGCAGCTCCTGCCTCAGACAGTGATCCCCAAGCAGGAGATTTTATAGGGAGAGGAGGAAGGAGAAGCTGGGAGCAATGTGGAAAGCGTGCTGACAGTGAAACGGGCCCTTTCTCTTTGCAGAGGCAAAGCACAGCACCCCCCTGCCTGCAGCCGGACCCGTCGCTCCCACCCTTCCCCGTCCGTGAGCCAAGCGCCAGGGGCAGCCTGCAGAGGAGCCTCACCTCGGGATTCCCACCACCACCACCCCCATGGCACAAGGATTGGGGTTCGTGCCCTCCTCAGCAGGGCCAGGACTGCCAGCCCTTCGGGGCAGGGCTCCTCAGCGCGTTTGTGATCACTGCTCGGTGCCACCGCGACCCTTTCAGAGCCTTCGGCCGCTCTCTCCATCAATCCCAGTGCCTTGCACAGCTCCTGGTAACCCTTCATGCACACAGCAGG
Source organism: Eulacestoma nigropectus (assembly GCA_013397775.1). Lineage (NCBI taxonomy): Eukaryota > Metazoa > Chordata > Aves > Passeriformes > Eulacestoma > Eulacestoma nigropectus. Next base: position 409,333 of record VZTE01005256.1, on the reverse strand, counting down.
GCCGGAATTGGGGTGAAAAGGTCTCTTCCCGTCACACATTTAAGTAATTACACTCCCATTTCTCCTGTGGCACGTTCAGCTTTAGGAAAAATATCCTCATCACCTTTAGCAGGCCAAGGCCACCTTATTCCATCCAGAGGGGCCTTGCTCCAACAGAGCAGCCAACATTTAACACTGGTCAGTTCTTATTTATGACCAGAAATGCCAGCATTTTGCTATTTTCCATAATTTCCAGTATATCCAGAGTCCAGCTGTGAGCCAGTTGAGGGACTCTACCTTGTGAGCACATCTAACACACGACAGCAGCAAAGATCTCTGTTGCTCACCGTGGCTGCTGGTCTGGTAAACCCCCAAATCAAGGCTGACTTATCCCAGCCCCTGCTTTGTATCTTCTGCAAACATTTACTGCAAACATTTTTGGAAGAAGCAACAGTCACAACAAAAACATCCCAAAATACCTTTTCACAGATGCGATTTTGCTGTTTGTATTTCTTTGTAATGTCTGCAATGTGGCTCTAAATTAGCCAAGAAAAGGCACAGGCAGGTAAAAAACACTTTTTATGAGAAGAGTTTGTGTTTAAAACAAGACGCTTCTGCCTTAACGTAAAATTTAATCAGCAGTTAAACAACAAATTAAATAGGCCCAGTGATGACTACACAGCATCAAGAGTTCCCGAAGTGCAGTCGTTGTGCCACAGAGTTGATTGGAATGAATGGGACCTTATTAAAAAGCAAACTAACAGATTTCCACAAAACTGAAGCTCATTTATACCCCAACCTCTGTCAAACAGCCACTGGGGGATCAGGAGTGGCCGTGCTGAGCGCTGGGCCACGATGGAGAATCCCTGGTTCTGACCCTCTGCACAAATTCCCAACCCGCCCCTCCCTGTTCATGGCAAACCCGAGATGGTGGAGCCCAGAGGGGCTTTGGGGAGCAGCTGGAGATGCTCGGCTGGAGGAAACACAACCCCACCGACTGAAAGGGAAGTAGGGAAGAGCATCTGCACTTCCAGCAGCAAGGGAATCCAGCACTGCCCCTCTGCAGCACCCGAGAGAGCTGAAAACCATGGGAGGGCAGCTCCAATTTCACCTGGATCAGAATGGTTTCTTTTTCTCCTGCCTATGATGAATTCGAGCTGACATTTTATGCTGATAAGTCTGATCTGAAACAGCTCTATCTGGAGAGCAGGTTCCACTGCAGGCATTCCTGCTGCATGACAGATGCAACTGTTCCGAGCCAGCATTGCTTCCAGTGCCGCCAGCAGCTCCATTCCATTCCTCTTCCAGACATTAAATGTACATTTATACTCGTTAATGGTAAGAAAATAAATCTATGGGGGAAATAAATTCCATATTCTCGTATTTCATACGGACAGTTTCCCTTCTTTCTTGAATTCAAAACCAAGTTTCCAAGGTTCTCTGCTGATTTCTCCAATACAAATACCTTATTTTTCATTAGAAAGAATCACCTATGGCTACAAAGTCTGGCTTTCACTGGGTACTGATGGAATTCACAAACTAAGAAGAAAATAAAGCTGTCCAGGCACCAGTGGATATCAGACTCGGCCCCCAGTGCTCAGATGGTCTGGTGAAGGTTTGCAGCAAGAATAATTTACTGTATAAAGGCCCAAAATGGGGAGTTTTGCTGTGAATCTTTCTGGCTTCCCCATCTCAAACCCCACTGTAAATTAAACCAATATTCTTATGCAAACACACCTTGGAAGTGGCTATTTTATTGGAATTATTGACTTTCAAAGCCATCATTTAAAAATATTTCCCTCATCAAGTGAGATGCCAGCTGCTTATCAGAACAGGGCACCTCAGGCAAGAAAGTCTTAAATATTTCAAAGTTATCCCTTTTCTTGCCACTTCTAATATTTGGCATCTTTACCATTGAATGCTGCACTGTAATAGAATGAGAAATTGCAGAGGCATTTTGGAGGTGTAGTTTCACTTCTGTTATTAAAAAACTCAACCCGTGCTTGCTTTGATGCCTGCTGGATAATTTGGATAATTTGCAGGGCTCTGGCTGGGGATGACAAGAGTGAAGTGCAGGATAGGGCAGATGTGCTACTGGAATACAGGCGGGGAAAAAAAATTAAGACATTCAGAACACAAAAAACCAGGACTAAGTGAAAGAAGCAGAATAAAAAATGAACAATCTCGTCAATGAAGCAGCACCAATCCACATTAAAACATGAATTGACCTGGAACCCTGTTCAGAAGAAAATAAATATACAGAACCAATGCTGGTGCTTTCCATCTTAGTGTTATTAACAGATACCAGAAACGTTGTACAGCCCAATCTCTGTATTTCAAAACCCCTTAAGCCACTTTCTTTCTCCAAGAGCATTAAATACATTCACGTGGGCCTGGTGGCAAAAGAAAGAAGCAGAAAAACTGTAGAAATTTAACATTTCTGCACAGGACAGGCATAAAGAAATCCATAAATGAATTCTTGCTAAGTCCAAGACTTCAGAAAGGATTCCTGGACCAATATTGACATTACTACTAGAAATTAAACAAGAAAATAGAACGGAGATCAATTGGCAGGATCCATCTGCAGGGACGTCTGTTCCCTTTGGAGACTAAACAAACTCTTCCCTGAAATACACATCAACACAGCCCAGCCCGGCACACAAACACAATCAAATCATCAACCTGCTCAAAAATATCAGCAGCACTGGCACCAAGCCTGTGTTCATGGATCTGGAGCTCTTTTCTCCATAGAAACAGCGGAGTAGAAAAGTGTGATATAGACCCAGAAAATACCTCAAAGTATTTTTTAGCATCATTGCAAAGGGGAAGGGAACTGCTTCGAGTCTCTCCATCCTTTACTGTTGTTTCTTCCTCCTCCCCCTTGTTTGGGTGGACACTTCCAACCTGCTGCTCTCCAGACTCAGAACTGTCTTTAGTCCTGAAGCTGCAGAAACAGAGGAAAATTCCAACATTTGCCCAGAAAAACTGGAGAGTCCAAACCTGTTTTTATCACAGATTCCTTGGAAGTGCAAAGGCTGGACTCCTGAGGTAAGTTTTCAGACTGGAAGTGTTTTCTCACTCACCTCAGACCAACAGGGTGGGAACGAGATGAGCTTTAAGGTCCCTTCCAATGTCAATCATTCCATCGTTCTATACTAAAATAAGCAGCTACACCAGATGAAGAAAAGGGAATGCCCAAGAAGAGCTGCAAGAGTGTAGATTAAAATTCTTAATAAGCAGAGGAGCCTCCTTAATTTGGAGCAGCATCACCTGTTAATTAATATAAATACAAATTAATCACAAACCAAAGGATTCAAGACCATCTCCCTGAAGCTGCTTCAATCTAGATAGATGTGGAGAAAAAAAAGTGACATGTAGAGAAGTTAATCAACTAAGACTTCAATTCATTAGTTTATTCTTTTTTTACATAAAAAAAAAAAATTACAACGTAAGGATTTGAAAAGCCGAGTAAACCGGATTTCACACGCACGCATTTGCCAAGTCACAGGGTTCAACCACCTGGAGCGATATTTTCTGATTTTCTCATTGAACAATATACACAGTAAGAGCCTCAGGACAAAGCCAGACATCTTTCCCCCCCCTCACTCTTTAAGGTGTGTAACTGAATATGCACAGAATTCTGTGGAACTTCCAGCTTTCCCCTCAGTTTTGTTCGCTGGACTGCAACCCCAGTGGATTTCCACCTAGGAAGTCTCCAGCATTCCACACCACCACCTTCCCCAAGCAAAGCGAAAATATCCCAGAGTATTGCACAGTTTTGTTCACAGGGCCACAGACAAGAAATGGATCCCTCAGTACCTTCAGCCACCCCACGGAACAGAAGCTGATGGAGCTGGAACCAGGATGGCACAAAGAGATGGAGAAGCAGGGCACTGACAAAGGAAACAGCTCCTGCAGTGCACAAAGGGTGGAATGCAGGGTTCTGAACTGCTCGAGGTGCCACAGGTCCAGTGCCACTGGCTGAGCAAAAGCAAGAACAGGACAATTTTAAGGCAAGTCCCAAAACAGGGAGCTATTTACTTTCTAGGCACGATTTCAAGCTATGCATCAAGGCTCCTGCTTTATCCTTTATATTGTCAGTAATTTATAGGTTAACAATAATACAAAAAATAGTCTAAATGTAACTTTTAAAGAATCAACTTTTAGCTGGATTTTTATTACTTGCAGCTTGTATTTCATTACTTGCAGATTTATGAACATTTTTTAGCACTACTGTTGTTTGTCAGGCCCACATAAAGCAGTTCTAGATCTATATTGCTCTCATTTCTTCAAAGTAGTTTTGGTTGGAAATAGTTAAATTCAAAATAACTCGTTCTATTGCAGGTATTTCTACATTTAAGATGTGTTGTACTTGAGAAAGGAGGGAAGTTGCTCCTTTATTGATGTCTTTGTTCAAGGGATCATTAACAGCTTTCCCTCTATGAGAAGTCTGTAGAGTAAAAAAGGGGCAGAGCAAGACCCTACAAGGACCAAGTGTTTGCAGGGAATGACCCCCAGTTTGTCCACTCACTGTCACCTCACACAGCAGGACACTGGTCCCACTCACCCCTGCACAGTCCACACTTGAGTTCCTCTGGAGTCAACGCGTGAGGAATTGGAGATGCACATCCCAGGGCAGGATTTGGCCCCCAGCCAGCAGTTACCAGTGAAGGTTTAGCCTTTCCCTAAATGCCAGATGGGATGGACACTGCCAAACACAGGCCACGCTTTAGGGAGCCTGGGAAGACGCTGGGCAGGGCTGTGACAGTGCCTCCGTGCTGGGCACCAGTCCTTGGCATCACCTGCAAATGAGGAATGTGTGGGACACAGAGGTGCAGCTCTGTTTATCAGGACAAGCTGAAAGAGAAATGAGAACTGAACAAAGCACTATTCCCTGAAATCTGGATTGAGAAGGCTTTGTCTCCCCGGAGATCAACTTTCACCAGAATGCTCCTCCTAATGATTGACAACTGCACCCAAGGACTTACGCTTGTTATAAAAACACACAGGTAATTCCCCAGACATTTATCAAATAAAAGGGGTTTAACAAAAAACGGGGAAGTCATCTCAGAAAATAAATTACAGTAGCATGACAACATTTGGCTTCTTTAGCGTGACCACGTGCTCTTCCTCTGGTATCCTGCTGTGAAGACCATGGCAGATCCAGTTCCTGTCTCGGAATTAATGAGATGTCTGTGACAATAAACGTAGAAAACTCTGCTTGCTACAAGCAAATGTCTGATATCAGTTTCACCTGGTCACAGATTATATGCAGACAGCCTTCTCTGGCCCCAAAATAAATATTATATAGGATTCTTGCAAGTTCCAGCATATTTAGACTCAAACAGAAAACTCAGGTCCTCCTTTCTTCCCTCGCAGTAGAAGTCGCCTGATCCGAAATCCTGCGAAAGGGTTGATCCACAGGAGTGAGGGCTGGCCCCCAAAAACAGATTTCATCCCTTCCCAGCGGAGTCTGCGCTCCCACGTTGGCTTTTCACTCTTCAGTCTTTCAATCTCCTGTAAATAAACACAGGCAGGGAGGCACTGCTAAGTCCAAAGTTTAGTTTAATCTAAGGGTGGCTGCAGAAACTGGGTTTGCATTTTTATTGCATTGTTCCACAGCTGATCAGTTTCTTACTGTTATTTAATTATTAAGGAAGAAATTAGAAACTGTTTTAGCCCTGTGGATACAGGGCAGAAGATTCAGAACATACAATATGGACAAAAAGGTTGATCTTCCCCAACTTCTTTCCCCCCAAGACAAAAATCCCAGAAAAGCTGAAGGATCCATGTGCAATGGTCCTACACTGCAAGTTGTTTACTCAGTTAATGAAAGCAGACAATCAGGCTCCTGCTCCACAATTACTGGAGCCAGGATTACTCTCCCAAATGCATTATTTTGATGGTCATTTCTGTGCTTCCCACAAGGAAGGCTCAGTATTTACCAGTTGTTTTGCACTTACTCCTCAGTACAGAAATACACTTTTAAACATGAGAAAATATTGAACAGTCACAGGATTCAATTTCTTTGTGTTTCCAGTCAATTATTCTCTCAAGATGTAACAGGGCAAGGGAGCCAAAGGCCCAAACTATGTCTTATCCTCTGATAAAATGTATCAAAGCGAAGTGAGAGACAGTGATTTTCAGTGTAAACCTGAGAAAAGCAGACACTTCCCATGGCACCCATCAGGGATTTGTGCCAGCTGAGAAGGGAATGCCAAAACTCAAGTCAGAAGCTTTGCATTCTTTGTCATTTAAAACCAAATTACAAAACGTCAGAAAAGCAAATAGTGCAAGTTCTGTTAGAAAGCAACCCCCAAAAAACTATTCCAATCTTCCCAACTGTCAAAAACAAAAATGATGAACTATTGATAAGAGCCTCTCCTCATGCAAATAAAACCACACCTAATCACATCTTCCCAGAATAAATTTTATAGAATACAAAAAAGTCGAGGTTTTTACCGTTTCATCATTGCATATTGAGTGGATTTGGGTGCCAAACATGACTGCAGTGAAAGTGAGAAACAGAAAACCCTCAAGGCACAAGAAGATCATCAGGATCACAGTTACAGGTGGGGAGAAGTCACTGCACTCTGTGAAAATGAGATATGTAGTTACAAAAAAAAAAAACCACAACAGCAAATTATACAGCACATTCTACATGTCTGGCACTTGAAATAATATTTCCCAATTAAAACAAACTTCTGTTTTTGCAGCAGCTTCATTTGCTGACCAAGGAAATAACGAATTTTATGGATGTAACAGTTCTGGCTTCCTATAAAGCACATGGTAACTATTTCTGCAATCCTGCCTCGGGATTTCAAGGGTATCAAATAAATGCTTGCACATGAGGTGACTGAAGAACTCAGAACTGCACATGTGAGAGCAGCTTGGAGCTTCCTGCATGATAGATGCTCTAAAAACCATCCCCACTGTCAGCCCTGACTTGCTGGCTAATCCAGATGTTCCACTTGGCTGTGATCGCTTTATTATTCTTTTTCTGATTCTCCACACAAAGTAATCAGGTTCTGCCTCACACTTACAGTCACATCTCTGGAGAGCCTCTGATCACCTGATTAAGTCAATTATATTTAAACAGGGAAGACATGGGATAGTGTACAGGAAGGTGAATGTTTCAAGCAAAAAAAGTTCTAAGGTTCCATCCATTTAATGAACTATTCAGAAAAAATAAAAATCACATGGAATTCCCCGTTGCTTCATATACCAAAAGAACACATCAACAATCTTCTGCCAAAAGCACAAGACCAGAGTGAGCTCTGGCACACTGGAACATTAAGAAATGCAAGCCAGAAGCCTAAATAAAAAAACTGAAATAGTTTAGGAAATTTCTTTTCTGCAGGAGCCCCACAGTTGGCTCCAGTAATGGAATGAGGGAGAAATTTGTTTAAATTTCAGATGTCATTCCCAGAACTGAGGTGGGACGCACAAAGCCCAAATTTAGGTGATGTAGTGCTGAGGTGGCTGAGGACCAGCTCAATTTCCTTCCTACTACAGAGGTAGTAAATTACTACTGTGTGTAAAGGGAGTGAGAATGCCCCCGACAGCCACAGCTCTCACAGAGAATGACTGAAGGAAAGGGGGGAAAAAACCAAAGAAAGAAAAAGGAGAGTGATGGATAAACAGATCTGAGATGTTTTAAGGACATCACTCAAAAAAGATTGGAACTGGTGGAATGCTATGACTTTTCCCTAATGTCTGCTAGATCATGATAATTAAAATTAAGTATTTATTTGCTCACCAGTCCACTGCCCTCGGACACAGGAGAAGAACTGAAACCCACAGAGTACGAGAGCATGAGCTGAAATTAGGGCTATGTACATCTGCAAACAAGAGACAGCATCATTTCATTCACTTGCACTACACAAACCACAGCAGAATGAAGAAAGTTTGAAACAACAGCACTGAGCAAGATTAAAATGAATATGGGTAGAAATATCTTGCATAGAATTAAAAAACCACCAAACCAAACAACACAATCGTGTCCTAAAGCCATTACTCACTAAGCACAACCAAAATTGTTATAATCAAGGTAGATTCAGTGCAAAATCAAGCTGCTGGTGCTGTTCTCTTACCGTAAACAGAACAAAAAATCTCTGATTTTTCTCCCCCACACAATTATTCACCCACGGGCAGTGGTGATCCATCTTTCGGATGCATCGCTTGCAAATACTGCAAGAAAGGACAAGAGGCTTCTGTTGAGAACTTGTATTTTAGATGCAGAAACAAGGGCAGCCAGTGGTCACAGGAAGATGTGCTGGAATATTTCTTGACAAACTGCAGACAGAATTTGCATTTCTTTATAGAAACTGTTTGTTCCCTCTCACAGCTCAGCTTTTGGATGCTTCCAAAACTGACTGTGTACATGAAGTATTCCTCACAATAAAACACCATCACTGCATAGCCAAACACACAATCAAGCAAATCCAGAACTCCAGACACTTGTGAAATTCTTTGCTCAGAGTTGAGCAAAGCTTCAGCTCTCTTCAGATTCAGTATTGTATTAATAAAACCCTCTCCCTTCTGGAGGAGCTTTCTAGCTTCTAAAGTAAATATTTCACGTTTACAGGCTTTCAAGTTGTAAATTTTTCATGTGGGTAAGGAAAAAACCCAAGAAATTCACATCTTCAAGAGAAGAAACTGTCACTCTTGAGGTCTCAACCGGCCATAAAATTCTAAACTTATGCAATCAAAATCTCAACTAAAGCACAGCTCACAGTGTCAGACCTCACTTCCTCAACAGAAAACACAAATATTGAAACTATAACCAGCACTTATTGAGTGGCTCCTTGTTGACAACTTCTTGAACACTCCTGTTCTCTGCTAGTTCACCTGGTTCCTGCCCAGTTTTGAGTCAAGGCTATGTCCACAAAAGTCAAATACTCCAATAACTCCATTTTACATTTGCCATACAGCAGCAGAGGGCTCAATTCTGCAGCCAAATATGAAGAGTTATACGAGAAAAACAAAACAGTTGCAACATCTGTTGTAGTTCTTCATAAATCAACAGCTTGAGCAACGCTGATGTTCCATTTTCCCAGCTTTGTACTTAAGACAGCTCCAGATTTTCCTGCAGAATACCCAGAATATTAAAGATTTTCACTTCAGCAGTTACCAAGCCAAATAAAAAAGCAGGCACTCTTATTCAAACCCCTTTGTTTTTAACACAGGCTGATTTATGTGTGGTATCTGCAAGTGCTGCAGCGATAAACCACGAAGCAAAGCTGGGTGACAGTCACTGGAGAGACAAAACAGGGAGGTGTGGGGGGAAATCAATGCCCTGAGGCAGAAAATAATTTTTAAGTCATCACATTTTTATGATTCTAAGGTAATTCAGCAAGAGGCAGAATGTACCACTGTGCATATGGTTATGTGGAAGAATCTCAAACGAAGCCTTTGCTCTGAGCTGTCAAAACCCAGCCCCTACGTTCCCACTGCCTCCTGTTTTATGGACATTAACGAGGATTCATCCTCTGCTACAAATGATTTTTAAAATACAGATGAAAATCCCAATACCAGACAAACACCACAGCCGCTCTCTGGTGCAGGAAAACTGGGTATCACTCGAGAGGAGACATTCAGGAGGCTCTTCCAAAGACCCTCCTTGCTGCCTGCAAGTTCAGCCTCTCATTTCCCTGAGTACCACAACCACACAAGGCTCCTGATGCGCCACAGAATCTATGCCAGCACTCTCAAAACAATATTAATGTGAAGTGCTGAGTAAAATCCCATCCAGGCTCAATCGAGCTGAACGCTGGAGGATGTGAGGTGGGCAGGACTCGCTTCTGCTCATTCAGAATTTCTCACAAGCCCACACAGAGCTCTCTGCAAGAGCTCAGATATCTGGAATCCTGCCTTCATTCCTGATCTCCCACCAACGATCTCCCAGCAATGCTTCAAGCAGTGGTTCTGCCTTTTTCCTAGCCCATCCCTTGTATTTTATTCCTTTTTATGCAGCAGGCGTCGGGGAAATCCCTCCCTCAGCTGCACCCTGGGTCACTCACCCTACACAAGAGAGAAGCAAACAGAACAAGCACCTGTGGATGGAGGAAGGTCTCTCCTCCAGCCTGGAATTGCTGCTCCACGAACTCAGGCAGGTGCAATTACAGCCCTGAGTGCCAAAGATAACATTCAGAAAGACACAGCTAAAGGCTCAAGAGAAATGGGTGTGGATAACTGATATTCCCAGGGAGCCTGATGGAAACATCTCGGTGACTTAATTCAGAGTAACAGCTCCCCGCACACAATCACAGGCACTCAGAACAGGCAGAAATGATGACAGCTGTGCTCCTTCAGTGAAAATGAAATCCCATTCACTCAGGATAGGGTTCTCTCCTGCGCTGAAAATGTTAACTGCTCAGTAAAACATCAGTTCCATGTATTTCAGAGATGCTTAGCTGTAAATAAAAGGTTCTTGCTCTTTTCCCAATCACTAATGTGTATTATGAAACTATTTTTCTTCCTTAAAAGAACTTTTGTTGCAGTGTTGCACAACACTACATCCTAAGAGTCTCTTCTGTTAATAATTTACTGCTCAAAACATGCACTGTGGCTTTGAGGGTAAGTATTTCCCAACAGGAACCAACTTCAATTTTCATTTTCAAGTCTCTTCTATCAGCAAATTGCCACTTTGAATACTTGGGACTAGACCATCCTTTTAGTGTCCTTGGAATGGGTTTGCAAACCAATAAAAAATTGGCAGCATAATCAAACAAACCCTCTTTCTATTGGGTAAACTCCTGCAGTGATAAATGTAAGGCAAAGAATCAGATTAACAGAAACAAAGACAGTTAAACCAGAAATCCAACTGCTGAGAAAAACATGAGAGCAGCCTCACAAAAGGATACCACAACACTTTCAGGCTCTGGCTTTCTCTTTCAGAGGTTCTGTGGATCCAGGGATGCACTGAGCAAGCCCCAAAATGCCTCCTTTGCCCTCAGGTAGAACATCAAACAGATTATTTGACCAAGGATTAAAACAATTCATAAGACACACAAAGCTGGATCCCTAAACAGGTGCCTGGGGAAAACAAATCCTTTGAAAATATCACGTATTTCCTTTATCACAGGCATTCTCCATTCTTGCTCTGCTTTAACAATAAAGGTTGCTCAAATTCTTGCTATGAAGAAGGTATTCGAGCTCCAGGCTCTCTGATACTGCAGCTCTTTTTCTGTCATATGGAAAGTTCAACATATGATGTCTTCACTTAGGGCTCCTTCTAAATTAGCAAATCTTACCAGGACCAAAGATGTGACAAATGCTTTCCCAAGATACCTGCAAGGTCTCTGTAAGAATCAACCTGAACGTGGGATGAGAAAATCAGTGAGATCCAGCCCACGCTCAGCAGGGGCTCCCAGGTGTCCCTCTGTGCAGCCCAGGGAGACAGAGCCAGGCCACGTGAACACTGCACAGCTCTTCTGGATACCCAGGGATTTATTTTCACCTTCCATCCCACCACGGGAGCAGCTGTGCTGCCTCCACCTCCAGCCATCCTCGTGAACACTCCTGAGTTGATAAAGCATCAGCACCACACTCCCTGCACAGGAAGGCAGCCCTGGGATCTGCACCCCAGCAAAATCCAACCTAAACCACACACAAACTAACTGGAGATAATTCCATACTTGCCTATTTTTCCATGGAACTTCTCCCTTCACACTCCAGACACAAAAACCCACTCACAGCTGAGAGAAGAACAAGAGCTCGGTGCCAAGGCTGAGTATTTATAATGGGAGCAGCTTCTCAGCCGTAGCATTTGCACTGAGCAGTGACACACACGAGGCTTTTAATTTAGAACCCACAAAGCTACAGAATCATCTGAGAGTCCTGACAAGACTCTGCTCTGTTCTTTTGACAGGCATTAACTCAAGGATTTCAGTTTAATACTCCTCACAATTCACCACACGTCACTCCCCACACCTAGAGAGCCACCAGAAGCATTTGCATCTTTATGTAAGCCCCGATTATGCAGGCACAGCTATTTTCAACTGGCACACAATAAACACTACAACAGCATTTCCACAGTGCCTGAAAACTCCAAAGATTGAGAGTTAAAAATATACATTTACTATCTCTTCCACAGCATGTTTCGTTCAAATGATCATCACTTCTGGCCTTATTCAAATGGATTTTCAATAAGCAGAAGTGCATTTAACCAATTATTCATGCAACTTTGGGAAAATAATCTGCTAATTCACATACAACTTCAAATGCACTGCAAAGAAGAGATGACACAAAGTAATCATTTAAAACTACTCTGAATTTTGTTAATTTAAGACTGCAGGAGTCATTGCTTTAATCAGCTCCTCTCAGAAATTTCTGTGAGATTCTTCTCTTTGCCCTGCATTACCCACAGCACAGCACAATAACTAGAATGGTGCAGAAGAAAAAATAATCACACATCAAAATTTTTTAAGACACCAGAGCACAGTTATTTTTATAAAATCTTTGAGTCCCTACTCTCCCCTCATCCACAGTCAATTTTGGCCATAGTATATTACACTTATAAAATACTCTACAATGCAAGTTTAGTGGATATCAAAAGAAATTTGTGGGGGAAAAAATGAACAGAAAAATATCAGGAATGTTATTCCATGCCTCCAAATGCAGAACTCTTTAAGGAACTCTGGCATACCTGCAGTGGTGTGCACGCTCAGGTTTGATACTACAGCACTTGGGACATTTGTAGATCACTTCTCCTGGTTTCAGTTGCAAATTATCCATGTATTCTTTAGTGGCATTTCCTTTGGGCACAGCCCCCTGAAATCATTTCAATTAGAGGAGAGAAAGCTTCTTAAATGGCATGAGAGCATTTAAAAATACATTTCATAGACTTCATACCAGTAACCTCAGGATAATTGCTGAAATAAGTTCATTTATTCAAAGCCAGTCTGCTGTAAGCCAGAATCACTTCCAAATGAATAAATTACCTCTGCTTGACCTCAAATTCAGCTTTATTTCAGCAAGACTCATCTCTGGCCAAGTATTAGCTTAATTCTCATAAAATATCCTGTCACCAGCCCACAGAAATGAAGAAGGAGACACATCTGAACCTGCAGATACAAGTACTGCTCAGCATTTCCTGAGAACCTACCCTGAATATTTGTTGTGGCATTTGACTATTGGGCCAAGCCATCCACAAAAGTTAAATCAGCAACTACTTAGAAGATGTTATTTCAACTCTCTGAAGCCAGGGTTTAACCACCTGCCTCAAGTTTTTGAGAACTGTCATCCTTTTTTCCTTAAATATTTAGCTTGGACACTGCTAGCATCAACCAGCACTGACTTCTTTATTCTTCTTTATTGGGCAGCTTCATGATAAGCAGCTGAAGGAACTGATTCAAAAGAAAAGTAATTGATTGGGAAAAGAAATTAATTTTCAGCGATTAGTTCTCTGATCTGATTATCACAGAGCAGATCAGCCTCCCGAGTTCAGGATCTAACTCTGGATTAGTAAGCAGAAAATAATGGACAGCACCACTGTCACCCTGCTCATTTATGGAGGTAAAGCCTTAACTGTGAGAGGAAGTGACTGTGAAATAAACTGGGATGTGACATCCAAGTGCAAGGGCCTTTCTGTACCAACTGCTCCAGGTCAGCACTTCCTTCACACAGGGAGAGCTTTCTCCAGCTCAGCCTAAACCAACTGCAACATTCTACAATTAATTCTCATTCAAAAAAAAATGGCAACTTCGGCACTTGACACAGACACCTTAAGAAGTTCTGGGACAGAATTAAGAAGCCAGCAGGAATTCAGATTCCACTGCCAAACAGCCCTCTGCTTAGAAAGGGAGTTTTTGTTGTTATGGCCTGGAACAATAAATTTGTGTTTGTGTTGCCCAAGACACAGCCCAGGTCCTGTCCCAGGTGAGCTCTTTGGCTGAGTGGTGCTTCAAACATGAACTGGTACTCACAGTGGTACAGAGAGACTTCCTCAAACACTCATGCTGTCCTCCTCAAGTGTATTTTGCAATCTGAATGTTCTTACTCAAGTTAATAATTTGGTGTAAACATCTCACACTCCTCTATTCACCTGTCACAAGGATGAGAACCTCAGGCCACGCTTTTAAGCATTTTGCTGACAAAAAAAATGCTCTATTTCAAAAACGTCTTTCACAGTCACAGCCAGCCACCAAAAATCTATTTTTATAGTTACAAGAGTAAATTTAAGTCACATATGTTTTGAGGCAGTTCATTCCTTTCCTCCTTTAATCTTAGTTTCTATCACACAGTTGCGTCTTCCATTCTGGGAGTCAGCAGGAAAGGAACAGAGGGAAAAAGGAGTGACTCATCTCAGTTTGGATCAGGTTTTACCCATAAAGAACAACACAGGTCTAGAAAGACACCCAGTTTTACCAACTCATATTTTTAAGCAATAAATCCTTAAACCATCAGCTCTCTTAGCTGCCACAGTTTGTAGAAGTTGTAATGTTTCATCACTGGGTGTGGGCAGAAGTAAACCAAAGACCCAGAAAATCATTAACTACAACATCTTGCTGGGGTTTTGAACGCTCCCATAACTTCCCTATACACTGTTACTGTCTCAAAAATCTGGAGAAAATAGATGTTTTTCCCCTCACCCTTCTTTTCCCAGATTTATTCCCTAAAAATAGTAATAGATTTTAGTACAAAATAAACTATTTCATCTCTTGAAGTCTTGAAGAGTAGAAGTCCTAAGAAATGAGCATTTTCAAGACCTCTTAACACCTTCACTGCTTCAATGTGTGTTCAGCTTAAATGTCCCTTCCCTCTGACTCCAAACACCTAAAGACAAAAATGCAGGAATCACGTGGGACAGTGGTTTTTCCATTATGCCAAAGTTTGCCTGAGGTTTTACACCACATGCACCTGTAGAAGTTCTTCCATGTGCCACCATTGGAAGAAACATTTCAAGAGATGCAACAGGATGAAGGTACAAATCTTGAAAATAAATCTGATGAAAAAAAGTAGGAAAAATGAGGATGGAGAAGACTAAACTTCATTAGCTTCTTCAGGACCTGGGGTAATATTTTGCTGGTTTTTCTTGAGTCTAACACTCTCATAAAAATTTTATATTGACTGTTCCTTTATGGTTTCATTAACAGAACAAGAGGACAAGTACAGGTATCATCAAAACCTTGAGGGTTTTGAATCCAACACAAGGATTTTGACTCTAACACTACTTTTCCCAGCAGGAGAAGACCAGTATCACTTCTCCAAACTTCCGTGCAGATGGAGGGGACAATCCAATGCCAAGGAACTCTTGGAT
Source organism: Eulacestoma nigropectus (assembly GCA_013397775.1). Taxonomy (NCBI): domain Eukaryota; kingdom Metazoa; phylum Chordata; class Aves; order Passeriformes; genus Eulacestoma; species Eulacestoma nigropectus. Next base: position 394,092 of record VZTE01005256.1, on the reverse strand, counting down.
ACTTACTGGATCAGTCAGCATAGTCCTCAGATGCGACGACAAAGCCAGCACTGCCAAGCAGTTAAAGAGAACCCCGTTGATCACAGAGTACCAAAAGTCTTTGGAAGGCAGCAACATGACAAAAGTCACTACGAAGTCTGCATAGACCACCAGGAGCCAGGTCATGATGGCACAGACCATGCCACAGCCGTCCCGGATGAACCAGACCCTCTCGGCCATGTCGGCCTCCGAGGAGGAGGAGGAGGAGTCGTAGCTGTCATTGTCGGCCAGGAGCGGGTGGTGCTCGACATCGCGGAAACGGTGCCCTGATGACTGCATGGTTTGCTGGCCTCGCCCTGCAGGGAGAAACACACCACCACCACCACCACCATCATCATCATCATCATCATCTATTATTAATGAAGAAACTGAGTACAGGTGGCTCTGGTTTTTGTTTCTGGGAGACAAAGCATGTCCGACTTCAAAACTGAACTGAGATTCTTTTTGATCAACACCTGAATGATTCTGCAGCTACATCAAGATGAGTATGAAAGAAGGGGGGGACACGTTTTAAGGTTTTGTTTTTAAGATTTAGTTCTTATTATTCTACTCTAATGTCACTGGTAATAAATCAGGCTGATTTCCTCAGGTCAAGCCTGTGATGGTAATTTCTGAGTGATCTCTCCTGCCCTTATCTCAACCCACAAGCCTTTTTTTATATTTTCTCTGCCCTTTCCAGCTGAGGGGAGTCACAGAACAACTTTGGTGGGTGTCCAGCCAGGGTTAACCCACCACAAACCTGCAACTTCGATGCCTGACAAAGGGATTTTAGACTGGTTTCATTTCCATCACGCTGTGATAAACCACTCCTCCTCTTCCATTAAAAACACAACTTCTCTCTTTTATCTCAAACTAAAATGGCAAAGTCTTAATTAAACTACAGCCCCTGTCTCTCTGAAAACAGCAAATTATGGCACCAGACTGTTGACTTTTCATTCTGCTCCAGTAAGTGAGAGAAGAGCAGAAAAGAAAACCAGGATGGAAATAAAGCTGTTCTAAAGCACTGCTCACAACAAACAAGCAAGTTAGAAAGCAGCTAAATTTGTTGACAAAAGTGCTATTGTTTGGAAAAAACCACAAGCCTGTTACAAAGATATATTGGATAACTTATAAAATGGTCTCAGATCAGGCCAAACTCAAGGGAAACAAATGGTTGTGGTTAAATTAACATGGCAACGGATTACATGAATCAGATTTTCAAAGAACACATTAATTAATCTAATTTCATGAGAACTCTTTTAGGGCTTTGTTGTGCTTCCAACACGGAGCAAAAACCAGACTTGAAACCTTAACAGTTCTCATGAAAACAGAATTATTTTCCAGACATCTCTCCCAAGGAAAGATATGGAATGGTAAAACTGAAGTGCTATCAACAAACAGGAGACAGATTAAAGCTTAAGCATTAGGCCTCAAGAATATCCTGCTGCTTTAAAAGTATACTGTGTTCTAAAAATCATATTGATTCATGCTATTAAAGGCCATGTCTGAGAGAAACTTGAAAGCATTTCTATTGATTTATGACAGGCACACAGAAGTCTCCCTTTTTCCCCCCTTATTAATGGCAGCCTATATATGACTGTAGGGATTATGGCACTGCAACTTCCATCCCAAAACCTCGAATACGGGATCACTTTGCTCCTCTAGAATGGTCCAAGTGACCATTACCAGGTGAAGAGAGTGGCACTGAGATGGCTTTTGATGTTTGTCTAAACCCTTTAGAAATTCTCTATCAGGAATGAGATAAACACATTCTGCCCAGGAAACCCTTCTGATCCTTGAGCCTTGATGTCAGAACCAGGCAGGAGCAATCCAAGAAACTAGAAATGAAAATAAATATATGCAGATGCAGCAGAGAGATGTGAGAGCAACTGCAAAAGCAGCTGGGAAGCTCCCAGGACACAGTGAGGTGTCTGAAGGACGCATTCTCTGCTTGTGGAACAGAACAAACTGAAATTCAGCTCTGCTGCTTGGATCTATTACATTCCTAGGACTTAAATTGTGTTTTCCATCCACACACTGGGGTTTTTTTGGACAGAAGTCTCCTCTCTCACCAGAATGCAGCTGGCTAAGCCAAGGATGAAGCTGTCACACACTAGAAAATTACCTTAGGAAAGAGGGAACTTCACCTCCCTTAAAAGTAATTCAAGCTTAATTTAACCTAGAAGAGGCCCTCTTTTCATCCACTTCAAATTATCCTAATATTTCTAAACATTCATAGCTAAAACTACAATCTATGCCAATTAAGTCCAATAGAACTTCAGGACACCACCAGTCCTTGTGGTCAAGAAAATTCAAGTTTCATAAAACTACATAAATTAGCAGCTGGAACATGAAGATAACTATGCAAATCAGTTATTACTCCATCAAAAAAGGGCTTATAAAACTTTTAAGGAATGTTTTAAGTATGGAATTGCACAGAATTACTGCATTCATTTTGCTTAAATGTCTTAAAAGATAACAAAAAAAAAATTTAGCACAATAGAAAAAAACTCAAAATGAAACAAATACCTCAAAAATGTTTTGTATGTTATTCTGACATCCTGTCCTGCCTTTGGGCTATCCCAGGCTATTCACATAGTCATGTCTGATGTAATCTGAAAAGACATCACCAACAAACTGATTAGCAAAGCTGCATCAGGAAAATACTGTTAAATACAAATCATAAACATCAATAGTAGCACTTTGAAACACGCTGCACGTAGTTACAATGAAAAAGTTTGCATTTCATTTAGAAAACCAGGTACTTGAAAGCTTGACATTTTTAGCTGTTAACTTTTGGAAATCACCACATGGCACTTGGAGCAGGATTGCAGCACGAAACCTTGCATTACATTTCTATTTGGGGAAGAGAACAGAAGAGGTGTGGGCCTGAATTGCTGTCTGATTAAAGCTGCCTAAAGAAGTACCTAGGGGTTTTAAAATTAATTTGTTTTATTTTCTATTTATTTGAAGTAGATTTCGTGACATGGAAATCACTCTTACTTGCAAGGTTAACTTTAATAAATTTTGAGAGCAACATAAGGATTCTGATATTTAAGAGCTACAGAAAATACAAAGTCACTTTGTTGAAAAGGAAAGCTTCTGAAAGCAGCTTGTTAGAAATAGATACTCCAAACAGAACATTACTGATGGACTCCTTCAGGATACACTTTCAAATTTTCCCAATTCAAGGGGAATTGAAAAGGAGCAGTCTCTTATCTGACTCAAACAAACTCAAACATTCTACTGCAAGACTAAATGGTACTGCAAATGTTTATTATGCACATATCAGAATTATTGAATAGACTGGGTGGGAAGGAACCTTTAAACGTCACCCAGTCCAACCCCCTGCCATGGGCAGGGACAGCTCCCACTATCCCAGGTTGTTCCAAACCCCCATCCAACCTGAGCTCGGACATTTACAGGGATGAGGCATTCACAGCATCTCTGGACAACCTGTGCACCCTCATTGTAAAAAAATTCTGATATCAAACCCCAACCAACCCTCTTCTAGTTTAAACCCATCCCCCCTTAGCTTCGCTATCACTGCAGGAAGCTGTGATTGCTTTGTGGTTCACTTCCCAAAAAAGCTTTTAGACTTTTCTTAAACTTCACAATATTGTGAAATCCACAACCATTAAGTTGTCACTGACGTGGCATTTGGTGGCAGCTGAGCGGAGACACACGAGCAGACAGGCTGAGCGTCTCACATTAACGTGCAGTGTCACCCACCCGTTTGGAGCTGAGGATGACAGGCAATGGAACGCGACACACTCAGCCTCTGCAGGTGAAACAGTCAAGTCAGAGCAATCAGCTGCAATTGCTCACGGAGAGTTTATTGACGAGACAGGGATGTGATTTGTTCAGTCAGTCCCTAATCCCAACTGCAATCCTGTGCAGAATCTGTGTTTATCACAGCCTCAGCAGTTACCGGTTTATGTGCAAGTGTCCCCTCAGATCAGCTTTGCAAGAATAATGGATTTAGGCATTCTCATGTGATTTCCACTGTCCTTCTCCTCTCCAGCTGCCCCCACCTCGGTCCCTCCAAGGGAAGAGGATCAATGTTTGAAAGGTCCCCCTTTAGGAAGAGCTCAGAACCCCCACTGAGATGCTCACAGCTCCCTCTACTCTTCATTTATTTGCTTCAACGCCTGTCCTAACCAAATTTACTCTTTGTTGCGTACTTAGAGTACAAAAGGACAAAGCATTACACTCCAACCTCTAATACGCCAAGCAACAGTTTTTAATTTGACCTTTTACAAATCTTTATCTAGCACCAGAAGATAACACTGAATTAATCAATGCTTCATGCACAATGCCATCTGCTTGGACACGTGGTTGTATTAAACCTGACCCAATCCAGTTCCACTCTTAGGTGTTATTTGAAATTCTCAGGTTAAGAATGTGTCACCTGACCTGCACCTCACTGGTACTGGAACTCAGGCCTTAAATGCAGAAATACCACTGGAATAAAAAATCCCCCAAACAACTTTTGAAGAAGTTACATTATAAATTCATGATCACCAGAAAGACAGTCCTGTAAAATGACTGGGTTTAGTGGAAGAAGGTCACCCAAGGGCATTAGGAAGACAAATGACACAACGTAACTAAGTGTATTATAAGGCTCTGGAACTGGTAATTAAATATTAAAAACCAGGCACTTCAGGGTTAAGAACAGTCCTTTTCCCTACTATTTTTTGAGGAAGAATAGAAAAGCATTGTTGGAGGAAAAAAGAAAACCTTATTCCTCTGTAATTTTTTTTTAACTGGTAAGAACTTATATACAGGCTAAAAATCCATCAGCTGTCAAAGCATGAATTTTTTTGGTTGCCTTTTCCTTCAAGCTACACAATGGACAGTGCCTAAGATTCCTCCCATTTCAGTGGTGACACAATAAAGAAAATGTCTTTATTTCAACATTTCTGATTGCTCTCAATAGCTGCAGGGACACCAACACATACTGCACATCAGAATAATAATCCTGCAGCACTCACATACAGATGGATTTAAATCCTACCCGGAAGCAGAGCATTGGCAAATGAAAATCACAGTCCTATAATCTCCCTAATAGGTTACAGAATAAACATTAACTCCAGGAACTTCTGAGTTTTAAGTAAATCAAGCAGGCAATTCCTGTAAAGTAAATCCTGCATCCAGTTCCATGGGCAATTTGGACTGTTCACTGCTGACAGATAAATATCCATCAGATAATGTTTGCACAGAGTCACGGCTAATTTAGAAGAATCACCTACTTTTATTACAGATCCAGCCAAGCCAATACAAAGGCATTTAAAAAGTCAACTGTGGCTTGTTTCAATTCTTTCCTAGTGACTGGTCCAGCAGCCACCCTCATAGCAGTTCAGGAATCTGGGATGTCCTTAACACGGCACACACAACTCTGGAGAAGAGCAGCTGAAATAACTTGTGATGGAGATCCATGATACAACCCTGAAGTGATTTCATCAACTTATCCCCAAATCCATCCTCAGTGGCACAGCTCACCAAATCCCTGCTCCTTTTGCTCAGCTCACCAAATCCCTGCTCCTTTTGCTCTAACTTAAAATACATTAAGTATTTATCTCTTGAATTTCCCATTTATGCCTTGCAGCCCTTCCCTTGTCCTGGTCCATCTCTGCTCTACTGCAGGCACACAGGGACAGGTCACAGTGGGAACATGGAATTAATGTGAGACTGTTCCGTGTGCAACACAATGGAGAGAATATTCACTAAGTACATATTTAATGCAGTCAAGTTTCAAGCTACTGTAACAATTCTCCTCAAGCCAGGCCATCGGGAAACACTGGAATTGCTCCTTCCCAGCTTTGAAAAGGGGATGTGCTGCTTCTAAATCATCTCAGACTAAGGGTATATTAGAAGTAGTTCAGCATAAGTATGAAGGTCTTATTGGGAAGTTGATCCCCTAATTACTTATGTATTCTTTCAATTTGCAAGAGAAGAAATAGTTTAGATACACAGAATGAATTCTTCCCTGTGAGGGTGGGAAGGCCCTGGCACAGGTTGCCCAGAGAAGCTGTGGCTGCCCCATCCCTGGAATTGTTCAAGGCCAGGTTGGAGGGAGCTCTGAGCAACCTCATCTTGTTCAAGATGTTCTCACAGGGGGTGGGAACAAGATGATCTTTAAGGTTCCTTCCAACTCCAACCAGTTCTGATTTCTGCCAGTAGTATCTTTATAAACATCCTCAAAAGCCAGAAATGAGGATTCACAGTAAAAGAAGTTATTAAAAATGAAAGAAAACACCCCATGCATTTATTCAGAACACATATTTATACTAAGCATTACAAAGCTTTGCTATCAGACATAGAATAGATTTGTGATACCAAGTCACTCTTCCATAAGCACAAAGTAACACCAGAGATGTTCAGCAGGATATCATCTTTTCAATAACACGTCTTTCACTCAGAGATGTGAAAGTCAAAGAAAATATATTACACAAGACTTTGCTGCCCAGCAAAGAGCCAAACACACTATCTGATACACCAAGAGATCACTGAGGTACAGCAGCAAGGACAAAACCCTCCTGGAGTAAACAACCTTCACTTGAGAAGGACACAAACACAATCTATGGCTGGGCTTTGATTTCTGCCTCTTCTGGAAGAGGGCCACAGGCTCGAATTCAGATTAGACTCCAGAAGGCTGCAGGCTTACACCAATATCAACATTGGTATGTGAAAGCTGAAAGCTTTACCTCTTTACAAACAGCAATTGGATGAATCACATCCTCCTTAAGAGAGTAATTTTTTTATTTCTAATTTTTACATTCATCAGGGCACGCTTTGTCCTCACACTCAGTTGAAGAGAGCTCAGGTATCACATACAGTGATTGCACTGTGATATCAGGCTGGCAAGCACATTTTTATGTCAGCTCTTATATCCATATCCACATCCATATCCATGCGATTCTTCCTTCCAGGTTCCAAAAAATAATGTTATTGGTCAAACTTTCTCACTAGCAGCTTTCAGTATTCATTAGAATGTTCAAGCCTTTGTTTCAATTGTTCCTCGTCTCAGACACATAAATCCTCACATTTCCTCTACGTTCTTCATGTTCAGCCTTTCAACCGCTGCAAAATTCCGTCAATTCACTTTCCTTAAAAGTTCCCCGTCCTCATAAAAGGCATAAAAAAGAAATACATCAGATCTGTACGCTACAAAATATCCTATGCTAAAGGAAACCCAAGAAGCTTTAGAGAGATAAAAGCGTTACCCAATTCCTCTCAGCCACAAAGAGCTCTCAGCTCTTTAACTCTAATCTCAAACCGCTAAAATTTCACATCAGTTTCATCTCCTTATGAACCAGTACGGCTCCTTTTTATCTGTAAATTTTCAAAGTCACAGAGCATTCACTTCAAACGAGCTAATTTAAGTCTGTTAATGTGAACAGTCACGGCGACTTCAACCTAGTTATGTCTCCAGCAAGGCAAACAGTTACATCCCTGTAATTCCGCATCCTGATACCATCATACGAGTGGATATTCAGCACAGAAAGTAGCCAGTGATTTCCCAATCCCTTTTTTTTTTTTTTTTTTTTACGGCACAGATAACACTCACGCTGTGCTGTACGAACCCACCCTCTCATTTGAGAGCTGCTTGCACTCCCACTTCCTGCAAGCGCTGTTCTTCCCTCCTGGAAATGAGGAAAACTAGAACCACATAAATCGGGGAAACTCCCTGGGGCAAGCGCCAGGGCACGGCTGGGAAGGTGGGAGTCAAATGGGAGCTGCTCCCTGCCCTTCCAGCTTCCCACGGCGGCAGCTCGGACTCTACAACACCCGCGCTGGGGCACAGGGACACGTCCGGGCTTCTTCCCATAGCTGCTGATGGATGATTTTTANTCCGGGTTTCTTCCCATGGGTGGTTATGGGTTTTTTTTTATTTTTTTTTTTTTTTTTTTTTTTTTTTTTGGTGTAAATAACGCGGAAAGCGACAGGAGACGCACAAACACCCCATGAACTGAGCCCGAACAGCAGCCCAGCCCTCAGCCCGGCCTGAGGCGGCTCATCCCCGCTAACCTTCCCCGCTCGCTCCTCCCCGCGGGGACCTGCCGGGGCGAAGGGACGCCGGCGCGGGGAGAGACCGCGAGCGGGT
>VZTE01005256.1:281641-385854 GCA_013397775.1 Eulacestoma nigropectus | reverse complement strand
AGGGGCGCCCTCGGCACCGCCCTGAGGGCAGCGGGGCCGCGCCCGCAATGCCCGGCACGGAGCGGCCCCGGCGGGGCGAGACCGCAGCGATCGTCCCGTCCCAGCCCCTGCCACCGGCAGGGACAGTGCGCGCTGTGCCGGGGTGCTCCGAGCCCCGTCCGAGTTGGGCTGGGACGCTTCAAGGGATGGGGCAGCCGCAGCTTCGCTGGGCAGCCTGTGCCAGGCTCTCCCCACCCTCAGAGGGGGGAATTTCCTCCTGACGTCTAATCCAAACCTGCTCTGTCAGTTTGAGGCCATTCCCTCTGGTCCTGTCACTACATGCTCGTATAAACAGTCCCATTCCATCTTTCCTGTGGGCTCCCTTCAGGCACTGGAAGGCCGCAGTGAGGTCACCTTGAAGTTTCTCTTTTCCAGGCTGAACAATCCCAGCTCTCCCAGCCTCTCCTCCCAGCAGAGCTGCTCCATCCTTCTGCTCATCCTGGTGCCTCCTCTGGACTCTCTCCAGAATCTCCAGCTCCTCCCTGTGCTGGGCCCCAGGGCTGGGGCAGCTCTGCAGGTGGGGTCTCACCTGAGCGGGGCCGAGGGGCAGAATCGCCCCCTTTCCTGCAGCCCACACTGGGGGTTCACCCCAATGCACGGGGGGATTTCTGAGCTGTGGCATGTCCAGCTCTTACCCACCAGCACCCCCAAATCCTTCTCCCAGTGCTTTCTCTCAATCTGCTCATCCCCAGCCTGGTTTGAACCTGACGCGCCCCGACCCATGTGCAGCACCAGCACTTTGTCTTATCAAACCTCACGGGCTCACTCGGGATTTGAGAGTAAAATCGGATTTGTAGGTGGCCAAATGATGCCTCATGGTGTCACTGCCTCCCTGGGGGTCTGTATCTCTCTGCAGTCTTCGTGACCAGGGACATCACCCTGCCCCTGCAAGAAGTGAACACGGGTTTTACTTCGGTTTCTCCATGAAGAATTTTTGCTTTATGTCTACACGTATTTTTATGGTCATATTTTATTACAGTCCCTCATTAACACGTATGCCATCCTTGGAAGTGTTCAAGGCCAGGTTAGATGGGGTTTGGAGCAACCTGGGGTGGTGGGAAGTGTCCCTGACCCCGGCAGGGGGTGGAACTGGATGAGCTTTAAGGTCCCTTCCAACCCAAACCATTCTGGGCTTCTGTGATTTCACTTCTGAGAAAATAAGTGATTTGAGAATCATCAGAAAGGTGATTTGGCACCTGATTCAAGAGCATATTCAGCAGTTGTTCACTATGCTTAAACATCAGTAGTTAAATTGTTTGATATGGCAATAAATTACATGACACTCAGAATTTCCCACTGTGTATTAGGAGAAATACAGACCCAGTGGCTTAAAAAGTAGAGGCAAAACAACAGACCTTGCAGCGTGAGAGCTGAGGATATTTTTAAAACACATAAAAAATGCCGAAAGATGACAAACAGAAACGATGACAACTCGGGCACCCTTCTGCATCTTTTTTTTCTTGTAGCATGACCACCACCTAGTGGGACACGGGCAGCCAGCGCACGAGGGTTGTGTGTGCTGATAAGTGCAATAAAATACAGCTGCTCACATGCCTGTTTGTCTCTTCTGTGATGAAAACCTTGATTTTACATATAATAATTTATTTCCCAACAGATGGGTTTCACATACTAAAAGAAATTAGTCGATGCCAATGTCTCTGCTACTCAAATAAAATTATGTAAATATCTATAGACACAAGATGATAAGAGCTGATCTTTTTCTAAAGCTGCCTTCTCCCTCTGTGTTTCCCTTAATGTAGCTAGTATGTCATTTATGCAGGAATAAAAATGAAATTAAGATTATATTATTATATGTATTATATGTATTATATTCTACTATATTATAATAAATTACAGTGAGCTTAACCCTTGAGAAAAGTACCATTCTTGTGCTTTTATCTCAGGATGGCTGAGATACCAGAACTACCCAGGAGTTACAAAAAAGTTAGGTGCTGTGTCGTCTTTTGATTTGAGAATCATCAGAGCTTAAGGCAGTATGCAGAAGCTTAGATTTATGCTAACCAGGAATTCTTACATTCAGCTTGTTTTTTCTTTGTGTTTTAGCACCGTGTATCAGTCGCAGGTTTCTCGTTTCCTCCTGATCTTAAAAACAAATCAGTTGAGTATTTTCTCCCCACACTTTAGCTAAACATGTGGAGCAGCTCTTAGATTGTTTTAGTACACACAGCGTTGGTGTTGTCACGCTAAAAACATCCCCAGACATGTCAAGACTTTGGTTCTCCTGCAAGTCCCGGTGGTTTGGAACCCATTTCCACCACAAATAATATCGCCAAGATAAATTGTTTGCCAGAGATAACTTCGAGTCCTCAAACAAATTACCTAAGAAATGTGGAAACAGAAGGTTGCACGAAACAAATAGTTTCCATGCTTCCTGTCCTCACAGGAAGGAACGGAGCTTATTAAATCTTACAGATTCCACAGGGACACACACACAATGCCTTCACCGTGGCTTGGGGAGACTCCAGGAGGTTTGGAATGCTTCACATATCAGAAGAACCCTATGAAATCTTCACGCCCCATTTCTCCTCCCCTCAGAAATGCAAAAACTGAAATTCAAATGGTTTGTGTAAGGACTCCGACAGTTTGGCGAAGGGCAGCAAAGCTCATGGGTTGAGCCCCTTCCATCTCAGGCAGACTCGAGCTGCTGAGGATTTAATTATGTGCATGTTTGCAGAGTCCCAAAGGTTTGTCATTTGTGTGGCTCTTTCCCCATTGACTATTGCTTTGTGTCAATAATGTCTTTAAATGCTAGAAAAAAAGAAAAGCTGTTTTTCATAATCCATTCCCTTTGCAGCCTTTCTGTGAGCTGAGCCACATCTGCCGTGCTGCAGGTGCAGGGTGATAACATTGTGACACATCTCTTTCTTTCAGGCTGTTTTCAATCCCTCCACAGCACAATCTGAAGTATGAAAACAACCTTATTATCCCTCTGGCTCTCTGCCTACTCTAGGTGCTTAACTTTAAGACGTGCCCCTTCAATATTGACTGAAGCAATGGTGATTTACAGAAATTAATTTCTGAACCTCACTGTCTGAATCTCTGGTGCCTTCTGCCCTTCTCCTTTTAATTTGATGTGGCCCATGGACAGCAATAAAGCAACACAGAAAAGGGCCTGGTCTCAGAAAAGGGGAGCTGTGTAAAACCAAGGAACCTTTTTAGGAAGGTAAAAGGAACACAGTATATGCTAAAAGCTTTTGAGGGAGCAATAGAAACATGATCACCGGGGCAGTGTAAGTGCACATCAGTATCAGGACAGACTAGATAAAGGGCAAAAAGGAGCAGCAGAGCTCAGGAGGTTGTTAAAAACAAGTTACATTCAGAGAAGAAAATCTAAAGAACCATAAGCACTGACCCGTTAAACGCAAACTGGAGCAGAGGTGGTTATAAAACCAAACTGAGGCACAATTGTAACAAGGCATAAAAATGCAGGATAGATGCTTTTTCAAGTAATAGGGAGTCTGCTGAGAAGTTTGGAGAGCTAACAGGGAGTCAAAGCACCCAGGAGACAAAGAAAGCCCAGGTTCTGAGATCCCCAGCTTTCTCCAAGGTGAGATGAGCTGCACTTCAACCTTTCCTGAGAGGCTGGGTTTGTTTCAGTGTAGGGAAATGAGACTAAATGCTTGCTAATTGCAAAAGGAATAAAAAGATTTCTTGCGCAGCCAGCCAAAAGCCTTCAAAAATATGGCTTCTAGAAATGGTACCTATAAGAGATGCTGAAGAGATGCTGTGGGTGGGGCTGTTTGGTTCCTTGGGTGGAATGAGCTGCTTCCTCTTGGCTGGAGCCAGCAGTGGGAGAAAGTGAAGGACCCACTTATGCCAAGAGCCCAATAAAACAGGATCAGAAATCATAAAATCATAGAATAGTTTGATTTGGAAGGGTCCTTTTAATGGTCGCATAGTCCAACTCCCCCCTGCCGTGGTCATCTTCAACTAGACCAGGCTGCTCAAAGCTGCATCCAGATGTTTCCAGAGATGGGGCATCCACTGCCTCTCTGTGCAGCCTGGGCCAGTGTTTTACCGCCCTCCTTGGAAAACACTTATTTCATATATCTGATCTTAAACGGATTCTCCTTCAGCGATCTGCAGCAAAGAGTGGGGAGCCTCGGGGAAGAGAGCCCAAACCCCACTTTTTCTGCACCGCATCGCTGGAGGGTTTCCTAGAAATTCGGCTGCGTCTTTCCCGGGAGAACTGCCTGAACTTCCCTTGGAGTGCGTAGTAAATAAAAGGAGCAAAAGCAACTTCCCAGAGTTGGACAAGCCCCTCGCGGAAATGACCGCGATCCATCCCGGGACACGGCGGGGAGCGGCCCCGAGGCGGGGTTTGGGGGCGGCCGGAGCCAGCCCCGCACCGTGTTCCGCTCCGCACCCAGCATCGCTCCGCACCCCGCGCCCCGCACCCCGCACCCAGCATCGCTCCGCACCCCGCGCCCCGCACCCCGCACCCAGCATCGCTCCGCACCCCGCGCCCCGCACCCCGCACCCAGCATCGCTCCGCACCCCGCGCCCCGCACCCCGCACCCAGCATCGCTCCGCACCCAGCATCGCTCCGCACCCCGCGCCCCGCACCCGCGATGCCGGCGCTGCCGGTGCTGGTGGCGCTGGTGGCCGCGGCGCTGCTGGCGCTGCTCGGGGCCGGACGAGCGGCCGCCCCCGGCTCCTGGGCGCCGCTGAAGCGCTGGGCCCTGGGCTGCCTCCTGCTCTGCCTCGGCGCCTGCAGGCAGCGGGCGGCCGGAGGCACCGCCGAGCCGCGGCGGCCGTGCCCGCTCCGCGCCGACCCCCACGTGAGTGGCCCGGGACCCCCCATCCTGAGACCGCCTTCCCTGGGACCCGCTTCAGCGACACCCTATTCCCATTCCCTGGCATCTCTGTCTCACTCATCGCTGGCACTCCCATCCCCAGCATCCCCACCTTCCCTCAGAACACCTTTTCCCCTTTGGACTCAGTGTTCCCTGGACCTACGCCACCTCCACCCCTCTGCATCCTCTGCTTTTCAGCTCCTTGCGTCCCCCTGGCAATCCCTTAGGTACTCCCGTTCCCTCCGTCCTGGTGCCTGGCACCCCTCACTGCCCAAACCTATTCTTTCGAGCTCTCCTGTCTTTTGGCTGAGGTTTCACCGCTGCTTGCAAAGCTCTCTGGCTGTTCTCGGGCTGCCTGCTATGAAATACAAAAAGCGAAAGTAAAATTTGATCCCTGAGAAGAAGCCTATGGAAAACAAAGGACTGGTGACCCACTCCCCTCCCTTTCCTGCCTCTGGCTGGAGCTGAAATCCGTTTCTCTTTCCCCAGGCACTCGATTCCTTGTACTTCACCGGCTTTGCAGAGACCAACAAGACCTTTGTGATCGCTCGCCTCGCCAGGCGTCCCGCTGGCCTCTGTGAGATGTGGCTCTTCCTGAGGCTGGATGGGATAGGGGAGTTTGAAGTAAGTGCTGGATGTGGGGTGATGTTCAGGAGCAGTATTTAGCCCCTTTCTTGAACCCGTGATAGGATTCTAAAATTAATGTTCTCTGCATCTTCACACCAGTAAGACACCAGTGCTGTGTCTAAAGGCAGTGGTAGAACTGGCCAGGAGTACTGGGTATGTCCCTTTCCTTTTCAGTAGGATCTGACACTCATTCCCCTTTTCCATAATGTGCACAAACCAGAGTATTTTCTAAAAAGTGGCTTATTAAATCCCCCAGGAAGAGTTTGAGCATCCAGTATTTTCAATAAAATGCAGCACATGGTTAGTGAGTTCCATTTTCTGCTTGTGGTTGGTTTTCCACCCCTTTTTAATTTTAATGCTATAAAAACCATTTGGAATTGCCTCTTTAAAAGAGAAGGGAAAGCTTTTAGGGAGTTTTATGCACATCTGCTTCATTCTTGCTGAAAAGAAAGCTTAATCAGATATTTTTAATCAGATTTAATCAGCCTGTGGATTTTCTTTTTTTGTTAAGAGCTGGCTACATAGTAAAGAAGGAGAGAAGACCTGACCTAAGTCCCTTTGCACTCAACTCTCTTTATGTTCACAAATCTGTTTCACTAAGTAGCCATGACCAGAAAAAGCAGGAGAAATCCTATTTGCAGAATATAGGAAAAAAAAAAAAAAGGATTGATGTGCGTTATTTTGGATTTTTAGTAATATTTAGTATAACAAGACTACTTTGTGACATCCTCACAATTGAATTCAGCAAACATTTTCCTGAAATGTTTCCTTTTTTTTAGCACCCACAGCATCCAAACATGATGGTGAGAGATGAATCCAAAGAGATCTGGAGTGGAGGAGGGCTCACTATGGAATACTTGGAACCCCAAATGTGCTGGAAAATAAATTTTGATGGATTACTCAGGTATTGCAGCACTCCCTAATTCCATTTATCTACACCTAAAACAAAGGCTTTTTCAGCACTATCTGGAAATATATTTAACCAACTTGAACCAAAAGCTGTTTGGCAACTGACACACTTTGATTTTTAAGGAGTGAAAATACATCTGGTAGTGTATAATATTATAGATTCTCCTGCAGTGTCTCCTATTCCATCAATTCCAAACACCTAAGAAACATTTGGTTGTTTCTTCAGGAGGGATATAAAATTATAGTGCTTTGCCTTGCAGGAAAGGACCCTACAGACAGCAGTGGAGTGAAGAGGAAGGAGAACTCGTACCAGTTAAATTCTCTTTGCAGTAAGTGTTTCATCCTTGCTTTGGGATGTACAGTGAGCTCACGGCTCATCTAGAATGGTGAAAATCAGAATTTTCCAAAAAAATACAAAGATTGCCACTGTCAAAGTAGCAAGGTACAACTTGGCCTGGTATGAGCTGAATGCTAATAATGTCCTTTTTTTCCCCCTCTCTTTTCCTAGCTGGGAGAACTCCACAGAAGTTTTTAACTTTAATGTTGACAGTAACCCCAGCACATTTGCTCGTGCTTTAGCCCAGGAGCCGTGGACCATCGAGCTCTTCCAGAGGGTCAAAAAGTGAGAGGCAAGATCAATGTCTTCTGGGGTTAATAATAATTTTTTCTACAGACCTCTTCAAGGTCTGTTGTGTGTTGTAGTTGATTTTAGAAGGCGAGTTTAAATTTGAAGTGTTTTAATAAAGGACATGGCTCCTGTTTGCAATGCCACACCAGACCTGGGGCATCCTGCACACAGATGGGATCTTCCTGACATGTGGGTGAAACCTTCAACATCAGGAATATTTCTTATTCCGTCTTTTTTCATGGGTTTAGGCAGCTCCCAAAGTCCGTGGTCCAGGTATATCTAAGAAAAGGAATATAATCCTCTGAAAAAGGAGCTGAAGTGGGTTTTTTAATTTCTATACAAGCTCTGGAGAGCTGAAAATATGAGAATCAAGAGTATGTTGTGTAAATAGAAGCAGGAATTATGTGTATCAGTAATGTGTGGGTTTTGGTGATACCTGCTGAGTTCTAAGCAGCAGCTGTTTGGCAGCCCAGCACTTCTTCAAAGGGTGATTTTATCCTCTGTCAGGGTGAGAATTTGCTGTTGTTTCACTCTCAGGTGTCTCATTATGTAACAGTAACTGGGAAATGTAAAAGTGATCGCTGATGTGTAAAACCTGGGATAGCCATGGTCCAGATGCTCTGAAAGTTCTTTCATTTTGGGATATAAATCCATCAGATCGGCATCGAGGCTTCTTGAGGAGACCTGGAGATCTTGTCTGTGCTGATCCACTCTTTCCTTTCTTCCAGACAAAGGGAACAGCATTTCCGACACGAGCAGTGGGGCCAGTCTGTCGGAGAGATTGAAGTAGAAAATCATGGGAAAACTGATGTTTCCCTCAAAGGCGTTCGGAGCCACTCCTATGGTAACAGCACCGGAAAGAATTCCCTCCCTTGGGAATACCTGCACTGTAGCTGGCACTGGCAGGGCAGTGAGGCTAAGGATTATCTGTTCAAATAACCAAGCCTGGGCATGAAGTTGAGACATTCCAGAGGAAGTACCATCGCTGTTTTGGGGACACACATTGCTTACCACGTTGTCAATTACTGGCTATTTCTTTATCCAAAGTTAATGTCAAGTCAGGTGCTGTTAGTTCACCTTTCCCAGGAACAGTGAACTTCAGGTTGGGGGATTTTGTTCTTTTTTTGCAGGTGTCCGGAACTGGGCTGAGATTTACCGTTATGTCATGATTTTGGCACGCTTCGAAGTAGGTATTAACATGGCAATGTGCTACTTAACCAGGAAATATTTCTGAGCTTTTCAGGCATATTTAAGTATCCAGAAACAAGGGGTTGGGAGCATCCATGGTGTACAATCAGAAGTGCTCACTGGTGGCACCATTAGCCCAGATCAGTGTCGGGAGCAGCTCTCAGAAGCAGAGCTATGTGTGTGAAAACTGAGATTTTGCTACACTGATTGAAGCAAAACTTGTTTTGATAACTTGAAACAGTTTGTTTTGGCTTTTTAAAGAAAAATTCAGCAGGCAGCTTTACAGGAGAGTTTCTCAGCTGCTGCAAGTACCCAGCACTCCGTGGAGTTGCTGCAGTGCTGATTCCCATTAATGGGAAGCCTGAGGTGTTTGAGGCACCCTAAGCCTTCGTGACAGCACTCAGCAAATATTTCTGCCTGTGCTGAGCAATAATTCTCTGCTTTGCTGTGTGCAGGAGAGGCAGGGCTGTGGCTGCTGGGAGCACACAGCCCAGGGACATGCTGAGGGCTGGCCCTGCCAGCTGCCAGCCAAGCCCAGCAGATGCTCCTGAAAAGGCATTTCCTTTGCCAAGCCAGGCATAAAGAAAACCTCTCTCTTACAGGCAGCATTACAGGGGTTTAGCCTGAATTCAGAATAAAAGTTCTTTTCCCAGATATGTGGGGCCAGCGTAAAAGCACAGCTTGGAAAATCCCACTTCTGTGCAAATCCTGATTTTTCATGTGCCTGGGTACCTTTTAGTAAGACTGAGCTTTGGCACCACAATGTATAACCAGGTAGTGACCTCTCCCCGATCTTCAGTTATTCAGGACTCACAGCGACTGTGGCTGTTCTGCCCCTAATTAAAAGCCAGCTGACTTTGTTAAGAAGTTTATTGTAGACTGAAGTTTGGAGTTCTCTTACCCTGAGTGTCTGTACATTTATGGCATCACAGAGGAGGCTTAAATTTGCCTCAGAGCGGCCCAAGTGGAGCATGAAGGGTTCCAGACTCAAGGATGGAAGAGAAATTAGTAAAACCAGGAGATTCCAGTTCCTTCTTAATATTTTCCCTATCTGCTGCTCCCAGACCTAGACTCATACAGGCTAGAAGAGAAGTCTGGTCAAAGTACATCAGTTTTGTACTCCTTTGCAGGCTTTGTTTCCCTCCCATGTCCTCTTGCTGTGGACTTTCTGTTGTTCCCATTGTCCTTAATTTGTCCTGGACGTGTTTGGTTTATATTCCTGGATTTGTTTGCTGCCAGATTTTCATGGAAGATGCAGTGAGAGGCTTTTAAAATATGAAGCTGTAGCACATTGCATAAGCTGAGTTATATCCAGTGTCCTCTTGGTCCAGAAGGACCCTTAGAAATGAGTCTGCACGGCTTTGGCTGCTTTTTCTTTCTCTCTCTTGCAGGATGGGACTGCAGCCCATTTAACAGTTATTAACATGCCAGCTACCACAACTCAGTAAGTGACCAAAGAACTTTACGTTGCTAAAAACATTCGCCTTAAAGGTGGCAAAAGCTGCTCTGCAGGACACCCGTGTGCACATTCTTGCTTTGAACCTGCACAGCCCAATTTCCATCCATGCCCTCGTGCTCCCTGCTCCCAGTTTTTCATTTGCAGTTAGTCACAAGGACGGCTTTTACCTTCCCTTGCTTCCTTTCCATTCAGTGACTGAGGGCTGATGCAGCTGCCTGCCTGTCTGGATGATTTAGAGGTACAAATTGGGCACTTCCAGCTGTTTGAGAAGGTGTGTCTGACTGTAGTCTGCATTCCACAGGGAGCCCTGCCTTGCTGACTGGTGTGCTCTGCACCCAGAGGATTAAAGATCAATATCCGTGACCCCACGGTTACTCCAAGCCCCGTCCAACCCGGCCTTGGACACTTCCAGAGATGGGGCAGCCACAGCTTCTCTGGGCAACCCGTGCCAGGGCTTCACCATCCTCACAGGGAAGAATTTCTTCCCAATATCCCGTCTAACCCTGCCCTCTGTCAGTGGAGAGCCATTTCCCTTATCCATGCCCTTTTCCAAAGTCCCTCTCCAGCTTTCCTGGAACCCCTTTAGGCCCTGGAAGGGGCTCTAAGGTCTCTCTGGAGCCGTCTCTTCTCCAGGCTGAACAATTCCAATTCTCCTGGCTGTTGTGCTGGTGGTTTTGAGTTTTGGTTGAACTTTAAATCTGCTCCATTCCTCTCCCCTTCAGCCTCACCGTAGGTTATGTGTTTCTTCCTGATGGGAAGAAGGCTGGCATTGAGTGGTCCAACGCCTCCCTGCCTGCAATGGCTGAGGATGGGGTTATCCAGGATGAGTATGGAGTCAGCTTTACTGCTGGTAAGCTCAGCACAGTCCAGCTACATCTGCCCTCATCGCAGGGATGCAGTTCCTGCAGTGGAGGAAAGACTGTTCAGTGAGATTCCATGTGATCCTGGGGAGTGCATCATCTCACACCCCGAGAAATCAGCTTAGAACTGTAATATCATGGTTTGGCTTGGAAGGGACTTAAAGATTCTCTGGTTCCAACCTCCCTGCCATGGGCAATTCCCTGCTTAAATGAATTTATAGGTGTGGTGTGTCCTGGGAGAAATGTGTCCACTGCAGGAGCGGGGCTGCAGGTTCCAGAGGGAGACTTCGAGGTTCCGTTTGTGGTGGCTCTTGCTCTTGCAAATCCACGGAAAAGAGATGGTCAGGAATTCGGCATGGGGGAAAACCCGGACTGGAGTTTTCCTGGAGTACGGAATGGGGGAAAACCCGGACTGGAGTTTTCCCGGAGTACGGAATGGGGGAAAACCAGAATGGATTTTTCTGGGAATACAGAATGGGGGAAAAACCTGGATTTTTTTTGGGGTGTCAAAACATCTGTTATGAGGTGGATTCAGCTGGAAATATTGATCATTTTGCTTGATTTACAAAGCAGACAGAACTATTACTATTCAGAAAAGTATAAAAACCCCCATACACAAAAATCATAGATATCGGGATTTTTTGAGATAAAACACTACTGAAGGTTGGTGACATTGTTTCCTTTTTCACTCTTCTTCAAGGTGGCAAGAGCTTTGATGTTTCTGCAGCTCTGGAGGAGCAGACCTGTCCTGTGGTGTACAATGGCCTGACAGGGAATGGAGTTTTCCACGAGTGCATTGCAGATTTCCAACTGAATGGGTTAACACCAGGCTGGGGCCTGGTTGAATTTTATTACAGGTAAAATAATGACAGGCAGGAAAAGGTAAAGAACTCCCATCATCCTATATTGACTTATATGGTTATGAGACTCCATCGATATTTGAAGCATAAATGCACAGATTTTTTTACCTGATGTAAAAAATTGTTGTTCATTTAGTGCTTAATGTGTTTGTGAAGCTGACAAACACTCTGTATATTATTTTAAAAGGATTGATTGCACAAGCACTTCATGGGTGCAGCCAATTTGTTTGTTATACAGGTTTATATGGGTTTTATATAGGTTTCCATATAGGTTTATGAGTTGCAGGATGGTCCATTCTGGACACTCTCTTCTTTAGAAAATCTGTCCCATTATAGAAATAAAGAGTCCTCTGCCCCAAACAGAGGCTGTTTACATGGTGAAACTTGCTCACTCAAGGATTTGTGTGGACAGGATTTATTTGAACAGATAAATGTTCAGAAAATCCCCGCAGGAATGGCTCCGTTAGGGGCAAAATTATGTTCACAAAGAATGTGCTTACATTCTCAGTGAAGTGCTGTTCCTCCTGCCACATGATTGTCACACTCTTTCACCGCAGCCTTTTCCATATGGAGTCTTTGCTTTCATGAAAGAAAAAGGCAAATTTTGTTGTTGACATTCAGTTTGCCTTTTAAATAAACACTAATCCTTGGCTGTCAGAGGAAATGCCATAAATGACTTTCAGGAGATGGAGAGCTCAGCTCCTTCTGAAAACCAGACATATTTAAAGAACATAAAACAGGCCAAAAGTGCAAAATACCTGCTGGTTGAACTTGAACCTGCTGCTGCTGCCAGGTAGCTGCTCCCTCCCCTCTCTGGCTGTCCAAACCTGCCTGGTGGAGGAAATGACCCAGCAGGGAAAGCCTCGGATAAAACCCAAGCAGGACACGCTCTACAAGTCCGGACAGTCCCGGCCACCTCTGGAGCCGCCTCAGGGAGGCTTCATTTGGCAGTGCTGACACAATTTCTGTTGGCTCCATCTCGTATCTGCTTCCAAATCAACCCCATGGTAGAAATGAAAGGGTGGGGGTGTTGTTCTTCCTCCTTGCCACGAGACGCCAACTCAGCTTCGCCGCTCTTCCCACAGGGACGAGGCCGCCCAGCCGGTTCCAAATCTGCAGCTCGGTTCCAAAACAGAAGGACCTGACCCTGCCACCCATGGCTCTCCCCCATGATCACTTACAAGCTCGTCCCAGCAATGCTAGCAAGCAGCAGCTTTCCAAAAAATTATAATTCCCTGCAAAAAACGGCACTGGTTTGAGTGTGGAGCTCGTCACAGGATGCTGGGGAGGTCGAGGGTATTAAAGGATTTGGAGAGAAACGAGATATATTTTTGTTAGTGCAGCTTTCAGTGGTTGCTTACCAGGGTGGTCTGGAGGCAATTTGAAGGAAGTCTGATTGCAGGAGGAGTGCACTGGGAGGGATCACTCCGTGCTCTGTGCTTTGGTGTTTTTCCTAAATTGCCAGCTGCTCCCCACCGTGACGACCAGGACCTCAGGCTCTGTGGATCTCTGACTCGATTTAGCAGCTCCTCTGTTCTCTCAGATTTGTTTTTGAAATAAAAGCTGTGTATTTCTGAACTCTCTGGTTGTTATAGTCATTAAAACATGGGAAAAACCTGTTACAGGAAACTGCACTATTTGATCGTTTTGTCTACGACCGTGTAAAACATGAAGTGGAAGGAGCAGGAGAAATCACATCTAGGTGAGGTGTCCTCTAGGAATAGCATTAATGGCCAATGAAATAAGTGGTACAAACACGTTTTCCCCTTGTCTGAAGGAACGCCAAGATCTGGTAACCCAGTTTAGAAAGGGATCTGAATTCTTTATCATTCCCTTGTAGGCACCTTATTAACCACAGCATCCACGGTAGCCACTGGCCCAAGGTAGCCCACGGTGTATTCCCTACCTAGATGCATCTTGCCATTAATTACCGAATATTAAACATAATCTCTGGTTGTAAAAAAAAAAAAAATAGCAAAGTGAAAGGTCTGGAGAGGAGAAATTAAGGAAAGATGCCTTATAGTTAATAGTGCCACCATTCCATTTCAGAAAATAGTGAAATCTGGGTGCACATCTTTGTGTTTTTATAATCCCTGCTTAGGCTGACACTGGAGAATTTGAAGAAGAATTAACAGAATTTGAAGAAGAGTTTTTCCTTTCTGGGGCAGTTCTTACACTTATTGCTACAACAGCTTTATGTGCAGAATGGGTGCATGAATATAAAATGGTTCCACCTGTTTGTATGGCATGCGTGTCCCAACTGGGGATGCATCACTGAACGAGGCTGGGACGCATCACTGAACGAGGCTGGGATGCCCAAGCAGCAGCCTGATGTGCTGTAACAGGCTGATCTGATCTCCTGCAGCTGTGAGAGACTCCCATGCCCAAATTTCTTACCTCATCCCTGTTCTGCTCTTGTGTCCTTGAGCTTCTCCCCCGCAGGCGCTGTGCCTCTCCTTCCACCCCAAACCACCTCTGGATGTGCCAGGCTGACTTCTGAGTGCTTTTCTTCTGAGATAGGCATTGATTCAGAGCTTTGGATTTTAGCTGGACCTCTATAAACACTTCTCCAGTTACAGTGGTATTAAGAGCCACATTCTTGTGAATGAATTCTTGCACAAACCCAGAGATGTCTTAAATCTGTCTGTGCTCTTGTGGTCTCAAGGTGCTGAAACAGGGAGCTTCTAAATTACTCCAGACAATGGTACTTTGACAGGAGGGAAGGCCTTATGTCTCTTTTTACACCTAAGAAATCAGTCAAATAGGTAATTTTAGAAAGGTTAGAAAAATAACGATGTTATACATCACAGTTTGTTCCTGTTAAGTGTGTGGCTTGTTTTGCTATGATCTCAGGAACATCTGTTCCTTTTTTCTGTGGAGTTCTTGTCATCTCTTTCCCTTTCACTTATTTCTTGAAGGCTAAAACATTAACATTTAGTAGGTGGAAGACAGGCACATAATAAAGCAAGGTTTTGGAGGTGTCAGAGCATGTAGGCGATGAGAAAAATTGTTAATTACAACTCCGGAATGATAGTTTGAGAAATCACTAAAAAAAAATTCCCTGTCCAAGCCAAAAATTAAAAAACCACCCCATCAAGGAAGGGATTGGTCTGGCTGTTTCCTAATTCCAGAAACTGGGCTAGAAGTAGGGATGCTGTGGGGAAAAGGCAAGTGCCTCCCCAAATTATTGGAAGTTCACATTCCTACAGTGGAGGAGGCAGAGATGAAGCCTTCATCACTCTCCTTTTGTCCTCTTTACTTGTTTCTTTTGGTACCAGTGGGTGGAGAATTAGAGCACTCCTGAGTTCAGCTGGGAAAAGTTCAAGCAGGGTACAGCAAATGATTAATAAAGTTTGGAGCTGGCAGGTTTATTTGCCAGGTGATGAACTACTGGGAGGGTATTTCAGCTCCAAGGACTGAAAAAATTGACTGTTGGGGGTTTTCTCCCTGGATTTCAAATTACTTTATAGCAAGCTCGTGTCCAGGACACATGGAATAACTTATTTAATTTAAAATAAATCTCCCAAGCCCCACGCTTTGACCATATGAAGTGGTCCTTCACTTGCGGCTCCTTCCTCGGTGGAAAAATCCATCTTGGGAAGTGCTTCTGCAGCCCAAAAGCATTAATTCTGAGCCAAAAAAGCAATAAATGGAGGTGAGCCCTGGCCAGAAGTGAAATGTAGCATAAGATCTGCGTGCGAAGGGGGGCAGCTGGAGCCTCGTTGGGATGAGCTGCTTCCCCAGCATCTGGGAGGAGGGAACACCTGTAATTCCTGCTGCTGTCAGTGGGCCAGCGCTTGACACGGCAAAATGCTCCCACCAAATCCGTGCACGTCCCCCTGGAGCTCCCCTGCATGTGGAATTTCAGGATTCAGGCCTTGCAAAGAGGTCATTTAAAGGCTGTCAGCTCCAAACTGAGCATTTCCCATCAATCTGCCCTTGGCTACTGATGTCTAGAATGGTAAATATTTTACCACGTTTATTTATTCTCCTTCCTTCTTGCAATTTTTCATGTGTTCATAGTAGAGCTATAAAGTCCATTTTCAGTGACATTGTATTTCACTGGCAGAGAGAAAGGAAGGAAAAAAGTCTTTTTTTCTGTTTGGATTTATGTTGTAGTTTTACAGTTGGTGAAGCAAAGTGTAGCTCAGGGAGCTCTGTAATTTATCAAGAGAAATGCACTGTATGGCCAAATTATCTCTAATTATTTCAAAAATGGACTTTTCCCTCCATAGGAACGTGCTCAGCAGCCAAATAACTCAAAGACATTCCAGCCCAAGTGACTGATAACCACTCACTCCCTTCTCTCATTTACTGGAATCCCGACTCCCTCACATCTGCCATAAAAAGTCACGTGGCTCTTTCTCCACCCGAAATTGCTCTTCCCTAAAATGTGACTTTTTTATCATTGCTCTCCCAACAGCCTCCGAGCTCAGGTGTCTGAAGCAAAGTCTCCAAAGGGATCTGTCCTGGGGGGTTTTTTGGGTCCCCCCTTTTGAGGTATTTTCCTCTCCTCATTAAAGCTGTAATTAGTTACCACATTGATTTTTGCTTTTATTCGGCATAAAAACTTTTATTAAACTGTAGTGCAAGTGAAGTTCATTCTAATCTGGCCATAAAATTTTACGAGGGGTGTAAATCAAAGGGAGGAGTGGCAGCAAATGCTCTGGACCAGTTGAGCCCTGTTCAGGCTCCCTCAGTGGAGTTAAATCCCTCCAGGAGCAATTAGCCTAACAAGCTGCTTGGTCCACTTATAAATAACGTCACTGATGGAGACATCTGGAGGTGTCTGCTCTGTGCACGAGAGACTTTCCAAACATGCTGAGTGGTGAATGACCTTTATTTCTTCATGCACAGGATGGGGGTGGAGATGCAGACCTGACACATCCCGGCATGTCACGTTTTTATCCCGTTCTCCAGGAAAGATAAGGAAGGGAAAGTAGGAATGACATTCTCAGCCGGAGCGTCCTCTTACATTTCCTGGTAGCTGAGCATGGGACAGCCTGTCTGAAGTGCTGACCCCAAACGCTCTGGTCAAAGTAGCCTAGGAACGGCCCTGGGAGCCATAAACCTGGGGAGTGTTCATGGCTGAAGTCCTTATCCCGGCCCCTGGGACATCAGAGACTGGCGAGGGACTTCTGGCTGCTGTAGGTGTTAGAAATGGATCCTCAGAAGGAGATGCAGATGATGGATCACAGTTTTTTCCTTCTGCAAAACGCCCCGAATGACGCACGCTTGATACCTTTTGAATGACCTTGTTTAACCTTCAAACCTCCCTTTTGGATGAAGCACAGGAAATTCCACTGTTTGTTGCTTTTGCTGTCACTCCTAAATGTCCTTTGAGAGAGGGCTGGGTAATTGGTTGGTAAAGAATGAAAAAATTAATTATAAAATCCAGTTTAAGAATCTTTAATGGTGTTTTGCAGAGGTGAGGAGTGGGAAAAGCTGTGAGGTTACACAATGGGCTGTGCTGCTGGTTGTCTTTTAGTAAAGCATCCAGATCCCAGTGTTTCCTTTCCCACTCTTGTTCCTGCTGTTATTCTAAGGCATGTAGGCTTCTACCACATGTTTGTAAGCTGATAAAACCATAATGCCAGGAATGTTTTCCTTCCTCTATTGCATTAACAAAATAAGTGACTTTGCAGATATAACCTTGTTTACCCCGCTTTCTACACCAAAACAATAGTTGGGAATAAATGTCATAATTCATGGAGAGGCGAGAAAATGAGACTTTCTCGGCCTAAATGCTGATGTAAGAGCTGTGCGTCTCTGTGGGGATGAGAAATCTTCTGCTCTGCTGTCACGCTCTGCTTTGCTGGGCTGGCAACCCTTGGTGGTGACAGCAGGGCTGACATCATGGTCAGCCCAAATATCTGAGAATAAATCCCAGCAGACTTTCCTGAGCCCTTGTGCTGAGCAATTCATAATTGGACATGTCAGGCAGCTTCTGATGACACGGGTTTGACTCCCAGCAGGGCAGAGCAGCCACACAAAATGCTTTTCATAATGCAGGAGGAGGATTTTAACTGATCTCTTCGGAGATTTTCCCAAAGCCATAAATATGCTGCTCCTGATCTGTGGTGCACTCGGAGGAGCCGTGTGCTGTGTGAGGCTTTCAGAACAAACACCGCCCCAGAGGAGGTCTGGGGATGGGGAAGAGCCTTGAGCCATCACAGCCAATTACACTAAACTCCCAAAATACATGAAGCATTTCATCAAGGGAGATCAAAGTGCCTTTCATGGGAAGGAAGAGCTATGATCTGTCTTTTACCCACGGGAAAACTCTGGGGAAGAGGCTGTCTGGCCAATTCTGTAGCAGCATTCTTCAACTGTTAACCCGAGAGTTTGCTTTCTGCTCCTCGCAGCTTCCGTACACCCTCGCAGCCTCTCCTGGGCTCTGCCCAGACCTACAGCAGCCTTTGCACTTTTTAGGGTGGGACACACAGCAGGCAGGGTGAAAAAAGGGGGGAAAGTCTGCAAAAAACCCAAAATATGGTCAAACCTGTAAATGAAACCTGGCGGCACCCGCTGTAGATACCTGGGGTGTGATGCTTCGTGTAAATGCTGTGCAATCACCCCCAGTAAAATGGTTAAAAAATGGTAAAATGGTTAAAAAATGGTGTTGGATGTGTTGCACTATGAAGAATCCTCAGTTTTAATGCACATTATGAATATGCCGGGATGATAATCCCAAGGTTTTCCCTGCGACTCCCTGCTAGGCGTTGGGTTTCGTAGTCCCAACTGGATCAGCTCAGTTAGCATTGAATGGATATTTAGTGGAGCATCATGTTCCTGGGTAATTTGGTATTCTGGAGATGATGGAAAAGCACTGAAATGAGTGATGATTAAATCAGTTATCCCTCACCTTAATGAACTGTGAATAAATTGCTCCTTAAACATTATTTCCATCTCTTTCCATTTGTCTCAGAGAGAAAGGGACATCTTGGCAAAGCACACAAGAGAATCATGGAATGGTTTGGGTTGGAAGGAACCTTAAAGATCATCTCATTCCAACCCCCTGCCATGGGTGGGACACTTTCCACTGGAAATCCAACTCTCCATACAAAAACACACAGAGTGATGCTCACGAGAAGACTCAAGATCTGCATTCACACATGATCCCTAAAGCACGATGCTTTCCCATGGATAACCGCTCCTGCTACAACCAGAACACCAAATGTTTCTGCTCTGGGAAGGGATTGTGGAGTTTGGTTTCAGCTGGAACCTGACTTCAGCCCCTCAAAGGCTCATGTAGCTTTAGGGATGCTCTGGAGCACGTTTGAGGCTCTGCTGATACTTGAGACTCTTCTGCAGCTGGTATAAACTGGATGATGAAAACCAATTTCTAACCATCCCTTTCTCCCCCAGGCTTTCCCAGTGTCACTGATGGGCTGTGACTCTGCATCCTTGTCTTACACGGACGTGACCGATTCTCTCACGGAACAAATATCAACTCATTAGATGGAGACTCTTTTCTGCATTTATTTTATTTAAATCCTTCCTCACTCGCACCACATCTGACTTCAATGCTATTTGCTAACATTATTTAGCAATATTTCCTAGGAAAGTTATAATTTATGGCTCTTTACTCGTTCCCACTGGCTGAGGAGTGAGGGCCCTGGGTGATTTTGTGCAGGCTGAACGGAGCAGAAAAGCCCCCAGATGTGTTCTGTGCCTCCCACGTGTGCTGGAGCTGTGTTGACACAGCACAACCCATGCCGTGGAAAGCTCCTCTGCATCCCAGCGGAGAGCACCGCCCCATCCGCCTCTTTGCTCCCTTCAGGATGCTGCTTTCCCTTCTCAGGAATCCGGGATGGTTTCCCTGTCTCTCCCCTTTCAGCCTCCCGAGACCTGCGCTTCCAATTTGTCTTCTCCGATGACTCCGGAGGGTGTTTCCGCCAGGACCTTGTCTCCTGAATTTGTTTCCCTTGTCTGATTCACAGAGCCCGAGTTTGTTTGATCTCCCAGGGCCGGCATTTCCAGCAGCTCCCTGGGGCTCCACGAAAGGGGAGTAAGGAAGAAGAGTTCACATGTGCTACGCAGAAATCTCCATATTTTAAAGGGTATCCTGTATCCCCACTGGAAAGTTTTTAATGGTTCACAAATCAGAAAAGAAAAAAAAGAAAAAAAAAAAGTTGAAAACCACATTTAAGGCATTCATTGTTCAAAGCCCAGATCCCTGGGAGTGCCAGAGGCTCCACGGGGCCGGGATCCGAGGAATTCTGTGCTGGGATGGGCTCCGGGAGCCCACTCACCCAGGGCTGGGTGGGGGAGCTGCTCTCAGGCACTCACTGTTTGTCTTTTGGGGAAATGTTTCCATTTTTGGGATGGGAAGCAAGCAGGGAGATTTCCAAGGAAGAATCTGCCAAGGTATTAGGTATGGAGATTTATGCCCTGCTTGTGACAGGGGATGGGTGAAATGTGTGTTAAAAGAGGTAAAGACATTTTATTCCTCTTTAAATCTCCTTTAAAGCCGAATTCTCCTCTCCTCGTGACATCCTTTGATGAGACTCTATAGTCACCAAGGCTGGCCAAGCCAAAAGTGGTGGCTGGGATTTTCAAAAGTGGTAAACCCAGCCCTAATCCAGCATATTCCAGCTTTTATCTTCCCTTCAGGTTCTCCATCCGTTCCCTCTGCGATTCCCAGTCAATAACACAGGGAAATGGAGAGTTCCAAAAAAACCCTCTGGTTTTTCCTTGAGGTGAGCTGTTTCATATGTGTGTTCTGCTTTAGTGTTTGGTGACAGGGCAGTGAGAGGAATCAGCAGGTGCTGGGAAGGCTCCAGCTCCTCAGCAAGGAGATGTATTTTGAGGGAGTGATACGCAGAGACTGGATTGCATCTTAGCTGGACTCAGAAGTGCAATTACTGAGACTGAAGAACCAATATCCCATGAGAATATTGGGACTGGCCAACAATTTGCAGCTTATTGCTTAGACAAACAGAAAGAAAAAATGTGAAATTTTGAGAATGGATTCTCCAAGTTTTTCTCCAAATTAACATGATCAGTTAAAAATACTTCCAGGCTGTCTTCGTTTTATAAAGATGTATTGAAATGGGATTTACTTATAAGAGTTTGTGCTGTAAACACCTGGCAGTTCTTCTGCATCCTGGTCAAGAACTGACTTAAACAGAAATATTGTTAATTATACAACCAAAATGTAATTTTGTTTGATTTCTGAATGTTCTGGGTAAAAATGTAATTTCTGCAACTATTCTGTTACAGGAGGGTGCAGCCAGGTGTGGGTTGGTCTCTTCTCCCAGGTAACAAGTGGTGGGACAAGGAAATGACCTCCAATTGCACCAGGGGAGTTTTAGGTTGGATATTGGGAAAACTCCTTCAGCAATAGGGTTGTCCAGCCCTGGCACAGCTGCCCAGGTGGAGTCCCCATCCCTGCAGGGATTTAAAAGCCGTGTAGAAGTGACACTTGGGGACACAGCTTAGTGGTGGCCTTGTCAGTGCTGGGAAACTGTTGGACTTGATGGTTTTAAAGGGCTTTTCTAACCCCCAAAAATTATAAACTTATAATTCTGTGATTTGTAAGGAGGTCAAAATCCATACTAATGTTTGAACAGTGAAGTTGTGCAAACCCTTACAAATGCTGACACTCTAGAAAGATCAGCAGCTTGTAGGGAATTGCCACTGCTCCAGCAGAGGGATTGCTAAAGGAACCTCTCGTTTCTGGGAGAGCAGCTTTGGCAGACAAACCCCACACCTTCGAGCTCTTCAGTTAAAACTGTGAAATAAAGGCTCGGCACTTCTCCCACCCTGCCCCCAGCTTGCAGGGCCACCAGTGCCACCGCTGGCTGCTTGGCACTGGGCAAGGTGTGTTCACCAGGAAGAATTCCTTTTCCCTCTGGGATAAACAAGCACGAGAATCCCAAAATCCCGGAATCGTTAAGGCTTCTCTTTGCCTGATTTGTTCTCATAGCCATGGGCTACTGTAGATGTTTTTGTGTCCTGGAGATATTTGCCCACATCCATCCTCCTCCTCCTCTGGCTGAGGAAGCCCAAAATGTGCCACATGCAGAGGGGACAACCCAATGATTTGGTGAGGGGATGTGGAGTTCCAAACATTTGTCTCATTTCGAAGCAGGAGCATCGGAATCCATGGAAATACCCTGTGATTGTCAGGGCTCTAGAGACCTCTCGTGGACAAACACATTTGCTTCCTTGGTGTGACAGGTTTGTTTTAAAGTATATTTATTTGCCAATCATTTATTACAATACTACTACTACTAATAATAATTATTACTATTGTTATTTCATTAATTTCATCATTGCAATATATCCCATGATGACACAAAGGTGGATTCTGCTCCTGTAGTGCTGATCCAGCAAATTACATCTCAAGTATTTACCCACTTTCCCCCTTTGCCTTGTTCTCCATTAATATTTTGTTAGGATTTTTGTAAATACAAAAAAAAAATTTTGTAAATGCAAAATTTTTTGTAAATACAAAAATCCTATTTTTGTAGAAAAAAAATACAAAGAAATTGATACAGAAGTGGTGCTTGGCAGTGAAAAATCATTTCCATTCACATCGGGTTTGGGGTTTTTTTACTATTTTGACTTATCAGACAATGTAGATGCTATAAAAGGAAGAATTAAACCAGCAGCACTAAATTTCATTCCTATGTGTTTATTGTTGACTGTAAATTATTTGGAATGTGGAATTTTTTTTCCTCATCTGAAAAACTTATCAAGATTCATCGATTTTATTGACTCTTTTCCCCCTCTTTTTTTATTGACCATTTTTTGGTCACAAAGCAGAAAATTTTCATCAGCCAGAGAGAAATCTGGACTTTGCTGAGCATTTCTGGGTCTGGCAGGGAGAGTTCAATGGTTGAAACCCACCACCCCTAAACAAGAAATAAATCAGCAACTGAATTTTTATTTATTGATTAAAAAAATCCAATTTTTTTCCCTGAGAAATGTGTTAACCTGCTTGGGCCCAGGCCTCAGGAGGTGACTCCTATGAGATGAGATTTATCCCAAAATCCCCAGTCTGTAGCCATCTGCCAGTGCGGGGATAAATTGCTTTTTCCACAGAGATTATTCGATTTTTTCCACCATCCGCCTCATTTTCCAGCTCCAGCCTTTCCTCGCTTGGGTGAGTTGTTGGTGGCCCTTGGTGTTCTCACTTAACAAAAAGCATAAGGAGAAATTTCTGTTTACTTCGCCGCCCTGGCTTTGCATGAAAGTGCCGTAAAATTAAAGGCAGACAAAGAATTTTATATTAAGGAGAAGTAATTAAAGCTCTCAGTGCTTATCTCCAGCCCCCGTGAGCAGCCCACTGTGTGCAAAAAGGCAAGGTAATTTTTCTTTTTAATATTGCAATAACTCTAAGCTCTTTTAAGAGAAAACCCACTGACCATTTGGGACAAAAAGCTACATTTCAAAGAAATAAATTAAAATCTTGGCAGGCAGCGCTTGATTTCACAGGAAAACTTCAACGTACTGGACTGCTGAAAACCAAACGTATTTCAGCTGAAGGCTCTTTGATTTTTGCAGGGGAAAAAATTCCTTTTTAATTCTTCTCTGCCCTTTCTCTGCAGGGCAAAGATCTGGCAATATTTTTTGGTTATTCTTTGTAGCTTTGGTTGTAGGCGCAAAGATGTGGTGGGGGAATTGGGGAGAGAGGGATGAAGATGTTTGGGTTCAGGGTGAGCTCTTCTTTTCCCAAACCATTCTAGGAATGCTTTATATCCTGTACAATACTTTACATACTGTGCAGATTTTAAGTGGATTTTAAAGTGGCTTACAAAGGAATTTTTTGTCTTCAGCTGGTTGCTCTGTTAAATTCAAATACCTGCATAATCCTGACACCACTTTTTATTTGATTCTTGTCCTTCTGCTGTCTGCAAACCAGCATCTTCTCACACTAAAAGTCTTTTTCAGACACCAGGGAAAGCCTGGAGAAATGTGGTAGCAGTGGATTTTAATTTGAGGTGGTTTCTTCTGATATTTTTTCCCTTTTATTCAATGCTGGATATCCAGGCCAAACACGGACCTGGAATCCCAGATTCTTTTCCCATTTTGCTCTCTCTCGCTACCTAAATCTTTCTCATTCCAGTTTGACAAACCACCAGGAAGTTGGAGGCTGGATATTATTTTTTGCGGTACATCTTATCGGCCAATTAATGTTTCAATTTAAATGTACAAGTGCCTATCTCTCTGTTCACAGTTATTCTGCCTGATATCAAACAATTCCTTGCTCACAGGCTCCAGGAACCAATGTTATCACCACTCGTGGAGTATCTTATTTGCTTTGTGATAGGAACGCTGAGCGCATTCTGAAATTCTATTTTCTGGGTTTGGGACTTCCATGTGCCACGCAAAGCAGAGTGAGCTCAGCAGGCAATTTTCCTGTTGTTAAGCCCTGGACCCTAATCTGAAGGAAACAAACCCAGCTCCTCTTATTTTCGAACAGATAAGATTTGCGAGGTTATTAATCACGGGCTCAAACGGCCGCGCGGGGAGTTGAGAATGATCAACGGTTTGATATAAAACTTGTCAACGTTTATTCCAGAGACGGACCATCCGTCCAGCGGGAGCCTTAGAAAGTCATTTTGTGTCTGGTGGATGATAAAGGGCCATTTAAGTGCATAAACAGCCATGACATCATGCTGAACTTACATGTTCTTTCATCTGCCCCTAAAGGAGACCAGTTTTTTTGGCTATTGCCCTGAGCTTTGATTTTGGAGCATTTTCTCCTATCATGGATCATTTAATTTATTTATCCTTTTTTTATTATTATTATTTAACAGAACAAGTCGCTGTTGTTGGGTTTATTTTTCTCAAAGAGCTTTAAGGCTGGATCCAGAGGATTAACTCCTGGGCAGGTGTAAATCAACATCGAGTTGGCCTCCCTCAGGCAAGGGTTTAGCTCATGGTGTTTAATCTTGGTGAATTTGTGCTCTGGAAAACGTGAAATTATGTCCTCCCCCATATAAACAGACTCTGGGAGTGCTGGACACATTGAGAGAAGATAATTTTCAAACGTCTTTATTTCCTTTCTCAGCATTGCTCCTCAGCCATTAAACCTATTTCACGGGTGACTGATGCACAGGGCTGCCCAACCCACTGACAATTAATGACAGAGATAACCAGAAAAGGAGATTATTTTCTTTTTGCTGTAGCTGCCATGAGCACTACGAGTGCCCAACAGCCTTTAGCTGGAAGAGCTTTCAGTGTGTGGTGGAACATCACCCTTACTTTGGCAAAACAGGTTTAAACCCTCATAAACACCCCACCGAAATCTCCCGGTGACCATTTGGTGCTGAAATAAACTGCCAGCACGGCTTGGAAAGGGTGGGATAAATATACAATCTACCGAAAGATATATAAAATAAATAAATATGTAGCTGCTCCTGATGGGAAGGGACCCCTTGCACGGATGCCACGGTGCAATTCCAGCCTCCATGGGACACCCCCGTGCCCTGCCAAGGCTGTGCTGGAGGAGCTGCTGATAAGATCACAGCGCGTAATAAACCTCTCGAGTCCCTTCCAAGGGATAAAAGATGGGAAGAAAAGTGTTTTATGTGCAGCCAGATTGCTGGCCTAGGCTGGGGAGAAGAAAGAAAAAGAAGGAAGGAAGGAAGGAAGGAAAGAAAGAAAGAAAGAAAGAAAGAGAAAGAAAGAAAGAAAGAAAGAGAAAGAAAGAAAGAAAGAAAGAGAAAGAAAGAAAGAAAGAAAGAGAAAGAAAGAAAGAAAGAAAGAGAAAGAAAGAAAGAAAGAAAGAGAAAGAAAGAAAGAAAGAAAGAGAAAGAAAGAAAGAAAGAAAGAGAAAGAAAGAAAGAAAGAAAGAGAAAGAAAGAAAGAAAGAAAGAGAAAGAAAGAAAGAAAGAAAGAGAAAGAAAGAAAGAAAGAAAGAGAAAGAAAGAAAGAAAGAAAGAGAAAGAAAGAAAGAAAGAAAGAGAAAGAAAGAAAGAAAGAAAGAAAAAGAAAGAAAGAGCAGTGAGGCTGGTGTTTGGAGAAATGGTCTCTGGACCATGGAGGATTTTGTTTGGCATTGAGAAATTAGGCTGTGGAGACTAAAAAAATGTAGATTTTTGAATCTGGTGGTGCTACAGCCCTGAGCTGGCACCTCTGGGGCTGCAGATGCCAAAAGGCAAAGATGTGGCAGAATTGAGGGGAAGAAACAGAGATAAGAGTCCTGCAGAAGGACAAAGATTTCTCTCGTTCCTCTCTGCGGTTCCTCACTCCATGAGAAGAAAGCTCAGAAAAACTTCAAGAGAATTGATGGATTTTCCCTCATTTGTACAAAGAGGTTGTTGTTAGAGCAGAGAGGAGCAGTGTTCTTACACCAAAGGTGTCGGGGGGGGGGTTTTTATTGCAAATTCATAAAGGAAAAATAAAAACAGATTAATTTTTTTAAAATCTTCTATCTAAAAAAGTAGTCCCTGAGCACCAGCCATTGTTTAGGTGAGTACTCATTAAACACTGGTTCAATTGCTGCCTGGAGTACTCCACTCCTATCCCTAACAGGTTTTGTGTCACTTCCAAGTAGAAACTTCTTCACAAATCATCCTTCGAATCCTTCAGAGCAAAGGATTGTCTCCATTTTCCATTTCTTTCTGGATTAAACAGTTTTCCATTGCTGTCTGATACTGATGAGCATCCAGTCCCTGTTCCCTGCACACCTCTGCAATGGCAGAATGTTCTCATAAAGTCCACTACAATCTGGCAGAAAACATCCCCAGCATTCACTAATTTTAAATATCAGAAAAACCAGTGAAAGGGGAAGGAAAACGGCTGAAAATTGAAAATGGGGCTTCCCCGAGGCATTTCTCTGCTTTCCAAGAGATGGATGCTCAAACCCTCCAAGATCGCAGTCACAGAAGTCCCTGGGATGTGACCTTGGAGTGTTTAGCTGGAATTGTGTCAGGTTTAGCTGGTCCTTAGCTAAACCCCGACACCTCAGAGGGGTTTGAGAGCCTGCCCTGAGCTCTGCACGGAGGCAGTTACGTGCAGGTGTAAAACAGGAGTGCAGAGCCCTGGCAGCAGAGCAGCTCTTCCCTGCACTGTGAGTATCCAGTGCAGACAATCCCCCCTCTGCCATCAGCTGAGCTTTTCCTGCCGCTGAATTGTTTTCCTTGCCGTTATTTGGAGGAAGACTTTTCCGTGAGCTGGCTGCTTCTGAATTCCCTGGTGGCCACGAGTAGTGAAATGTCTGCAGTGTGGGTAGCATTTCTTTGGAACAGGAGGGATTTGGCTGAGTAAAGCATCTACAAATGGGCTTTATCAAAATCCACGCGCTGTGTTTCAAGGGAGAAGCTTTTATGGGGGAAGGGACATTCGTTGGGGCTTTCTCTGTTGGTGTTTTAATCCTATCATGGCTGTTTTTCCCTGGAATGTGCATATAATTTTGAATTTCACAATTATCTTAATACAAAAAGTGATTTGATTACTGGCTAAAGCTGGGCTAAAACTCTCCACTCTTTGTTAGGGAAAGGCTGGCTGTTTATGCAATTCCAAATTCTTCCTTTTAAAATAAAATTTACAGCCTCCTGAAATGGCTCCCACAGACCTCCCAGGCTTTGATTTCTCTCAGAGTTTTTGAAATGCCTACTGACCCCCAGACTGGGAACAGCCTGGAACGATTACACCTGATGGGAGGTGTTAATGCCTCTGACACTGCCTGCCCCTCGTCTCCACGCCTGGGAGAAATTTATGTGCCAACTGCCTGGTGTTTTACTGCCAAGCTGGACCCTTCCCACTCCTCCTAGGGATTACCCTCCACGCCATGAATCTGCTTGTTCGTTTATCACTGCAGTTCCTCAGGTCAGATTTATTTCCAAGAGGAGAATAAGGTGTGGGCTGCACGTGGTGGTGAGGTTTGCAGAGGAGGTTAAGGCACAGCTGGGTGGGCACAGCATTGCCTCAGGCATTTTCTGGGTTCAGGACTGAGGAGAAGCTGGTGGAGAGAGCTGTAAATCCAGGAAATGTGTGGAGAGGCTGCCTCCAGGTTTGCTGAGAGGTGGATTCGGGGATATGCCTAAGAACAAAACCTGGTAAACCCCCACCTCTCAGTCTCTGTCTTGGCTGGAGAAGGTGGCATCGTTGGTTTTCCAACCCCCTGGGTTAAACAGTGTCTGTCCCACTGCAAAGCCATAACGGAGAAAATTCAGTGTTTCTGGGGAGCAAATTCAGCTGTGGTGCAGCCTGGTCCATCTCCCGGATGGAGCTCGCAGGCAGCACCCCTGGAGCTTCACCTCTCCTCACCCGTTTTTGTGAAATCCACGTCTCTCCCCCATGAAGCTCCTCCTCCTCCATTTCACACAATCCCTGTGCCAGCACACGATGGGCTCCGTGTGTGTCTCCCCTGTGGGATCCTCTGCCCCCAGACCCCCACGGTGACAACTGGGAATGTGCTGGAGACAACTCAGAAATTGGCCTTTCACAAGTGTGTGCACCATGGAGCAGGAACCTGCACACGTTGGGTGATTTATTTCTCTTCTTGGTGCTCTCGCAGCGGCTTTGCTCGCAAAAGGCAAATATTCGAGGGCACTGGAGTAATTCCAGCTTGGTCCTCTAAACAGGGGTGGAGAAGGGATGTGTTCACCTCCAGTTCCAAAATATGACATCCAAGGGAGGGTTGTTCACACAGGTAAATGTTCTTCAACATGGACAAATCACCTCACTCAGAGAAGTCGGAGCTTGCTGATGTTCTGCATCGCATCCTGAATCCACAAGAGTTGGAAAAGCTGCTTTTTATTCCATGACAACCAGCACTGAGGCGTGGGAGCCTCTGCCCTGCAGTGTGCCAGAGCTGCAGAGTGCAGGCCCTGCTGTCCCTGCAGGAAATGCTGGTTTGTGCTGGGCAGAGTGGGTCTGGGATTAATTTTCCCAGGTGGCTGCGGAAGAGGCCGGTTCTGCACCTCGTGGTGATGAGCACAGCGATTTCCCCATCAGGTTCTGACAGGTTAAACTCTTCTGGGTGATGCTGCGAGGATTTAAACACCCAAACACTTACAATTATCTGCAGCCACCACGCTGGTCTGTCAGTACCGACACTCAAAGCAAAAGTGCTGAGTGAGAAGTGAGCGACAAGCAGCAAAAACAGAGACATGGAATGGGAGGAGCAACCCCCCACACCTTGTGTGCTCATCCCAAGGGATTTGTTGGGCGTGTGGCCCATCAAGCAGCACCTGCAGCCCACGGGTATTGCCCTGGTGTGTTGGAGGATGTTTGAGGCTCTCCAGGAGCCTGCCTGGCCTCGGGACAGCTGAGGGTGGCACATGGGAAACACGAGCAGGGCTGGAAGATAAATACAGCACAAGTGTTTGTCACCTTCCACAAGAGCTTTTTTTGACCATTAGCTTAAAAAAACTGATGCCTTTTCACTGGGCGTGTTCTGCTCTCCAGGTTCTTTTTCTCCTTTTTTTTTTCCTCTAATAGGGAGTTTTCCATTCTCCCTGGGATTTAATTATGTCAGTGTCTACTGCTCATGTACCATAGGTAACCCAAACTATATTTTTGTAGTCTATTTCCAGAACTTTAGACTAAATTTGAGGTTAAAAAAAAAATTGTAAGGAGTATTTCATAGCTCTTTCCTTTAAACAGAAGTGAGGACAGGGAAGATCAGTGGAAAGCTGTTTTCACCTTGGTTCAGGGAACTTTGAAGAGTTGTGCTAAACCAGTCGAGTTCTTTAATAATGTTTTCAGCTACACTCCATCAAATATCGTGGCTGAAGAGGGAAATGGCCAGACCTTTGAACTGTTTTTGTGTCTCCTCATCGCTCCCCTCTGCACAGGACTCTCTCCTAACAGCGATCCCGAACAGAAAAGCAGGAGGCACAGTTCACACCTGTGCAGTGCTGCCTGCCAGACCTCAGCTGTTCCCAAAAACCCTATGAGTGCTCCCACATCTAGGCAGAACCTCGGGTTTTATTTTCATTGATACCTTAGCTGGCTGTAAGCCCTGAGGGGCTCCCTTGGCTCAGGCCTCTACAGATGGAACCTCCCTGTGCCTTGAAAGAGCCCCTGGGAACCAAAAACCGTGGGGTTTGAGTGAAAAAAAAGAGAACTATCCTCAGAGTAATTTATTTCCCCCTGCAGTGCAAGTGCTGCTGAGATTTGGTGACTTTGAAGTCTGGTTCAAGAGAGGAGGGGGAGGCCGATACCTGGGGTAAAACCTTGACCAAAGAGTGGTTTCTCCTGGGCTGGGAACGAAAAAGCAATGGGTGAGCTGGTGACGCGCAGCTCTTTCTGGACAGGGGACACACAGGGGGGGTCACAGAGATCCAAGAAGTCTCCAGAACCCCCACTTTGTGCAGGAAGGTCGGGTAAAAACCCACAGCATCGCAGTGCCCACCTGCCACCTCTGCCAAGTTGGCATCACACTACGTGTGAGCCCTCCTGGGGGGAGGACACCCAAAGATGTTACAAAATCAGCGAGCCTTTATCGGAGTTTACGTTCCCACGCTGAGGCTGGGAGATGTGAGGTCCCTTTTGTGCATTGTGGGAGCTGGAGGGGGGTGCTCAGCAGTGCTGATGGAAAACCAGGTGACGGCTGCATGTGGCTGAGGGTGGGGCCTGCATCTTTGTGTTTAATACAGGATAATCATCTCCTGTGGGCCACGGGCCAGCAGGACTGAGCTGGGAGCAGCAGCCAGCAGCGCTGTGGCACGTTTCCCCTCGCAGATGAAAAGCCCTTTCTGTAACCCCAGCAACACCCCCTGCCACAAGCTTTGTTTTACAGAGCGCTGGAGATGCTGCCCATTAAACAGCAATTAGCCCTTGCTGGATCCAAAGCCCGCCCTCTCTCCCAGACGGCCACTTATTAAGATATTTATGGTTAATATGAATTTCCCCTGCCATAAATCAGCAGCCTTTTTACCTGCAGGGAAGTCAGGGCAATCAGCGACCCCGCTCAGCCGGGCCGGGCAGCGAGCGCTGGCTTGTAAAATAAAGGTTGTAACAACTTCTCCTGGTCGTAAAAACAACAGGAGAGGGGAAAATGCCGGGGCTGGGATCTGATAACGGGCTGCAATCAAGCGCTGGCGGGTCCTCCTCGAGGAGGCTGGCAATGGAAAGTTACACGGATTCATTGGTCGCTCAGGGACTTCTGGACAAGGAGCCAGAGCCTGCTGTGGTTCAAGGGGTGGGAGGGTGGAGGAGCAGGGATCTGGAGCCTGGCTCCAGCCTGGCTCAGAGGTGTCCTAAGACGTGTGGAATCACAGAGTCACGGAGTGGTTTGGGTTGGAAGGGACCTTAAAAATCATCCCATCCCACCCTGCCATGGGCAGGGACACCTTCCACCATCCCAGGGTGCTCCAAGCCCCGTCCAGCCTGGCCTTGGGCACTGCCAGGGATCCAGGGGCAGCCACAGCTTCTCTGGGCACCCTGTGCCAAGGCCTCCGCACCCTCACAGGGAACAATTCCTGCCCAATATCCTATCTATCCCTCTGGCACTGGGAAGCCATTCCCTGTGTCCTGTGCCTCCATTCCTTGTCCCAAGTTCCTCTCCAGCTCTCTCGGAACCCCTTTAGGCTCTGGAAGGGGCTCTGAGGTCTCTCCAGAGCCTTTTTCAGGCTGAGCACCCCCAGCTCTCCCAGCCTGCCACAGCACATTGCTTTGCTCCAGTGTTTGGCTTTTGGGTGCAGAGCAGTTGTGAGCAATGTGAAAATATTCCGAGCATTTCTACCTTTGGGGCCAATCTCATCTTTCCCCTGTGATTTTGATGTTATCCGAAAACAGCATTGATACCAACCCTGACAGATTCCAACCACAGATCTCCAAACCAGGGCAGTCACTCTCCCTTTCCCCCTGTTTTTAAGCTAGCAGGGAAATGTGTCCTCTGTGAAGTGACTTTCTCTGAAATGCCTGAATTGACAGGAGGTGTCACATCCTCGCCTCCATGAGTGTGCAGCTCCCAAGAAGGATTTTTTTTCCCCTCTCTATATAATACATGTGGCTGCCTCAAGCTGCATCTCTTTGTCTCTGATCCTTCCTTTCAGATGTTTCCTCTTGTCTTAAACCCCAGAACAAGGGATTTCATCGAGTCTCACACAACAGCAACGTGACTTTTGAGCACTGCTGAAGACATCTCACCCTCTTTGCATTCCCCAGGACACCTTCCTGTGTTCCACAGAGGAAAGTCCAGACCTGCAGGATATCCTTGCCTTTTCATTAAGGACCCTCCATTAGGGTTTGATCCCCTGCTAACAT
Organism: Eulacestoma nigropectus; assembly: GCA_013397775.1. NCBI lineage: Eukaryota > Metazoa > Chordata > Aves > Passeriformes > Eulacestoma > Eulacestoma nigropectus. Next base: position 354,292 of record VZTE01005256.1, on the reverse strand, counting down.
TGGGATAATTTCTTCCAGGATGAGTTTGCAGCTGCTTCAGTACAATTGGAGTAGCACGTCCTGGTTAGAGAGATAATACAGTGATGAAGGGATAGAAAAATCAGCTTTCAAGGTAAAATCAGTACGTTTTGAGCAGTAAAATCAGCTTTCCTGAGTAGCCAGGAGCTGCTAAAATACATCAGTAGATGGCACTGTTTTATACTGTATGAGGCCCCAGGACCACAGGTAGGCAGGAGCAGTAAAGCTCAGGAGATGCTGTGAACGCAGATTTCCTTCCTCCATGCAGAAATGCTCCACCAGGATCAGTGCAGAAGAGGTGAGGGCTTTGCTCTGTGCGATTTCCTCTCTTCCCTTCCCTTGTGCTGAGCCCTCAGCAAAGGGGAAGGTTTAAGGATGATCTCTGTCATTTATGGTTTTAAGGATGATCTCTGTCATTTATGGCTCTGGGGATGCTAGGGCAGAGATGCCTCCATGTGTTTGTTAAACATCTGGAGCTAACCCTGCTCAGAAAATAATCACTCCAAACCACTGCCTGTGGTCTCACTTGCTCCCAGAAAATTGCTCAGTTGGGGTGACACTCTTATTCCTCTGAGCCCAGAGTTGCTTATGGAGTGACTGAGGGCAGCTTTACTTTCAGCTGGGCAGGATTTAAAGGTTTCTCTGATGTAAAATGGCTCTGGGTGGTTTAGGTCTTGGCATAATTACTCTGTTATTAATTCAGTGTTGTAACCTCGCTTGGGCAAACTGGAGGAGGAACCAAAATTGCAAATTGGGGCAAAATGTGACTTTTCCGGTATCTGTTGTAAAGCACACTCTGCCTCCCCAGCCTAATTCTGTCACCCCTGCCAGAATGCCAGGATAATCCTGTAAAAATCCACCAGGTTTCTTTGCACCTCCAGACTCTGGGAGCAGGAGAGCGGAGTTTGGCCACTGTCTCTGTCTGTCTGTCTGTCCGTCTGTCCCCAGGAGCTGCTGCCACCACTGTGGTGCTGGATGCAGCCAAACGATGCCACGGCTGTGTGACCAAAGGCACCCAAGGGACCAACTCTGCTGTTTGTTGCCATTTCTTCGGAGTTGGCCGAAGATTTATTTTGGAGGCTTTAAAGGTCAGAGAGTTCAAAGTTCAAAAATGCTCAACAGAGTGAATGTATATTTTGCCTTTAAGTAAAAGAAAAAAAAAAAGGAATCTGTCCTTTACTGCTAAATCCCTCATATCAGGAATTCCTGTCATCCTCTGACAGTGATCTTTTTATTCCCTCTAGTAATTGATTTTTTTTTTCCCTCTCCCCAGAGCCTCCTTTGTTTTGATTGTTCTCATTTGTTACTTTTCTTTTTACTTGGCATCTCGGAGAACTGTCACCGTTCCTCCAGTGTGCTCCTGTGTCCCTTCATGCCAATATTGCCTGGTTTTCTGTGCTAAAACTGAACCAAAGACGTGCCTGAGGAGCAGTAAAACCTCCTGGTCTTTGCTGACACTGCTCAGCAGAAAGACCAAACTGTGCCCGTTTACACCCAAGCCATTTCCCCCTCTCTGCCCTCCCGCCTGCTCCCTCTCCGTCGCTGATGCAATGCTAGATTTGTAAAAAACTCTTCGCAAAAAACCCCTGACTACTCTGCTGTTTTTATCTGGAGGAACATCTAAATCACTTAGGAGTCTGTTGGCTGAACTCAGTAAATAAATAGCAGCGAGCTCAGTAGTAGCAGTGAGTTATGGCTGTGTCCGGCAGCTGCACTCGCAGCCACCCCTCCACCAGCACAGGGGCCTTTTAATCCGGTCCTGAAGAATTCCAGCAGTGTTCCCAACATTGGGACGTGGGGCCTTGTGTAAACTGTCCAGGTAAAGATGTGCTCAGGCAGCTTTTGCTGCTGGTAAGAAGTGACAGGGGTTGGTCAGAGGTCCCCTGTGTGGGGAGGAGATGCTCAGACCTCACTACACAGAATCCCAGGATCACTGAGGTTGGAAAAGACCTCCAAGATCATCGAGTCCACCCTGTGACTGATCCCCACCTTGTCACCAGCCCAGAGCGCTGAGTGCCACATCCAGGCCTTCCTTGGGCACCTCCAGGGATGGGGACTCCAAACCTCCCCGGGCAGCCCCTGCCAGTGCAGATTTGATACAGAAAATCATCCACTCGTGAAAATCTCCAAGGAGTTGTTAAATCCCAAAATAAACCAGAACGTGAACTATTCATGAGAAAAGGAAAGTCATGCCTGATGCTCTGAATTTCTCTCCGTGCCCCTGTATGTGTAAAAACAGGAGAAAAAACAGGCTGGAGAGGGACTTTGGACAAGGGCACGGAGTGACAGGACAAGGAGGAATGTCTTGAAACTGCCAGGGGGCAGGGATAGAAGGGATATCGGGAAGAAATTCTTCCCTACGAGATGGTGAGACACTGGCACAGTTGCCCAGAGAAGCTGTGGCTGCCCCTGGATCCCTGGAAGTGTCCATGGCCAGGTTGGGCAGGGCTTGGAGCAACCTGGGACAGTGGGAGGTGTCCCTGCCCGTGGAATGGGGTGATCTTTAAGGTCTCTTCCAACCAAAACCACTCTGGGATTCTGTGTTTCCATACGGATACAAATGTGAGCTCAGATTTCATTAATTCTGTCGCATAAAGTGAACACAACTTGTATTTGTTCCCACTACATCCATGCACAAAGTTAGGTCATATAAAAACAGGGATGATCTCTCTGCCAGCACATCCCCTACATTATAAACCATTCTCTATGTGTCTATACACCGTAGAGGTTTGGTGTAACCTGAATTTGTGTTATATATTGTGTCAGAGAGTCCTAATGACATCTGGGATTTAAGGAAATAACTCTTTATTCACTTCTCTATGCTGATTACAAACCCTTACTTTTTATTCTCTGTGTTCTAAATAAGTTCTCTGTGCCACTGAACAATAATGGCTTATTATATTTTAAATGTTCTAAATGCGAAAATCATACTCAGATATAAAATAATCTGGGTTTTTTTGGTTTTTTGTTTTTTTAAAATCCAGGGTAGCAGCATGACTCGGTCCTGCTGTCAACTTGTAACAAAGCTCACAGTTTTAGGTTCATTAGGATTTTTTATTACAACCTCATAAAAGTATTTACACTATTTCCTTATATTTTAAAACAAAAGCATGAAGAGAAAATGCCTGAAATAAAAATGCCCATAATTCTCCTGTTGCCTTGTCACTGTCTGAAAACCTTATCAGAGTTCCTCGTTGCTTTAATGGTGTAGGATTAAGGGTAATGAAGAAACATTTAGGGTTCTGCAAATCACTTTGGTTTCATTGTATAATGTACCAGCACTGCTGTGTGATTTACTGCTCAGTTGTTTGAAATAGCCTGTGGGATTTATCAGTCTTGGAGGAAACTCTGTTTCCTTGAACAATTAGCTCAGACTGAAGTTGTGTAACTCCTTTTTTTAATTATTATTCCTTTTTTTTTCAGAGCATTCGTGGATGGGAAATAAACTCTCCACTGGGTCCTATCTTGATGTTTAGTGGGGTAAGATGAGTATTTTTATTGCAAATTTTCCTGCAAGCATTTTGATTTTCTAGCTGTTTTCTCCCTTTTTTAACATTAAAGGTCACAGATCATTATTAAATTGGTTTTATGTCGATATTTGAGATAATTTTCATTTTCTCATGTCTCTTCTCATTTTTCATGTTTTTCTGCTCAGATCTGTTTTCCTCATTGCCCACAGGGATTTCTCTGTTTCCTCACAGGGTGGGGTGTTTCTTAAGGTGAAAAACTGTTTTGATGTAAACCACTTGCACTCAAACAGAGCAATAACATTTTTAATTATTACTGCTTATTTATATTAATTAATTATTAATAATTATTATTTTAATTATTAATGCTCATAAAATAAAATAAAAAATCCAAATAACTCCAAAATCACCCATATATAAAAGATTTTAAAAATGGTGTCATTTTCTTGACAACCAATGCTGATCTTCCAGCTTTTCCTGTTCATTAAAGAGTCATTTCCCCATGGAATTTACCAACTTCTGGAGGAAGAATATGGTGGGATAAACCCAAAACACATCTCTTTTGGGTGGCTTCTTGGCTCAATTCCTCTCAGCTCAACCCCTGGCACACGGATTTCTTCCACTTGGGATCCAAACTCTGCGCTGCTGCTGCATGACCTGGGATTTGGGAAGGTTCATGAGCTGCATGTGGCAGCACGCAGGGCTTCAAATAAATTGTTGGCATCGTGTCCGAAATGTTTCAGAGTTCCCCAGTGCTGGCAACTCCTTTGAGCAATTTAATAATTGAGGATTAAAAAGTGTAACTGTGGTTTGGCTTTCACTAGAACGGGATGAAGGTGAGGCTGGACCATTTCGTTAATTCCCTTTGATGAGTTTTTCCCATGGTTTGCACAAGCCAGGAAAAAATCCACTGTCAGGTGGGGAAGCCTTTGTGGAGGCAGAGCCTCGCTCAAGGCTTTTCCCAAAGGGATGATCAGGAACTGGCCATGACAAAACTGTGGGATTGCAGAAAATTCATACTTATGGGATGTCTCCAGCCTTAAAGGTGTGATCAACACAACATCTCCGGAGCTGGGGATGGTGGAAAAAGGCACCAAGAATCATAAAATCAGGGAATCATTAAGGTTGGAAAAGATGCCCAGGATCATCCAGTCCAACCTTCGAACAAATACCACCATTCCCACTAAACTGTGTCACCAAGTGCCACTTCTACTCATTTTTTGAACAATTTCAGGGATGGTGGCTCCAACACTTCCCTGGGGAGCCTGTTCCAATGCTCAACCACTCTTTCAGTGATTCATTATTTTTCTTATAATGAGTTATAAGAAAATCTTTTCTTGTATTTCAACCTGAAACTCCATTGGCACAACTTGAGGCCGTTTTCCATCGCCTTTAGAGATCCAGGCATGTCTCTGAAGCCTGGAAAGTGGTGAATATCGTTAATAAAGCAGGTGGGAATATTCTTAATAAAGCAGATGTGTCCTAAGAGGCACAAGAACTTTGGTTTAGGCTGGACATGACCCTTCCTGCTCCATTTTCTTAGGGCACAGCTCGTGTTGCAATTCCTCCACTTCCCAGTTGCGCAAGGAAGGCATCCATCAGTGCTTTTAGTGCTATAGATTCCCTAAATTCCGGTGGGATTGAGGCACAGCTGATGACACTGATGGCGTCTGTCACCTGGCCCAGGCGCCGTAAGGAACATCCATCCAAACCTGTCAGAGCTACTGCCTACAAAGGGCATCACAGGCATTCCATGGCAAGTTTTTCCCTCGAAAAATAAGGAATCTAGACCGTGATCTCATATCCAGCCACTCTCAAAAACATATAAACAGTGTAAGGGCTTACGATCTGCACCAAGCTGAGCTTTGGAAGGCTTGGAGAGATTGAATCCCATGTCTGCTGTTTGGAAGTCTCTTCCCTGGATTCACTGAGCCGGGATTAGTGTCTCTTAGTCTCCAGCTACTTGCTTTCTACTTTTCCAATGACTTCTTTTTAATATCCCTGGTCTTGTAAGCAGAGCAGTAACGTAGGAACCATAACATATCGTGTGCTATATTACACCAGCACAATAATCCTGTATTTCTATTGGGAGATTCCAACAGACTTAGGAACTTAAGGAATCACTGAACAATTCTGCGGTGTAACCAGTGCTACCAAAACCCTTCTCCTGACATTTTTTTGGGGAGGGTGGGCAGGAGGAGGGGGAGATTTCGAGCTAATTCTTTCCATCTGGGCTTCATTTGCAGATTATGTGGGAAAAGGAGAGATTAATCCACGGGAGGAATGAGCACACATTAATTTGCCATCTGGGGATGTAAACAGGAAGCCCAACGCGTTGAGCCTTAGTGGCTGCTTATTGCTTCAGTGAGGAAAGATGAGTTGACGCCGTGGATCTTATGCTGAAAATATTTCAGTAAATTCTAATAAGATATTATAAACAAATGTCAGTCCAAAGCTTTTCCGAAAAGGGGAAGGGAACGTTGTCCTTGGATACAAGAGCAGCTGATAGGAGGGGAAAAAATATCCTTTGAATGAATTTGGCAAGAAAATCTCATTCTTGAGATTATTTTTCTCGAAGTTTGATTTTTTTTTTTTTTTTTTTTTTTGGTTAAATTTTCTTTGAATTGAGCATGTAAATGATCCCCTTGCTCAGCTTTTGAGCCTCTGCTGCTGCTCCTTTTAAAATTTAATAACTGATCTCAAGGATTGACAATGCTTTTGAAGCATCAGTTTAAGAATAATCCTTTTGTACTGTGATGGTTGAGTGAAAGAGGGATTATTTTCTCCCCTGGCCTTTTCTTTTTGTTTCCCACGTATTCATTAAGCCCAGCCCAGACCACCTCTGTGTGGTGTAACCCGGAGGTGACAGGATCCCATCTCTACTTCCCTGAAATATATATTCCGATCTTTCCTGAGCATGTCTCTCTGGAGAGGTGGAAGCTGAGTGTTTAAACAGGGATGACACTGATTCTCCTTTCCCAAGACCCAAAGCTCAACTCCCACCTTCCTGTCCCAGGCCAGGGGTGGCTGCTCCAGGTTTCCCATCACCTGCACGTGCAGGATTCCAGCAACTCCCCATGGCAGGGCAGGGACAGAGGCTCAGCAAGGTCCTGCTGCAGCATCACCGCACAAAAATCATCTCCCTGAGGCTACAAAAGCCTAGATCAGGGGATGTTTGCTTCCAGATTATCCAAAGGATGATTTTTGCCTGTCTGGGCAGCAGCTGTCACACTGAGGTTCATAAATACTCCCAGGGAGAAATGCTCCCAGGTCTCTGCAGACAACGGATCGTCCCAAGCCAGGAGTGTTTATTTGCTGTCCCTGCTTTGAGCCAGTGGTCAGGGCTGTGGACAGTAAATGTCAAGACCTGGCATCCATCATCATTACAAAGTCCATTTGAGAAATTAAGGCAGGTTGTTTTTATGTCTGGCTACAGAAATGGCACGGCCCCTCCTGGTTGTGACTCTTCTATCCAGCCTCTAGGATCTGCTGTGGATGTGGGAGTTCCCATCCAGCAAGGTGAGTGGGGCACCCTCCTCCCACTCCAAAGTACCCCACATTCCTCCTTGCCCAGGAATCTGCTGCAGGGATGCTCTTGTGGGTGACACAACATAAATCTCGTTTCTGAGGAATGTGCGAGGTGACTCAAGACTACAAGAGCCCACAAACCCAGAAGATAACTCATTTAAACCTCAGAACAGTCTCCTTCCTTGCCCAAATCCCATATTATCCTCTCTATTAATACTTTTTCAAGCACATCTGTGTGTGTGTGTATATGGACTCATCTACCGTTAATTGTGGGGTTTTATAAATTTCCATTCCCGTCTAATGACTTTTTACAGGCAGTGCAATTACCAGTTCTACTTATTGCCTTTCTAATGATTCAAACATGCTTACAAGAAAAGCACAGTCCAGCTAAAGAAATAGCTGCTGTAAAATTCTATATATATTTTCTCCACCTAGCTTTAAATTAATCCATTTTTATTAGAGCGCTTGGCAAAAAAATTAATCGGAAATTGAGTCCAAACACACCAGGATTTATTGCAGCTCTATAACTCCGAAGAGTGACTTGATTGATTTATACCATTTTTACAGTAAAATAAAATAAGAATAAAGCAAGCAAATTATCCTGGCTTAAAAGCTGGAAAACCATTCTGCCTTCTTGTGCTCTGCAGCTTGAACCAGCTGAGACAGTGAACTCCAGCTTGGCTTTAAGATGAAAGAGGGTAGATTTTGATGGGATACTGGGGAGAAATTCTTCCCTGTGAGGGTGGTGAGGCCCTGGCACAGGTGAGGCTGTGATGCCTCATCCCTGGAAGTGTCTAAGGTCAGGTTGGAGAGGGCTTGGAGTAACCGGGGATAGTGGAAGGTGTCCCTGCGCACGGCAGATGAGCTTTAAGGTCCCTTCCAACTCATACCATTCTGTGATTCCATGGTTCTGTAACTTTGACAGAGGAACTCAGGCCAAATGGGCTTTGGGAACTCGGCTCTCAGCAGCTAAGAGGATACCTGACCTCCCCATGGGTCAGTGTGGCTCCCTGGGGACCTGTGGTGGATAAATCATGGGTCAGAGCTGAACCCCTGTGGGCAGCCTCTCAATCCAAGAGGATATTCATCGATTTCAGTTTTGAAGGTGGTTTTTAATCAAATATGCAGGAGGAGATTTAAGTGCTTGAAACCTCAAGGGTGCTAAACTATTCTGTCCTCATCTCTTTAAATACGTCATCATTTTGTGTCCCTTTATTTTTGATTTTGAAAAGCAAATCCAGTGAAAGCAAGGAGATCTGTGATGTCCTGTGAGATCCAGTCCCTGTCTGCAGCCCACTTGGTGAAAGCCAGTCCTGCTGGAAAGTCAGTGGGTGCTGAGGGCTCCCAGCACCACCCGTGGTTGCAGTGGGCTGGGCGAGTGTTAGTGAAGCCTCGGCTCCTTTGGAGGAATGTTTTCCAAGACTCATTTTACATGCTTTAAATCAAAGCACAGAGAGTTGCCTTTGTAAGTTTTGATAAATGCTCTCGTACTATTTGTGTTCCTGTGGTGTTCAGAGGCTTTAGCAGAGATCGGGGTCCTGTTGCAGAAGGTGCTGTACAAAACCCTCTGAAGAGCTGACAACGTAAACAGCCAAGGCAAAAAATTTGAGGTATGGAAATACAGGGAGGTGATTTGCCAAAAGTCCAGGGAAGCTGGAAGCAGCCCCTTCCCCATTGCTTTGGTCACCCAGTGGTCCAGCTAAAGACAGGACCCAGCTGCCACAGGTGTGGCTGTGGCCAAAATAATTCCTCTTTTTTAGGTGTTGACTTTAATGCTGCGCTTGGAGAAAACAAGGTCTGGCAATGTTGTTCAGAGCGAGTGGAAATTCAGGAGACACAGAGCACATGGAAAAGGGTCCCCAGGGAAGTGGTGGAGTCACCATACCTGGAAGTGTTCAGAAAATGAGTAGACACAGCACAGAGTGTTGTGGCTGAGTTGGCAGGGTGGTGATTGCTCTAAGGTTGGATCTTGGAGGTCTTTTCCATCCTTCATGGTTCCATGGCTCTACATTGACTTCTAGCAGAAGGAAAAATGGTTTACAGTAGACCAGGAGCCACCCTGCTCATCATATTCCTCTGAATATTTCATTTTGGAAAAGGAACTTCAAGTTTACAACACTTTTCAGCCATTTTATGAATTATTCAAACTTTGGAGAACTAGAAAACATTTTCTATCCACTGTGAGCAATTCACCCAAAAAACAGTCACCAAATCCTTTGTTTCCCAAAAGCAACTGCCTGTCCCTTCTCCTTGTCCATATCAGGCTGCCCTGGGCTGTCCCATGCTGTCATTGCTCTCTCTCACAGCCCTGCAAGTCAAGTTACTCAGCCATCACTGGTGATTTGGTCTCCATAAAGTAATCCCAGGTCATTTATAATGCCGAGCAGGGGCTGGCCCCCAGCGAGCCCCCAGTACAAATGTACCTCTGGCCATCGTAGCTCATAAATGATGTGTTTTCCTCCTTTCCCCAGTGCTGTCCATTACCCTGACCAGTGTGGACAAGACAAATGGCAGCACACCCCCGTGTGTCTCTGTCAGGGGACGGAAGCCGAAGCGAAGGCTGCGAATGCCTTCTCAGGGAGTCACTGTTGACCTCACTACTCACACAGACAGCTCTGATTCAAGAGACGACTCCCCCTGTGCTCCTATGCATTCCCAGTCCCCGTATTTGCTTGGTTATTTTTCTTTATCTCCCTGCGTTTTCTCTGTTAACTTCTTCCACTGGCAATGGCCATCACTCAGGGGGTCACCCCAAGTCATCCTGAATTGGAGCGCTGGCAGCACTTCACTTATTAGTCAGCCAACTCATGGGATCCTGGCAACCTTTTTCTCTCTATAAGGATAAAGTCCAAGCTGCTCTTTGATGTTGTCAAACCATGACTTCCACTGGTCTCCCTGCTGATTCCTTTGCTCTCTCTCCCTGGGAGTAAAAAGCCACAGGGAAGCTCTGAGTGTTGTCTCAGGCACCAGGCCAATCTGGTTTCAGGCTTTGTTACTGTGTGGAGCAGACAGCCTGTTCAGTCCTGGATCTATATGAGGGGTGTTTTCATCTTCTAAGAATGCTGTGCATTTCAGGTTGTTCCACCTATAAAGCCCATCCAGGCAGCCTCTGCGAAGTCAGCCTTCCTGAAAAACGGAGGAATAACAAAAATCGAAGTCGAACACACAGATCAAAGCTTGCCTAGAATTTATGTTTTATGGATTCAGAAACAGAGAGGACAAGGTGAAATCTGCATTTCTGGTGGGATATTGATTTATTTCTGTTCCATTTGCCTCCTAAGGCTTGAAAAATGTGGACGAAAAGGAGTCATTCACCATGTCTGAGGCAACACGGGTGAAATTCTGGCCACCACTAAAGGCAATGGCAAGACTCCCATTGACTATGGTGGGGCCAACATTTCACCCCATGATTTCTCATCTTGCTTTATTTTATTGACCTTTCTCTTGAATACGAGCGAAATGCAAATATTTTTTTCCAGCACAAGTCTTTGTACTCTATGAACTCTGCTGGATCCAAAGCACTTCATATGTATATAAGGAAAACAGCTAAAGACGAAAGGGAGAGCAGTTAACTGTGCAAATAATGATCTCCACAATCTATAAAAAATGGCCATGCTCAAAGAGAGATAGTGGTTTAAATGGTCATGATAGATTAATCAGGCTCAAGGCTAAATTTTGGACTCTGAAGAGCATTCCCAAGCCTGCATGGTACAGACCACACATCTGGGGAATGTGGATCGCCTCCGAGGCCACCTCAGCATGGCCCCGTGGTGGCCATGAAATCCCAGACGTTTTACTCTCATTTTCAAATCATGCTGATGTTCAAAGCCTAAGGAATCCAAGAGTTCTGATGTGAGACAATGGGTGATATTCCCAATATTCTGGCCAACTGTTCACAGGGGAAAAATAAGGATGTTTCTTTCTCTGTGTGTTCAGTCTCCACATGGAATAAAAATAGCTGATTTCAGAGACAAAGAATTCCCCTCTTTGCCTTCACCCAAAGCCTTCTTTAATCCTTAAAATATTTTAGGATAACCTCCTCTGTGATGCCATTGTGAATCCAGGTAGTATCACAACCGATGAAATTATTATTTTGTCTCCTTGTAGGAAAACGCACGTTGTCAAAGCTGGTTTTCACAATAATCTCAGCTTTCCTGGTGCCTATCCCTTGCCCACCAAATCCAGAATTTCACCACAAACCTTTCAACCAGCAGTATTCATTATATCGAGGGCTGTGTTGGATGGGAGATTCAGGCAGCAGGATTGGAAGAGATTTCCCAGCAGCATCTCAGGCACTTACAGATGGTTTGGATGGTTTAGTCCAACCCCAAAACAGTAGAAGGACGTGACTCTCAGTAAAACAGCCCTGATTTTCCTACAAGCAGAGGCAAAAGAAGTCATGTAGAGTGACAAACCAAGGAAGAGCAGCTGTGATGGGAAGAAAGCAGAGTCCTTGACTCCTAAAGTGGAGATGGAGTTATAATCAACATTTGATACGACGCAGAAATCAGGAATGATATGTCCCATTCATCTGGAAAGCTTGGCATCACTCCCAGAAAGAGAAGGACTCTCTCATTCCAGTCTTCATCTTCACCTGCTGCCTCAGTGTTTTTCAGCAGCCTGGTGCAGTGGAAGGTGTCCCTGCAGGGAGCTGAAATGAGATGATCTTTAAGGTCCCTTCCAACTCAAACCATTCCATGATTCTGCGATTGTTAAATCCACGGACAACCTCACTACTGCAGGATGTAAAATCCAAGGGCCCTCCTGTGTGGTGCTGCTGTGAGGCCTTTCCTTTATAACCAAATAAAAACGGGGGTAAGTTTTAAGTGCTCTGGGCTTACATTTTCTCCCCTTCCATTTATTTTTGTTTCAGAATATGCCTTTTTATTGAGAACAAAAACACAACAAAGACATTTCTATCATCTCTGGGGCCATGTTCTGATGCCTCGTGGACCACCAGTGGTTCACAGACCACAGGGTGAGTAATGGTGCACGAGAGCACATTGAGTCCTCGGCTCTGACTGCCTCTGCCAAAGGAATCCTGTTCACACCAACGTGCTCGCCCGGGCTTTGTCAGACCCAATTCTGCCTGACTTGAGTTATGGAGCTTCCATCACATCTTTGGGGAAAAATTATTTCACTGTCTACCAGGTCTCTGGGGCCGGAATGTGGATTCATGAAGCCCGCGGTGTGTATTTAGTAAAAGGGCACTTTGAAATTAATAAGCTTGAGGAAACGAGGCCAAAATTCTGTCCTCAGCCTCTCCGGTGTGGTGCTTGTTAGAATGCAGAGGAGCCCGTTGAATGACAAGGGGAGGAGGATGGGGGGCTTCTACAGGGGCTGGTGCATCACCGAATTTTGGGGCCTTTGGGAAATCCTTTAACGTTAATCACCCCAACTGGGAAACTGAACAAACCATCAAACCTTCGCTAAAAAGCCAGCTCCACACTTAAATCGGTGTTATCACTTACATAAATAACAAACAAATCGTATGGTTTGGGCTCTATTTCCTGCCTGGAAGGAGTGTGAAGACTGATCACTCACAGAAAGCGAATTTTATACTATTTTTGCTTTATAGCAACTGGTGGATTGGACTTGTGAACATGGATCGACAATATTGTTCTTTCTGCAAACGTTAGCGCTCACTGAAATGTTTCAGACAAACATCCATGAAGATTTAGTGGCCTCAGCTTGTTTGACTTGGAATTAGACATGATTTCTAATTAGCCAATCTTCAGCAGTCTGTCAGAAAATGCAGCCAGCTGCCAATTTTCACACCTTAGCCGAAAAAAACCCCAATAAAACTCTTAAGAAAAATGGCCTATCACTTGTGCTGCTGGGAAATTCCCAGTGTGTCCAAGGTTCTTCTCCATTCCCACACACACACATGCATCCATCCATCCACAGGCTGCCCAGAGAAGCTGTGGCTGCCCCATCCCTGGAAGTGTCCAAGGCTGGACGGGGCTTGGAGCAACCTGGCACAGTGGAAGCTGTCCCTGCCCATGGCAGGGGGTTGAAATGAGATGATCTTTAAGGTCTCTTCCAACTCAAACCACTCCATGATCCTATAAAAAGGTAGAAATGGAGATGAAACAGTAAAATATGTGCTCTTAATGGTGTTGGCAGGCCCAGCGATGTCTCCATCTAAATTTTTGCTTGTGGTTCACATTTTCAGGTATGGTTCTGTCTTCTTTTCTCTGTCTGACCATGGTCAGATGGGAGGGAAAATATTGTTCCCTGTCAGCCACAGTGCTTGTTCAGCTTTGAGCCCCTGCACTTGGCTATGCACTGCCTTGTGGGGGCTCCTTGACACTTAATCAGAGCATCTGGTCCAAGAGAGAGCAGTGGCGCTTAGTCCTGAAGAACTTTTTCAGCTGGTGTGGAACCCCTAACCCAGGCAAATTCCAACTGCCTTCAAGAGACATTTTGGCCAATTAAAGTCTAGGTGAGAACTCCCAGATTTGGCCAATACTAATAAAATCCGAGAAACATGAGTCGCTTCCCCAGCTAATGGTTTCCTTAAAGGCACTACCAGATGCTGCCACAGTTCTCTCATCTCTCTGGGCAGCCCAAAGACAGCTTCCATGGATGTCAGTGGCAGCCATGTCTCTTAGGGATTATTTGCCTTCCTTAAGAAAGCACTCAGCCCGTAAATTACTACAAGAAAGGCTCATCTTCGAGCCCTCATCTTTAAATTCCTCTTTAGGAAGTCTTTCATTCCTATCACGACCCATTAACTAAGCCATATGTAGGATCCTCCATCCAGAACCATTCCACTCCCAAAAACTGCTGGGGAGAAATGAACATTTGGATCCACTCTTGTTTTCCTTTCTGGCTGTTTGTTTAACAGTGGAAAGATTATTGAAGATGTTATCTCAGAGAGAGTTCACTGGGCCATATTTCTGTGACAGTATTATTGCAAGGGCGGTCGCCTGGCTCTTATCTTCAGCTAATAAAGGTGTGTTAAAAAGGAAGAATTGATCAAATGTGAGCTGACCTTAATTTCATTTGAGATTTTTTTAAAGTAAATATCCTGTTTCTTACATCTTTTGTTCCATTTTAAATGGTTCCACGTTGCTTTTCCTACCTAAAAACTAGGGAGGCTCCAGCTGGGAAAGGAACATTTGAGTGTCTGTTCTTCACAGTCTTGCACCTATGGAATTGTGTATAACCCAGAAAAGTCCGTATGTTCACTGGGAAAAAGCTCTCCGGCACCCCACAGCAAGCATGAAGTACTTGCTAGGAGAAAGGAAATTATTTATAAATTGAGGGAAATGCCCAGATGGGACCAAACCATTATTTACAGTCCAGGCTCGTGCAGAAAAAAAAAGTCTTTCTGCACCTCCAGTCTCCCCAGAGATTCCTGCCTGTTGAGAAGAGGGAAAACATAATTTCAGTTGCAGATTTGGCCATTTGCAGTCACTCCCATCTGCCTTGGATTTGAAGGAGTTTTTGGTGCCCGTCAGAGCTCCATCGCATCCTGATCCAGCCGTTCTGAGTCTTCCACAAGAGATTAATCCCTGCAGCAAGGAAACGTGGGATTATTCCTATCAGTGTCATATAAATAACACACAATGAGTATCACACGGACTTCAAGCAAGTCCTCAACATCCCCTTTGGTGCAGATGAAGTTTAACTGCACTTTTCCCCCCAGGTTTCCAGCATTTTCCCAGACCGAAGCCGTCTTTCACGATCTGTTGGTAATTTGTGTGCATTGTTACTACTCAACGACCGTATTCTTTCTGCTGACCCCACTTGAACTCGCTTCCCCTGAGCCCATGGCACGTCCAGGAGGCGAGGGCTTGGTTTACAGCAACGAGTCCTCGGTGGGGCTACACCTTTGGACCACCCAGGAACAGCAGCGAGCCGTGGCACGACTCGGATCTGGAGCCCACCTGTGCTCCTTGACCTGCCTTGGCTTCCTCTTCCTTTCTGGTCTCCTTCAGACCCACCATGCCCCTCATAATTTAGCACTTAGAGACCTCATCTCTCTCTCCTTCCTTCCCTCTCCTCACAAAATCAGTGGTGGAGTTGGCTTTATTTGCCTTCACCGAGAGCGCAGCCGGTGCGAGTGCAGCAGGCTGTGCTGGAAGCCATGGGAACTCCCATGCCAATTTGCATCCTCCGAGAGGCTGGCCCAGGATGTTTTCTATTTTAATTTTTATGTCTGCACCTAGCGTTCCAGTTGGATGTGTTTTAAAGTAAACAGAGTCGATAAATAAAAAATGGTGCATTTCCCAGCCATCCCGGAATATTTCTGTTCCTCCCTTGTTGCCTGCCCCCTCCTAGTCTTTTACTGCTTTCACAGATACAACAATTAAATATTCAGCTGGCAGGCCAGTTTCCTCTCGCTCGGTTGATTCATCCCGAAATCCAGTTTTTGAACAGACTTCTTCTAAAAGAAGCAGTGCCAGAGTGGGGAATTTAGGTTCTTGGGTGGAAAACTCCTTATTCAGGACTTTTTCACCTCAAATTAGTCATCAATCATCAGCAACCAAGGATGTTTTACTCTGACCTTGGGAGCCAAAACGCAGAAGCTTAACGAGGAGGATGGGAACGGTAACCCCCAGCCGACAGCAGCCGGCAAAGAGCCCGTGATTTCTTCTGGATCTGGATGGTGGAAACGAGAGGGGAGCGTGCCCACATTCCAGGTGAAGGTGAAGGGGGTGGGGATGGGTCTGTCTTCCCCATCAGCTCTCCTGGTGCTCACCTTTCCCGGCCTTCTGCGCCGCCGTGTGTTTGGGAGCTTTTCCAGTTCTTCAAGGGAATTTGCCTTAGTTTGAAGCACCAGCCTTTGATCCCAGAAGCCAAGCTCTTTATTAGTTTAAGATGATAATTAGCTGAAATTAGTAATGGAAAGATTTTTTTAGCTTAATGAGCCCTTAAGAATTTGAAAAGTGCTGTTGGATGTATTTTTTAAATATAAATCCCATTTTTTCTTATTTTGTGAAGCTGCTTTCTGTTCATCCCTTTCGTTAAAGACCTCACAGCTAAATGCTGGGGCTTGTGACTTGGAAGCATATGGATTTTACAACCCAAAGACGAGGCATTCATCTGCACAGCCCGTTCCTGCTTGTTTATTGTCCCAGCCATGGGACTTCTTGGCTCGGCAGCCATCGGAGCACAAGTTCCAGCGTTTTCAGGCTCTCACTGTGTGTCCCAGCTGTGTTCAGACACTGGCAGGCCCAGTTCTTCCCCAACAGCCACCTTCTTTCCCTTGAAACAAGCCCGGGGATCATCAGGCCTTGGTGCATTTCCAAAGTCTATTAATTGAACCTGCAGGGCTTAGTCCTGCTCACACAGAAGGAGCCCAACTCCTCAAGCTCTGTGCAGCTGCTCTGCCTGTTGCAAATGCAGAGCACATGCCAGCCTTACAGCCCTCTGTGGGAAATAAGGGGCTATTCCCAGCCTGGAGGATTGAAAAAGAAAAAAAAATTATTTTTTTCAAAAGAAGGTCTCATTCACAGTCTGTTTCCCGGCTATGAAGAAATTATTCCTACACAAAAATCGTGTTTGTGTCCAAACAGAGCTGTGGAAAGGGTGGGATGAGAAAGAATCTTCCTCAAAGGCCGGCTGAATAAATGGAGACTTTCTCACACCCTGACATCTGCTGCCCAGAGTCCGTCCATCCCTGCCTGTGGCCAAGGAGTGCCTGGGGACAGGACCAGCAGGGGAGGAGGACAGGAACTCATTGCCTAAAGTGACCCTTCTGATGCAACGTGTCATAGCTCAGACGTGAGACATCCCAAAGCCAGCAGAGAACCTACAGAGTTCAGAGGCTCCTGAGCTGCTTTGCCCACTTCTCCAGAACGTTTTTGCAGCAAAAATTTGGTCCAATTTTTTTTCAGACAGATGTGAAAATAGTAGGAGGAATTCAGGTGTTGCGTTGCATCTGCTCCAAAGCAAAGGGCTCGCTGTGAGGCAGTGCAGAAGAGCTGCAGGTTTCTGCTGGATGAGGACTGAGCAAAACAGCCTCTTAGCAGGGTCCTCACTGCTCTGAGGACTCTTTGTCGTTGTTGGTGAAAGCAAACACCTTCTGCTTCTGTGTCTCCTTCGTATTTTCCTCTTCTGAGCAGTGGACACGTCTCTTTTCTGTTTGACTCCTTCAGGCAGGGTTTTCTGAGCCCCCACATTTCCAGCCAGTCTTTGGTCAGAGAGTGATTAAAAGGCTCAAGTTGTCAACGCACATGTGGCTGTTTAATGTTGTTTGGGATCTCAGGAGTCTCTCTGGCCCCAGCATCTACCCCCAAGGATAAGGGTCTCCCACAGATCCTGTATGGAATCTGTCAGCCCCTTGGAGATGCCTCAGGTATTTGAGGATGCCTCGAGGCAATATATTCAACCCCAAAAGTCTATGGCTGCGTCACTCAGTCAATCCTCCGTCTCCCAGCTTGGATGTAACTATTCAATGTTCATGACCCCTTGGAAGCCTTGCTTCACCTTCCAGCCTGTTTGACCCCAAAAACTGAAAGTTCCCAAGTCACTGAACAGAGTTCACCAAAAAGGAAGTGAGAGGCAGGCACGGTGTTATCCCACTGTTGGGGAAAGCAGGTGAGCTGTCTCCACCAGCCTTCGCCAGGTAGAACCAGATCCCAGAGACGATCTGGGAGGGCAGGGAGCAGAAGGCAGCAAATACACAGAAAGCCACTTGTCTGAAAACTGGGACACGCGTTGACTGAAAACATTTTGCAGCATTCACGGAGCCCTAATAGGAACTCACACATTCCTTGAAATGGGCTATTCATTATACAGCAGCTTGTAAAAAACAAGGTTTTGGGGTTTTTTTCCCCCCTGCCCTTAAACATAAGATTTTTAGCTCCAACAAGGACTTTATGAAGTTCACCTGGAGAAACTCCTCCAAGGGCAGCGTGTGCCGCCGTCAGCCGCGCGCGGGGCCGGGGCACTTGCTCGGGGCCCGGCAGCCCTGGTGCAAACTGGTGTTCATGGGCCCCTGGTGCCTGGGAGGCCGTGCCAAAGCCAAGAGCTTTTATTAGCACTAACTTTCCATCGAGCCGGGAGGGACCTTTCCACTCGCTTCCCCGGCAGTGCAGCGCTGGCTCCACCTCAACATTTGCACCTTATAAAGTGTTGTCATGACCCGACTGGAGCAGTTTATACAAGGCCCTTCAAGATCCCCGGTAATGAAGAGTAAATAACCGAGGAAAGCTTTCTCTCACTTTGCAGCTTTCTTTCAGTCTCAAAAGAAATAAAACAACTTACTTAACAGCATTCTTTAATCTTTTGCACCAGTGGCCTCCTTTATAGGGTGTTATACAGAGCCAGTGTAAATCCAACCTCTGTAATGGGGTCAGTGTTTCTCAACAGGTGTTGGGTGGATACAGTGTAAGATCTATTTTTTCAATAAATGTCAGGCCAGAAAGCTTGCTGTTCATACACAGGCACCGTGAACATGTGGTTCTCTCACGCGCTCGCCCTCCCCTCTCCAGCACCCCTTTCCTAAATTTTTTTTTTTTTTTTCCAGCAGCCCACCAAAGTCTCCAGTTTAGTGAAGGAAAGATGTGAATGCCCATTGCCCGGCTGTAGAGCACAAGAGCTGCTGATCTGACATGCTCTGGGCATAGCAGACCCCCAAAAATTAAAGAAATCCCTCATTTTCTGGAAAGAAATCCTTCCTCCTGCTCTCTTTTCATAGAGGGGCTGCAAAATACTGATGGTGTCAGGAAAGTACAGAAGACAGTGATCCAAAAAGACTCTTTGTGTTGTTTGGGACCAGCCCTGGGCCTGATCCTGAAGTTCTTAATTCTTCTTTTCCAAAGGCAAAATTCTCTTTGGAGCCAGCAGAAAGCTCACCTGAGGAAGGATGACATTTGTGAGCCCACTATCATCAAGTTTGCTGACCAACAATTTGCTTTCTTCAGCAAGTCCACAGTTTAATGTCTCCTGTGCAATGGCCCAGGAAACTTCATCATAACTGCATTAAAAATGTCCTAATTAACTAAAAAATTACTACCAAGAGAAAAAAAGTTATCAAAATAATGTAAATTTTTGCTCATGCATATGATCATTATTTTAAATGGGTCTTCTTGAATCTTTGCGCTTTAATATAGATAGAAAACTTTGCATGAATCTTAAATCAAGCTGATGTTCCTTAATTGGTTATTGACAGGTAATTAGTAATTAGGCAGCTCACATAGGACTGCTGCTCCTTCCTGATGCCAAAACCTTCCAGAATCCTCATTCCCCAAATATTCTGCCCCTGTGAAAGATGGGTCCAGAGCATGAAACCTTCTTTGCAGTATTTATTTGTGACTGCAGTAGATTGTGCTGCCTCCCTGCTTGCCTGTCCAAACACCATATGGGAAATGCAAAATACCTTTGCGAGCATTCATTGGAATTTAAGAAGGGAGATCACGCTTTGCATTTGGGCTTATTCAGGGAAGTGTTTACTTCTGCACTTAACTTTAAGCATGTTCTTAAGTCTATCTCCTGTTCATCAACGCATTTCAGCATCCAAATAAAACCTGAAGAACTTTGCTTTATAAAGGACTGTAAGAATTGAAGTAACTGAAAAAACATTGGTGGAAACATTCTAGTTGTGTCTCAGTGAATTTAATTCTTGTTGAATACTCACTTCTGATTTACAAAGAAAAACAAGACCACGTGTGCCACCAACTTTAAGGGTATCTCAAAGCCAACATAAGGAGAAATTTTTAAAAAAGAAGAGGCTTGTCACAATCCTAACAAATTACACCAATACTGATGTTTATAGAATCACAGAATTACAGAATCACCTAGGCTGGAAAAGACCTCTGAGGTCATCAAGTCCAAGCTCAAACCAATTAAGGCTGAAAATCGAGTGTGATGATACCATGACTGTCCCAGCTGGACAATGAGAAAATCCCCCCAGAGTGCCTATTGGTGGAAGTAAAATTAGTAAAGGAGTCATGAGAGAGAAGGAATGAGTTAATTAACAGCTGTGGGATCAAGTCCTTTACTGGTAATTTCCAAGAATGGTTAAATGACATCAAAATCAGAAAGGATCTCCATCAAATTCTTCCATGGTTAAGTAATGATAAAGTGACTTATTTCTTGTGAACAGTACCAGATATTTTGAAGGCAAACGGGATGGTGAGGCAATCCAATCTGCTATTGAAATAATTTATTTTTCGTTATGAAATTATGTTTGATTGGAAAAGTTAGTCTGGTTTGAAAGACTTCAGAGTAACAAGAGATGAGAAAATAGATTTGAAGTTACAGCAGAATGCAGTTACATTTAATTTTAAATTAAACATGGATCATTTATAATAATCATAACAATCATCACCATCATGGTGCTCTGTTAGTAGCAGACAGTTATTGGTTAGGGAAAAGAAGTCAAAAACAAGGACAAGAACAGAATGATCCTTTCCGTGGTTTGTCCTTCCAGCTCCCAGCAGCCCAGGAACTAAATAAACCAGATATTACATCCAGACTCCCATTTTTGGTGAATTTATTCACCATTAAGTGGTCTAATCCCTTCCCGAACACATTCTTTAGGCCCCCACGACGTTCCGTGGCAGAGGTGCTGAATAAATATGATCTCTGGATCTTTGTGCAGATTTTGCAAGCCTAAAACAATTAGTGTCAGAGGATGAAATCCTGATTGTGCAACCCCAGCCCTCGTGTCTCTCGCTGGGAGTTTCAGCTGTTCCATTCCATTTGCAGTTTGGCATTTCTGTGGGAGAGGAACTGCGCGTTCCTCTAATTTTTACTCCACGCTGCTTGAGAAACCAGTGGCACTGGGAAAGAAAAAAGGAGCTCATTTCAGTACAAAATTTCGACAAGGGCACATTATTATCCTGGGGACATGTGTGGGGGGAAAAAAAAAAAAAGAAAAAGAAAAAGAAAAAGAAAAAGAAAAAGAAAAAGAAAAAGAAAAAGAAAAAGGAAAAGGAAAAGGAAAAGGAAAAGGAAAAGGAAAAGGAAAAGAAAAAGAAAAAGAAAAAGAAAAAGAAAAAGAAAAAGAAAAAGAAAAAGAAAAAGGAAAAGGAAAAAGAAAAAGAAAAAGAAAAAAAAAGAAAAAGAAAAAGATGTTTGTTTTTCCTGAAAATTACTCATGCATTTACAAAATTCCACCACAAAAAGCAAAATTATGCAAAAAAATTGCAAAATGAGTAAGAGAGCCCACATCTTCCAGTTTTCATTGGAAATGTTGCAGAAACCTTGCAAGCTCCTAATCAAAAATGAAGGCAACCAAAGCAGACACCTTCTGGAAAAACTCACTGAACTAAATAAAGCCTTTCATTTTTGGTTAAATAATGGTTTGGAAAAATGCTTTCAGGCAACCCAAGAAATGAGTAACTTTCATTTCTTTACCTCGTTGCAGGGATCAAGACCTTAGACAATATTACAGAAGTTTCTTTCAGGCAATATCATGGAAGACTCTTTGAAGGAAGGATGGAAGTTGTTCCTTCTTTCAGTGGAAAAAGCCTTTTCTTCACTTCTCTGGAGTCAATAATTATGTCTCTTCTTGCTATATCCATGTGTAAGAGATATAGAGAGTAATTTTATTTATTCTCTAAACCATGTTTATGTTACTGTGGATGTAAACAGCCATATAAATGCAAATACATAAATGCAGGATCTCCCCAAGTTCAGTGCTGATATTGTTTTAATTTATTTATTTTATGACACTCCCATTCATCCCCTTGTAGTACCTTGGTCTGTTTTCCAGGGATACCCTGTTGTCTGTCATCGTGACAGCAATGTCCAGCTCAAATTCGTGCCATATTTTTAATTCTCAGAGAATTGTTCAAGTTCCAGGGTTTGAAAAAAGACCTGAAATGGTTTTAGATAATGTAATACCACGAGGAGTCGTTTGAACATGAGACACAGGGAGGATGAACACCATAAATAATAGCAAACTATTTTTACCTGGGATGTGATCACCAGTAGATACCTTGACCATAAAATCGCAAAAAGTAAATGCATTTTAAGCTTTTTTCTTCTTTTTTTTTTTTTTTGGCATTTAGAGATGATCTTGAAAAAAGAGATTGAGAACCAGAATAAAACCTCAGCCACAGTGAGCTGACCCAAATAGAGAGGGAAAAAAACCCCCAAAGTTTGTAGCTGTGAAAGTTTCTTGTTCAATCAGTTTTGTTTCAAAGAGTGATCTCTGGTTATGAAAGGCTCTGATGAGGGCAAGCAGCTCCAGCTAAGCTTTTGCTGACCTGTACTTGCAGGATGTTTGAAAATTCTTTGCACCACAAGTGGAAAACTGATGTGGGACTCACGTTGCAAACAAGGGAGGAAAAGCCTGAAGGGTTTGGAACTCACTGGCTCTCTCCATAGGGTCTGTTAGGGATAAGAGTGGAAAAAGAGATGAATCTGCAAAGGAAGCTGCATTTTAGAGGTCAGCAAGCACAGGGGTAAAGTGAGAACTGCCAAAAGTCACGCTGAGTTAGACCTTGCAAAGGATATTAAAATAAACAACAGAAGTTCCTCAACCAGAAGAATAAAAAGAGAACCAGAAAAGATGACGTGGGTTTGCAGTGCAGTGAGGATGGTGTTGGGGTTGAGAGGAACTGAGTATAATTCCCAAAATTAGATGAGTTCACTGAATGTGTTTTCAGCAAGGGAGAGTGTACAGAACATGGGGTAAAGGCTGGATGGCTCATGAGTGAGTGGGAATGGAAGATCCCACATTGGAGGGGGGGAGAAAATTCAGAGATTCGCTGTGCTGAAATCAGGCACAAAAGGGAAATAACATCACCCAGAAGAGTGGAAAAACTGGCACGATAGAAAGAAATGTTTCCAACTGAGCAGCTGCAGTTGTTCCTGGTCATCTGAAAACTTCAGGAATTAAAGTAGAGAATAAGGGTGGTTATAGACATTGAGGTAAAGAAAGACACAAAATGTGATATGAATATACCTGAGGCAATTTTAACATAAATTTTTTCCCTGAGCTTTTTACCTTGTCTAAGAAGCACCTTGTGCTCTCAGAGGAAGACTGTGGTTTTAAAATGAAGAGGGAGGGACCAAACTGTAACCCAGTAGGAAACCCAGAGCGAAACATGCTAAAGGGTACCTGATCCCATTGTCTGGAATGTTTGGATGGTGAATCTTTAGGCAATTCCCAAAGATTCATCCTCAAACCAATTTTGAGTGGTGTTCTCAAAAAACCAAAGGAGCAAAGTTCAGACAATATTAGACAATGAATCCAAATTAATTCTGGATGTCTAATCCTTAAAAAAGAGGCTCAGTGTAGCGCATGGAAAGAACCAGCGGACCCTGAAGGCTGAAGTAACATAAAAACATCAGATTTAATATTGGGAGATATTAAGTTGAGGGAATGAGAGTGAGGATTTCTGCAAGTCAGGGTCCTATTCTATCTTATTCTCTCTTCTTTTCTCTTCTCTTCTCTTCTCTTCTCTTCTCTTCTCTTCTCTTCTCTTCTCTTCTCTTCTCTTCTCTTCTCTTCTCTTCTCTTCTCTTCTCTATCCTATCCTATCCTATCCTATCCTATTCCATTCCTTTCTTATTTGTGGGAAAAGAGAGGAAGAGGCAGGTCCATATGGGAGGGCATGAGGATGTTCCATGGAATAGGGACCCTGCTCTCTTCAGCTCCGCCAAGCAGAGATGGAGCAGGGACACCCCTGTCCCCTGGGAACGCATCCAGGGACACATTCTGGGAGGAGGCAAAACTCACTGGATAAAGGGCAATACTGACTTACACAGCACATGCTGGCCAGACGGGCATTTGTGGGTTTAGAGGGGAAATAAATGATCTGAAAATGTCCAGCTTGCTGAATTTGGTGGTCTCTTTAGACCAAGGCATTTCCATGGGCAGCAAAAGGCTCTGGGTCAAGCTTCCTGCAGAAGTAGCAGAGTACGGAGCAAAGTAATTAAAAAGAGGAAGCAGACCCCAGAAGCTCTTTGCAGTTCCTTATTTCTGGCCTGGTAATTTGAGGTTTTGTCCAGAGCTTATTAAATTGTGCAGGACTCTCCATCAAGGCCAGCATTTAATACTGTCCATAGAGCAGCCCTTGGGGATCAAGAGGTACTAAATATAAATATTAAATAGTCCAGGATTGTGTTTCACTGGCTTTCCATTCCACTTGAAACTTCCCAAATCCTCTCCTTTCCTCCAAACCCTTCTTTTCAGACACACTTTTACCAGAGAATCAGGACTGAGCCATAAACTTAATTTTCACAGTTTCTAGGCCAGCTGGCACCAACCACGGCCACCAAGCTGCCGACCAAAAGAAGCAGGTATTTAACAGATAATTTTTGTGTAACTCAGTGATAGTTACAGTTTGACAGAGCCACATAATTTTAGCCTCTACCAAATATCACAAGGAAGGCTTTATGCTATTAAACCATGAGTCACTATCAAGTGCTAATTTTTAATGTGTTTTCCTCTGTTTACTCCCCTTTCTAATGTCACCACTGACTTTCAAAGAAGTCTGTAGGGCACTGACGTGGAATAATAAAATATCAGTTTATAAACACAGGAAAAAAAGTCTTTTCATTCATATGCAATATTTTCAAATTAAATAAAACACTTTTCTCTTACCAAGTTTGGCTTTCATTTTTCCCAGTTTACTTTTTATAAGCAGCGCCTTTCAATGTTGTAAAACTCATCCTCGGAGTACTTTTAATTGAGAGAAAATCATATAAAATCAAGTGAGCTATGAATTAAACCCGAGGTTTCACTGATCTG
The DNA here is from genome assembly GCA_013397775.1 of Eulacestoma nigropectus. Taxonomy (NCBI): domain Eukaryota; kingdom Metazoa; phylum Chordata; class Aves; order Passeriformes; genus Eulacestoma; species Eulacestoma nigropectus. Next base: position 329,617 of record VZTE01005256.1, on the reverse strand, counting down.
TTTTAGCAAGCTCTGTGTGAGTCAGGATATTGGACAGTCACTTCCTGCCCTGAAAAAGCAATGAAACACTGTCCCAACATATATAGGTATAAGGAATTGCAGTTCGATATGAAATCTGTGCAATTTCCCAAGCTCCAGATATGCTGACCCAGTCACATGACCAATAAGTAAAGAGGAAAAAACCCAAGGAGGATTTCTCAAGAGAAGGCATCTGCACGCAGTTTAACTGCAGGCAGGGCACAAGGTGCCCCTTTGAGGTTAAAAGCTGGGTTTCACTCTCCCAGGCTAAACTCTGACTGACACAATAAGCCAGATTCCTCCCAGAGCCTGAATTCATAACATTTAAGACCAAGAGGGACCATTAGATCATCCAGCAGACAACCCAGACTCTTGCATCTCACCCCATTACGCTGATAATGAGACCTAAAGCCAGAGCTCAGTTAAATCCTATCTGTGCTCACATCGTCCTGCCCCTGGTGTAAGACCATGGAGCTCATTATTTCAGGAGATAAAACTCTTTGGACTTGAACTCTTGGGCTGGTGGCTTTCTGGTTTATGGGATGACAGCTTGAAAAACCCGAACCCACCATCAGCTCTGGGGTATCCGGTGGGGAATGGTGGTGGGCACAAACGGAACTCCTGAGCCAAATATTTCTTTATAGGGCCAGCGCTGCCATAAAGATCCACAGGTCCCACAGCTGTGAGACCCCCAAGAGTGTCCTGATCTTTATCTCTGCCTGGGAATTAAAAATGCTTAGTGCAGGGCATGGAGATGAAATCTCCACACACGAGGATGACGGGCTCTTGTTCCACGAGTTTGGGGAACGTGCCTTGTGTTCTGCAAGGGCAAAGGCCATCATTAACCTTTCTTCTGAAAAAAATCTGTAATTAAGAATATCACTCAACTTTCTGTTTTAAAACAGTGCGTTCTCATGAGAGCTCCACAGGTTGTTTGAAATCTGGGCCTCTTCCCAGTATTTTTCAGCCAGTTTCCTGAGCTTGCTGACAGAGCTGTCTGGACGGCCACTGGCTCACATTCCTCGCAGTCTCTGCTCCAAGCCAGCTTCTTTGGGCCCAATTTCAACAAATACAGACGGACCACCACAATCCAGAGCTCAACGTGGGACTGGCACCACATGCCTTTGAGATCTTAAACATAAATCAGCTGTGGCCAGCACAGACAGATGTGGGCGTTAAGGGAACTGCCAGCTCCATAGGCTAAATCTGGAGCGGGGTAGGGAATGCCAAGGATCGCAGGTCTTTCTTTAATGCAAATTCGGCTGGAGGAGCAGGAACAGCAGCCAATTAGGCAACTTTCAATAGAAAGCAGGTATTTTCTATTGAATTTGCAGCTGGGAGGCCTGGGTTCAAGTCAAGACGGGACAATATCACAAGGTTGGGTTGTTTTGCTCAAAACCCAGGAGAAAGAAGTCAATTTTGTGTTAAAGAGCTCGTACTGGAACAGCATCACTGCTGGGGACCTTGGTGCCCCTCCAGGTGTTTTCATGCCTGTCCTCTGAGCTGGGAGAGCCGCCACTCCTTTGAGCCCTGGGAGGAGGCACAAACACAAACCTGTTCCCAGAAACCCGCCTGAGAGGACGTGACTTTGTCGAGTGTGACGAGGCTGAGGTGGAGCACAGCATCAGCTCGATCGTTCCTGGGGGTTTCACTGGCCCAGGGAGCAGCCCTGATTCCCGTGGGAAGCCACAGGTACCACACTGTGGGCAGCTGAGGCTTTTGGGCACGCACTGCTGAATATCCATCCTCAACTCAGAAGCTTGCAAGAGTCAAGGGCAAACACAGTCAGGATTCCTGATGTGTCCTTGATTTCCTTTCTGAATCACTGCTGAATTTGTGATGTTTATTTTCAGGGGTGTCTTGCTCACATCTTACCCCTGCACACCTGTGAACACCACGATGTCAGGCTGGGCTATGCCATCAAATATTAAATGAATATATTTATTTAATAGTAAATAAAAACTCCATCAAAGAGCTACTGCGTCTCCCAACGAAATGACTCAATAAATAGTCCCTAAATATAGTGCAGAACCAATAGATATTTTTAAAGCTGTTTAATTACTCATTCACTTATTAACAGTGACGATAATCCCAAAAATATCAGCTGAGAGCACACCGAGGGGCTCATTTTTAAGGATTTATGCATGGGAATAACTTTCCTCCTGTGCCTCAGTCCTGCTGAGGCTGACAGCTTCCTGGCACTGGAGAAACCTAATCCAAAGCTTATGGATCTGTATCAATAGGAGTCGGTCCGAGACGCTGCCGAAGGCGATAAGGCTGTGGGATGCATTTTGCTTCCAAGATACTCCAGCTGTGCTGGCTGCTCTCTGTTTGATATCTCACCTGCCAGCTCCATCCTGCTTTAAAACATGTTAGATGGCAAAAAAAGATTGGGCTGCTCTCATTTCCAGCACCGTAGCTAAAGCGGGGAACATTATGCTTAGAGAGAAAACGAAGCACTGAGCGTTTCATTCTGCAATCAGGACATTCCACCAGCTTTTGTAGGGGAAGTTTACATTGATTACAGACCAGAAGCATCTTGTTAAAACTGCTGAAGCCAGAAGGGGTAGAGCAGCCAGCAGCTGGCAGGTTTCAGAGGTGGACTCTCATGGTGGAATCCCATCAGGTGGGCTATAAACACCCAGATGCTGACCCCTTCTCCTGAGCGCCCCTGCGGGCTGACAGTGCTCCCCGGTCACATCTCACTCGCTGCATATCCCCTCGCAGGAAGGTGTTATTGCTGCAAAAGGAGCCGCAGAGAGTTAAGCTGACAGCTTTTTGAGAAGAGATCTGCATCGGTGGGATGAAGAGCGTTGGAGAACAGTCTGGCCTCATGACAAACATTTCTGGTGTCTGGTGTCAAATTTATTGGAAAAAGTCTCGCTGCCAGTGTCAGCTCCAATCTGTGTCAACGCAGAAGTTGGCATCAGTACCAGTTCCTGCCAGAGATGGAAAGCTGAGACACGGAGGGATCCACAGGGCGCTGAATATGGAATTCTGAATATCCCCCTTTTAATGAGATGATAAGGTCAGGGGAAGGCGACCCTGCCCTTGGTGCTTCTGGAATCTTTCTCAGCCCTTGCTGCCCTGGCTGGGACCAAACGAGTTCCTTCAGCCCTCAGCATCAAAATTCACCCATAAAAACTCCTTGTTTTTACAGATTCCCAGATGTTCTATTGTATTTCTACATCATGGCATAGAAGGAGAACTCCTGTGAAATGCAATTTCCCCCCACGGATAAAACCATTAAAGTTCTTTGGGCATGAAGGTGGTGTCTTAATTTCTAAAATAGATTCTACCACTTCCTCACCCGACTTTCTCTCATCACCAGAATAATTTATCTGAAATACTCAATGTGAAGTACAGGAAACACTCAACAGAGAATTAAAAAGGAGGAGAATTTGGAAGCCCCTGTCTGTAATTATTCTAAGACTTCCACAGTTCTGCAGCTTCAGTCTGACACTCCCCCCTCAGCTGTAATAAAGTTTCTTGAATTCTCAGCAAGCAAGCAAAAAAACATCAGAGGCTTGACTTTAATATCTCTTAGCAAAATATTTTTTTCTCTTTAAAGAGAACAGCAACAAAGAAATCTGTCCTTAGGAGAGCAAACCTGGAGTATGGGATACACTCTGCAGCCTGGGAGGGTATTGATATGGTTTAGGGTGTTTCTGGCAGGCAGAAAAAATCCATAATCTTAATCCTGACAATATTTCCAATGTTGGGCTTGTTTTAGATACACAAGCATGGAGGGTTTTATGGTACAGAATTATGACAGTGGACAAACCTTGTTTTCTAGTATTTAATAGCTCCATTTAATAGAGGCCAAATTTTGTAGCCAAGGACTGAAAAATAAGAGAGCAGCGTGTTGCAGTTGTGAGGGTTCATGACGAACGGTGAGCCTAGCAGCAGAATTGCTGAGGCAGAAAATGTTTTCCCTAATTTTATCTGCTAAGAGGCATCACTTCACCCTTGGCAAGTCGGGGGAAAAATGAGTGCATTTATTTTTGATTGGAAAAGGTGCAAGAGTGGAAGTGGCAGCTCCATCTTTCCTTTTCCCAGCAGTAACTTGCATTTCCCTGCTGCTGGTCCCTCTCTGCAGCCAAACTCTCCCCACCACCCCATCCCTGTCCCCTGAGCACCCTTTATCCTCCTTTAACTTTTCACATGTTCCCTGAACTGAAATTTCCCTCCAATAACACATGTGTGAGACACAGGGGATAAGATAAGACTTGTAATATATCTGTCTAATTTCTTTCCTTCCAGTGGAGATAAAGAGATACAGCTGAATTCTTTCCTCACTCCCGTATCAGCAAAAACAAGAAAATCTCAGGAAAAAATGAATCCCTTTTGAAGAGGTTGTTGGTTGTCAGAGGATTGCTGCAGCTTCGATGGAGCTGGGAAGACAGAGAAAATATCTCCACCAAAATAAAATCAGGAAAACAAAGTTCCTGAGGTTTTAGTTTTCCACATTAGGATCGTAAAAATGGAGTTACTTCCTTGGAGACAGCGAAGAGAAGGAATTTGCTTTGTCAGAAAGGAGGAAAAGGAGAGAAGATCTCGTACCTGCTTCCTGAGAGCTGCTTATCAGCTGAAGAAGGGAACTGACACTAATTTAAGGGTAATCTCAGGCAAAAACTCCCAGAATTAATTAGGGTAACCCTGCCACAACACAAATTCACCACAGCTCGCTTGGGCAGAGGCAGGAGGTCTTACAAAGACCTTGTTAAAATCATGGACAAAACTCAGGAAACTAAAGCCCTGATTTCTCTTTTCCTGTCTCCCTTCATGCAGCAATGTGTAAGGGTTATGATTTTTAATCAGATTAATAATAATAATAATAATAAAAATAATAATAATTTGCAAACATACCCCACAAACAGAGAGTGAAGCCTTCCACAAATAGAAGGCTCTGCCCACACCTCTGATTAAAATTAAAGTTCTTGTGCTGAAGAATGCTGTTTCACCAGGCCAATAAATAAAATAGAAATGAAATATAAAATAATAAAATATATGAGTGCCCAATAAAAACAGAAAGGGAAAAAAACCACATAAACTTTTAAAGTAATACTAACTAGTTAAATAAAGATTCCTGATGAGCAAATCCACTGCCTCACCACACTGGTGTTAGAATTAGGAAGGCATTAACAATATATTTTGCTAAATGGATGATTTCTCCTTGCTGGATTTCTGCTGGTAGCAGAGAAATTTCAAACATTATGATTTATTTTTTTTTAAAGCTCTTCAGGAATCAAGTGCAAGATATTAGAGGAGTTTGGTTAGATGATGGATCTTATAAGCTGAGACTCCCATGTAATTTAGGAAAGACTTTCCCAACCTATGGCTATGACAGAACGACCTACAGGCTCAGAAATCCCATTTTTAGCTAAACCTTGTCCCATCTTGCTCTCTTTAATCAGACAATTCTGATTTTTAGCATATTTGCTTCTCCCCATTGCTGAATTCTTATCTATTACCGTCAGAGCTATGGAAAAGAGGTGAAAAATGCTGTCTCCTCCTCAAATGTTGAGGTTTTTCCCTCTGTTTTCTACCATTGGAGCACCACTGAATATTTTGAGCAACTGCACTATTTCAGCTCCCGTCACAAAGCATTTTGGATTATGAAGGCAAAGGAGTGATTTATTTCAGCACCATTTAGGAGCATTAGGTGTGCCAAGAGATTATGACATGCCAAAAAGCTGCAAACATTCAGTACAAAAACAAGATCCGTGATGCTGCTGCTGAAAGTCGGGTTAAATATAGAAACCAGGTTTGGTGGGAAAAAAGCGCCCAGCCAGAAAAATGAGTGCAATGTTCGCCTGCTCCGTGTGGAGGCACAGGTGCCACGAGGGGAATTGTTCCAGCAGACCGAAATAAACCCCAGTTCTTTGAGGTTGATGAGGTTTCATAGATTGAAACACCCATCAAGGATTTCATAATTGCATTTTGGTTCAATATTGAGCTGGTGTCGTTGAATTACTGTCAGCGAAAAGCGTAGCGAATCTCGTGGATAATTTTTAAGGTCTGAGTCTTGGATCAGTATCAGTTCCCAGCCACTCTGTTATCACCAGCTCTGGAGGCCAAACCTCTCATTCTTCATCGTTTGGTTGAAGTTTTAGCAAATTAATTATCTCCTTTAATGCTGGAAAAATCAACAGCACAAAAAAATCTCTTCCTTCACCCGTGTTTGATGTGGAGCTCGTCAATCGATGCTCCACAAGATCTCAGCTTTACCCTTCCCAGCTTTTAACCCTCTTGCACTTCTACCACTCTTCTTCAGTGAGATTCCTTCATTTCTGGAGTTCAGGTTTCCCTCTCCAGTGTTTTCAGCAGCTGCTGGTTTTATAGTGAGTATAATGGATGCTAACTTTACCGTGAGCAGGATATTTCCAGTTTGAGCTGCCTGTGAATCACTGGCACTCCAAAATTCAAAATGCTCATGGCTCTTGCACCTCGCAGGCCTCTGGCAGCTCGTGCTGGCTGCCCATTTTTCTTGGGAGCGTTCATGGGGAAAGGAATTTTATGTTCGCTAAAGCCCCTGATGGCAAAAAATAAAACACAACCCCCACGAGAGGTCAAGAGGGCAGCGAAAAAAGTCCTGACACCATCATCCTTTGGAAAGATCCCCATGTGAGTTGTAAATACAGGCTCTGTTTCTCTGCATCTCCCAAGCTCACGATTCACAGACTGCTGGGAAACTGGGTAAGTGTATTTTTTTTTTTTTAATTTTTTCTTTTCTCTTACCCAAACTGGAGCAACCGCTTTTTAATGTATGGTTGGAAAATCTGGCTTGCACAGCAGACCTCACAGTCATTCTCCCAGTGAAATTCAATCCTCTTGGTTTATTTCATTTTACCTAAGACACCACTGAAGGAAAAATGGGTTTGGAGTAGATAAATCTCTTTCCATCCATGTCTATAGTTTTTTTTAACAGAAAATCTTGAGGTTTTATTTTTCCCCCCCCCTTCAGCTGTAATTCAGAGGCTGTTTTCCCCTCCCTGTTTCCCACTGAATACAAGGAAAAAGCCCCTTGTGAGGAGCAGGGCCCTGGGCGTGCGATTTCCTTCGCCTCTGACTGGGTGTCTTTGCTCGCTGTGTTTGATGAGTGATCCAGACAGCCAGGAATGATTTCCTGCAAGTCTCCCTTTGCCCTCGTGCTGGGATTACAATCTGGGAGGTTTTTCAACAGGCACTCTCAGCCCCCATTTTTAATCAGGCTTTCACCCGGATAGGCCAAGAAAAAGTTGTAAAGTCAGAAGGAACGCTGGCATCGGTTCTGTGACTCAGAACAGAGCAGAGGTTGTCTCCCTTCCATTTTCTGCAAACTCCCCCTCTTTTTCTCTTTTTGTTGACCACACACAAATGGTTCTAATCAGCTTCCAAAAGGCTCTCGTTGGCATTTTAAGATGTTTGCTCTTTGCATTCTTCTCTACATCCCCCTTTCCCTTCTCAACTGAGAGCAGAGAGGATGTTGAAAAAATGGACAATTTTTTTCTTCTCTTTCTTCCTTTTTTTTTTTTTTTCTTTTCCCTGAGCAATTTTGGTTTTCCATTAGCTGAACACTTCTATTGAAGGGTGTTGTGCAACGAGAGCGCAACGGATATGGAAACCTCTTTATTATGCTTGGAATGTCAGTTTGGACATTTGTTTGAGTTGGACCGTGCGAGGCGCGGCCGTGGCAAGAACAAGGCAGGAGTTTGCTTCTTTAATGACCCTTCCTCTGCTAATGGGGCTCAGGCTGTCAGGCTGATGCATGTTCCTCTCTCACAGGTGAATCCAGGTGCTTGTCCATCCAGCTGGGAGCTCACAATGCCCCTGTCAGTCAATTATCCAAGAAGGATAATTGGCGATGCCTCTTCCAATGGAGAATCCTTCAATCACACCACAGAGGAAGCTGTTAAAGGCCTTTTTCCCCCCTGACAGCGCCGAGCTGTCGAGGACATTGAGAAAAGTTCAAAGTTCCTCAGGAAAGAGAAAAAGAAAGGTGGTTGTTGGCGTGAGGGCTGTTGTGGCTTCCCTCAGAGCTTGCTGAGGAATAGAAAGAAAGAAAAAAAAGAGGATGTAATGCCCAGTGACTGAGCACATGCGTCTCTTCCAAAGAGATTTGCTTCTCTGCTACAATATTGACAGTGAAATATATTCCTTTATATAAACAAAAATAACCCCCAAAAAATGAGCCTTTGGCATAGGCCAGTAAAATCACACGTTCTGAACAGGGCCAGGCCAAGATGGAAAAATACTCAGTCTATTTTTCCTAAAATCTGCCGTATTTCTTCACTCTCCTTCTCCTTTTTTTTTTTCCTGTCTTCTTTCATCCCCCCTTGGCATGAATGTGTCAGCAAAATGCTTGGATTTTGCAGGTGTGTTCCAACCTCTCCAGGTGAAAGCACAGTGGCCTTCAGTGGCCTGACTTCTATGAAGTGAAGTCCAATGGATCTTGTTTTGGCTGGAGGAATGTCAAACGTTAATAACAAACACCTCCAGAGAAAGGATTTCCAAACCCTCAGAGGCCTGGGAAGGATTTCCACAGATGGTCCCCGTGGATATTGCAGTCCCCGGTTTTCTGAAATAATTTTTTGCCTCAAAGATCTTTGGCTCCAGCAAGGTTTTGATTAGACCTTACGCAGAAGTTTCTACTCAAGCAGATAAAGTTCAGCCCTTAATTTACAGAATTGACTAAAACTCCAGAGAACCCTTGAAAATATTTAGAAGTTGGTCCGTGACAGGATGGTACAGACTGATAGGAAAAACAGGTAGAGAAGCTGGAGAAGTTAATGGCTCAAATCAGTGTAAATTCACAGCCTGAAATGAGGAGACATTTTAAAAGGAAAAAAAAAATTTTTTCCAAAATTTCAAAGGTTTCTTTGCACATTTGCAATTCAAGAAGAAACTCAAACAACAACATAAAAGAAAGAGCAGGAAGGAGACCTCTTTCTCCCCATTGTCCGGAGAGGTGGCTTTTTCAAGGAGAGAATAAAATGAGTTATACTCAGACCTGTAGGTGTTATTTCATCACAAATAGACAAACTTTTGGCTTCTTCAGGTTATCCAAACTGGATAATGTCAAACAACATCTTCACAACCAGGAAAATAATCAGGAAGAAACAATTTTATGGAGCAGTATCCCCAAAACCCTGTTGCTCCAATGTCCAACAGGGGTTGTTAATGATCGGTTTGCAAACTGTACAGAGCAAAGGAGTTGCTAAAACCAGGAGGAATTATTCCCACGCAATAAGAGCATCTGGTCTTGTGTCTTCCTGCAGGTTGGAGAAATCTGGTTTATCCTGCGTGAATTTGTTTCCCTTTTCCCTCTTCCTCAGGGCCAGCTACTCAGCAACAGCAGCGTGGGGAACATGACAATATAATGTTCTGTTTTCATTCTTTCGAGCTAATTCTGCTTTGCTATTTTTAACTACTGTAAATGCTACTGCCACAGGGAATAGGTAGAAGTGTTTGACCATTTTAGCAGGCTGGAAAAGAAAGGGAATGAACTTTTGCATGCAGTGGGATGTTACCCTTGCCAACACTTAAACGAAATGGGTTTGCCTGTGTTATTACAGGACCATAATAATGTAATTACACGGCACTAGCAGAGTGTTTTACATCTCTGCAGCAGCCTGACATTAATCTGTGCAGTGGCTAAATATTATATCCTCTTCACAGACTAGGGGAGTAAGGAGAAGAGTAAATCTCTGGGATCATAAAGGAGATTATTGCAGCTGGGAGGAGGCAAAGAGTTCTCCCTGTAGGGATAAAAGACAGGCCCTAGAGATGCTCTGCTGCCTTAAGCGATTGTTAAGGTGAAATATTCTCTTGACTTTTCATTTTTTGTCTTGTCACAGCTAAATCAACCTGCTTCAGGATCTTTACAGGGCTGGTACTGCCCTTCGTGATGAGTCTGCTACACCCTGCAAAACTGGATGATTGATCCCCTACCTGAGTTTAATGTGTTTAATCTTTCATCTCTGTGTGAAGGGACACCCGAGCAACGAGAGATTTGTGGTTTACAGAGTCCCTGAGATAACTGGTTGTAGGAACCACAGTGCTTGTGTCCCTCCTCTTCCACAGCCCCACAACTGTAAGGTTGTCCATGACAAAGCAGGGGGGTTTATTCAGTTTCCAAGTACCTGGTTTTGGTGGGTTTTTTTTCCTTTCATGGTCAGCACCCATTTGTCCAGCACTGTACAAGGCCTGTGGGTCAGCAAGACCTTGAGACCTGTGAGGAGGCTCCTGAAAAGTCATCCTTGCTCTTCACAGATTCACACCCCTTCTCCAGAACCACTCCCTGCACTCCCCAAACACAGCCACCTTCCTCGAATACCCTGTCTGCATTAACCCTAATCAGCCTCAGAGGCTCTGGATACATCCCCTCATCAGCATTTCCAGAGCCAAATTGCATCTTCTCCTTCTTTCCTGCACATCAACCTGCGGGAGAGCTTGCAAAATTAACAGAATGCCAGCAGCCTGGTGGAAGGGCATGGGTAGGCATTTCTTCTGGCTTCACTCATGGGTGAAGCAGCCTCTGTGGGTCTAAAGTGACTTTTCCTCATTCCTGGAGGCCCACTTGCCTCCAGCATCCATGGAAGAGGCCATTTCTATTAATAGCTCTCGGGCCTTGCATTTCCTGCATCCAAAGTGCTAATGAAAACTCCTTCCTGCTAACCCTCCAGGGGAAAAGGCAATTTCCTCTGTCTCCTCATCCCTATCTGTACATCTGGTCATCCAACCTTCTGGATGTTTCTGTCCTGTGGCAGATTTACATGAAACATCTGCTGCTTCTCCTAGGGGCAGGTATTTAACAGGGAAAGCTGCAGGCTGGCTCAGGACAATGAGGGCTTCTCCCTGCCCAGATGACTCTTCCCGTTCTCTGGAAGGGAAATAGCAATCAGACCTTTTGCCCTGCTCGACTTCTCTTCCTGCTGCCTCTGCCCGAGCCAGGCTTCCTCTGGGGTCTGCTCCCTGAAATCCCCCATCCTGCATAATTAGAGCTTCATCCTGATGCTGAGGGTGGCTCTGACAGCTCAGACGATGGGAGCTGGGGATTTGGGTCTCTGCAGATGTTGGTATGGGATCACCAGGAAAGGATAAAAGTGTGAGATATGTCCTATGTTCAGTTCTCCACGAGCAGAGCTGTTTTCTGCGGTGGCTTTGCTCTATCCCTTTGCCACTGGAATGTACTTGATATAGGAGACAGGTATTGATCCATCCCCTTCCCCACGCAGTGGACACAGAGCTACAGAGTGCAGACCCCAGCATTTTCCTGGGAGTTGGACAGTTGGACGTGTCCCAGCACAAACCGGGGGCTGTGCCACCAGCACTGCCCGAGTCAAACATCCACACTCAGAATGCAGACGAGCTTCCATCTAATTTTGAGCCCAAAAGAGGTTTCTAGAGCTTGTTCGAGTGATGCAAGAGTTCACCTCCCCTCTGCTCTGTCTCCTGTCCCTGTCCCAGGCTCTGTGTGCTTCCTGGAGTGACTGCCATGTCTTTGTCAGCCCTTCAGAGGGAATCACAGAGCTCGGGATAAATCCCCAGCACACCTCAGCCCTGAGGCCTCCCGGAGATGCTGAACCCTCCTGTTCCTGTCCTTGGCAAGAGAAGGGACCGAGCTGCCTGCTGAGCCAGGCCAGTGACTGTTCCAAGGGGAATGCCGTGAAATCATGGGGAAGGGGCAATTTGCAAGCAATTTTCGGTTTCCACTCATTTAGGAAGCAGAAGAGAAGGAGGGGGTTGTGTGCTGGGACTCTGATGAAGTCTAGCACTCTGAGGGAAAAGGAATGGCAAGTTTTTTGGGGGGTACATTTCCCATTTTTTGCTAAGTTTGTGTTTTCTGCAGTGATTATGATACATGAAATGCCAGCGGCATTTGGTTTCCATTCCCCCAAAGAGACATTTGTCTCCAGACTAATAAATCTGAATCTGAATGTGCAGCCTACTGAAAAAACTGGTGCCAGCATGACCTGTTTACGTCTCCTGTGTCTCAGTTTTCCTGTTTGAGGAACAAACTTTCTGTTATAAGGTTTTGCAGGGTTTAAAAATGAACAGCTCTGGATCTGTTAGGGGATCCAAATCTGTGCATCCACTGAACCAGATAAAAAAGGACGTGCAAGGAATGATTTCTTCTGTAAATGGAAGCATTTTTATGAAGGATCTGTCTCCAGGATGGTTTGGATGGTTTTGCCTCAGTGAAGTGTTGGCTGCTGAGCTCTCTCCTCCTGACAAGAAATACCCCGACAGCAGCTAATTAAATATTGTGATTTCTTTTGGCGCCTTTATTTACAATGGGGCATTATCTTTAACAGCATCTATTTATAATGATCTCCACGAGATAATAAACAGCGCTGTCCTATTAACAGGGACCTCAGGGTTCAGCCAGCAGCAAGGGGAGCCTGCCAAAAGAGCTAGGTGGCCTTCTGTGCAGCCCAGAACACAGCTGATGCTGGGGTTTATGTCCCTATATTGCTGTGTTCCTGTTCAAATAAACGCGCATTAAAGGTGCGAAGAGAAGCTCAGTGATGTGTGTGCAACCCCCGGAGCATTTGGGGCACTCCCGAAGGGGAATGGCACCACGAACCTTGTCCCAGCAGGCAGCTCCAGGAGAGTAAAGCAAAAGACTTGGATTTTTAATGAGAAAAATAATCCTATTTCCCTGAGAAATCTCGTTCCTTCCATCCTAAATCTGGGAGGGTTTGGCATTGAGGAAGCTGAGGATGAGCTCTGCCCCATCACAGCTGTGGGGGCCAGAGCCCATCTCCTCACAAAGTCTCTTCCAAGTTATAAAATAATAAAAAGGGTGAATTTCTGCCGAGCTGTGGCCCAGCTGGGATAAGGAAACTCCTCACCTCAACACCAGTGGTTTGCTGTGAGTGCTGCCACATTTCAGAGGCCAGACAGAGGCACTACCTGTGAGGGGTAACTGGTTTGGGTGTGATTCCCATGCTTTTGGGGCTGGGAGGTGCTTTGTGTACTCCCTGCCCTATTTCCTGCCTTCCCTGGTGCTGGGTCCTCCACCTCAGCCAAAAGGGAGTTTGGAAGCAGATCCAGCCCCTGGAGCAGCTCCTGTGTTGGATGGAGTCAGGGGCTGGAACCCTCGGTGCGGCAGGCAGCGAGCCCTGTGCTAACCCCAGCAGAGGATTCCCCACACAAACAAATCCCTTTTCATGCAGAACCTGCCCAGGCAACCCAGTGCTCCCCACCAGGGAAAAGCCCATCCTGTTCCAGTGCCCAGCACACGGCACATCCCACCAGAAAGCTTTCCACTGCTTTCATCCCCTTATTTATTGCTTTGTTCCGTGTGCCCTGCAGGAGATGGTTTTACCCAACATCTTCCATTTTCTAAGCCAAGGGAGCCTCTGTAAATGCCTCCTGTCACTGCTGGGCTCTGTGCATGTTATACTGGACATCACCACCGTGGCCATGAGCAGTAATTATGTGCCTACACTGCTTAGGTGGTGTTTTAATTACAGCCCTAATTCAGCCACGGCCAAGCGCTTTGGATCTGCTGCTTTTTTGGAGTCAACGAGTCCAAACTTCCAGGAGACCTCACTGTATCACACAGCACCTTTTGTACAGCACCATCCTTAATGTCAAGGCCATCTGAGAAGCGAGAACAAACATCCTGCTGAAAGGCAGGTCCTGCTGGAAACGGTCAGAAGTTTCCAGCCTAAATTTCCAAGCAGATGGATCACCCTGAGGCAGCAGTGAGGGTCACGAGAGGACAGAGCAGCCGGGGAGGACATGGCAGATGCAGGGCACGGCAAGGATTGTGCTCTGTGTTTCTTCTCACAGATAACAGGGGAGTATTATCTGCACTGTAAAATAAATTCTGCTTTGGAGAAATATTCAAAGAGCTCCTGTGCATGCTCCTGGGACTGCCTGGGATTTACAGCAGTGCTTAGCTGGATCTGCACCACCAGGAGACTCCCCTTTGAGGAGGGCTGAGAAGCTCTAAATGCCCACTCAGAAGATAAATCCCAGCCTGGAAAAATCTCTGCCTAAACAGCCTCGGAGTCCTTGAAGCAGGATCTGTGGCAGGGTGTATGATGCTCAAAAACATGTGAAATCCAGCTGCTGAAGGATGCCATGCTTCTGGAGTAATCACTAACAAAAACTGAATTTCTGAGCACCTTCAGTTCCTGATGATACCTCTTCTCACGAGGATGTGTATGAATATTAATATATCTCACATTAATCCCAGTTTCCAAACTGCTTTTTCTCTACAGTGGAAATATACGGGGGAAAAAAGGGAATAATCTCACTTCTCAGTTCCAAAGCATCAAGGAAAGTGAGCAGGGAAGGGTGGCCAGCTCAGGCCCATCATCCCAGAGAGAGCTGAATGTGCGTGGGGAAATGTGCTCCCCTTCCAAGGGCTTCAGACTGTTCCTCAGGACCCCGTGGAACACGAGATGTTCAGATAAGAACTCTTTAAGATGGGCTTGGGGGGAGGATTTATGACCCTGGAGACTTCACCGAGCCTTTCCACGGGTTTCCCTGCAGTTCACAGAACAGCAGAGCCCCAAATCACAGCCCAGCACTAAAAACTTGGACTTCCCTCAAAGAAAATGGAGGGGAGAAAAAAGATATCAAAGAGATCAAAACTGTGTTTGCCTCAACATCAGAGATCAGATGGTGGCAAGGGCCTCCAAAGAAAAAAAGGCTGCAATTTTTTCTCTTGCCAGTGTCCAACCTGTAAAAATGAATGTGCCAACAACTCCAAGGAAATGTTGTCCCTATGACCTTCCTATTCCCCCTCAGTTGGAGGTTGCTGCTCATCATAAAAATGTTTTCTCTTGGTTTTTCATGTGATAGATTTGTAGGAAAAGCCATTACATTAATACAGCGTTAATTGATTTTCTGCACTGAATTAATCTTTGTTGAGGGGCTAAAAAGATCTAAATCCCCCCCCTACAAACCCTCTCTCCTCTGCTGAAATCTCAGCCCTTTTGTTCCATGGCTTGAAATATTAATTCTTTTTGGGGTGGGAGGTAAGTTTATAAAGTGGCTGAAAGGATACTTTTCATCTCCTAGCCAGTGGTATCTATTTATTTATTTTATTTTTTTTTAATGAGACTCCAGCTGAAGACTAACACTTGACTTTAGCAACTGCTGGGGGAAACTTATTAGCAGGGTGATATATAGGATCTTTTTACTTCACAGATGGGCTCTCTCTAGTTCAAAAGAAAACGAGGTCTCAAGTAGCCTGTTCTTTACAAAAATAATAAAGTTTGACTTCAGGACAATGGTATGTGCCCTCGGGGCCGCTTCCCAGATCACGAGGGGGTTTGGGAGAGGCAAAAGATGTGCCCTAAATGCACGGGTGAGCTCCTTCCACAGCCCTTCCTCCACAACACCACCCAGCAGGTCTGGCAAAAACACTGGAGATCTGCTCAAAAACAGAGATCTGCTCAAAAATGCTGGAGATTTGCTCAAAAACACAGAAGATCAGCTCAAAACCACAGAGATCTGCTCAAAAACACAGAAGATCAGCTCAAAACCACAGAGATCTGCTCAAAAATGCTGAAGATCTGCTCAAAAACACAGAGACCTGCTCAAAAATGCTGGAGATCTGCTCAAAAACAGAGAGACCTGCTCAAAAATGCTGGAGATCTGCTCAAAAACAGAGAGACCTGCTCAAAAATGCTGGAGATCTGCTCAAAAACACAGAGACCTGCTCAAAACCACAGAGATCTGCTCAAAAACACTGGAGATCTGCTGAAAAACACCGAGATCTGCTCAAAACCACAGCAGCTTCTGGTATTTGGCCGCTGTTCCCACAGGGAATAAATCCTTACCTGCAGGAATTAGCTTTATTCTGATCTAACATAGATACTTCACGTCTATATCCCCCTGCACTGCAGATTTTTGGAGTTTTAAAACTTCACCCACAGATTGCCAGGTCACTCAGCAGATCGCTGTGGGACAAGCTGTAAAGGATATTAGGGAAAATTTCTTCATGGAAAGGGTTGTCCAGCCCTGAGAGCATCAGAGTCCCCGTCCCTGGAGGGATTCAAAAGCCATGTGGATGTGGCACTTGGGGACACGGTTGGACTCAGTGATCCATTTCCAGCCTAAATGGTTCTATGTTTCTAACTTTTCATTCCTTTTTATTCCTTAATTTTGGTTTTATTCAGGCCAAAGGTGTTGACCCCTCAATTCCCAGCCTGCAGCCCGTGGGGCTGGAGAATTTGGATGCTTCTGGAAACGTGTCAGGCTGTTCTTAGGGAAGGGGTCAGGCTTTGCCATCCCTCACTGGTTCTGGCTGTTGTCAGGGAGCAAATCCAAAATTCAACATTCCTGCCCCAGGATAATAACGCTGCCCATTAATGATGGACTTATAAACACTTATTAAAGGCGACCTTTATTTATACGCGTGAAACAGCCATTTCAATAAATGGCAAATCATTTTTATAGAGACCAGAAGTTGCTCACAGCCCGGGTTTATAACCAGCTATAAACCCTCGGATTGATGTGTTTTAACTGATGTTTGACACATTCTAGTCATGTTTGCAATTTTCTTATAAAAATCTCCTCAATATTTATTTTCCATTTATAAGTCATTTAGAAGGGGAAGCATGACTGTAAAATACGGCTGCTGCATACAGATTTAGGTTGCCTGGATAATTTGTTTATTTGCTCTCAGTCCTCATTTCTAAATGAACCGGCACTTTTTTTTTCTTTATTCATTTTATATTTATTGTTTTCTTATTTCAGGGACAGAGCGCAAAAAGATTAATGGAACATTTAAGGTCTGGATTGTGTGGTTTTGTGCCAATATTTTCGGTTATAAATGGGCAATTTTTTACCACTATTAAAGTAGCCCTTAATGTGCTGGGACCAGTGTAAAGGGAAACAGGAATTCCTTTAATCCCCCCAGTTAGCACCAGTTCAAGCTCCAGTTCACCTCACACCAGTGCAGCATCTCCTCCCTACCCTCTGCCAGCCCAGAGCTGCCTTTGCTGTGTCTGTGCTGCCTTACACCAGAGCAGCTCGCTTCTCTCCATTTCCATGGACAATCCCTGCAGGTATCACTGCCTCCATGGAATCCTCAACCCATTTTAGCTGCACTGGTGTCCTGGCCAGCCTTTCCCATCTGGCAGCTCGTGCTTTGGGTGCAGCCAGTAGGACGTTTCCATCTGGCCCCCCCAAGCAATTTTCCACCCTCGTGTAGCATTTTAGGATATTTAGCCACGCTGTTCCAGGGAAATCTCTTATAACAGACTCCCCAAGGGCTGCCTTTCTTTTCTCTTCCCTCTCCCTGGCTGCTGAGATGGACCTTACAGGGAACATCCCCCAGTGCTGGAGGGAGATGGTGGGATGGACCTGGAAGGTCGACTCTGCCTCTTGCCAGCAGCCATATGAAAGCACTGCCTCAGCCTCTTCGCCACCCTTTCTGTCTCTAAATAGAGTGATGGGATGTGTTTTGATGACCAGAAAAGCCATTTCTCCCTTCTGTCCCCTCCCCACAGAGAAGAGGGAAAAAATTGGCAAGAAATTAGGACAAAAATAAGGGAAAACAACAAGAAAAAGGGAGAGGAGTGTGGCTAAATCTCAGAATGCAAATCAGACAGAAAGTTCCTGTCCAGTTCTGGGAATGAGACAGAGAAAGGGAATTTCTGCTGAATTTGTCCCTCCTTTGCAAAGATCCCGACATCTCCAGTGGCTTTCTCGAATGGTTCCATTTCTGAAGGGTTTTGGAAAATGCCAGGGACACAAACAAGCGATGAGTGATTTTCTTGTGCTACTCTCCTCCTGTGTGTAAAGCAAGGAATCCTCCTGCTCCCGTCCTGTGCTCTTCCAGGGAATTTAATCTGTTGCAGGGAATTTAATCTGTCCCTCTCTTGGCACAATCTAAATTTCAACACCTCAAGAAAATTTGAAGCGCTCAGGCTGCCTGGTGGACTCCTCTGACTGCAACGATCTCAAAGATAAGGAGGGGAGAGATAGTTATTTCCAGGAAAACATAACTTTAAAATATAATAATTTATTTTAATTCTTTAAAATAAAACCTCGCATTCAGCATAAATTATTTTTTTCACCCCATGTGGATCCCACATTGTATCCATAGAGGCACAGCTGAGAATGGATAGCAGCTATTGGGAAGGACACAGCACCAGCAGGGTGTGGGTTTGGCAGTGAGGGGTTTTTGGGATGAGGATGGAAATGTCTTTTAAGATGCTGGAGCCATCTGGGAGGTAGGAACAGCACAATAAACCAACACGTGTCCTCCGCGTGCACAGAAGGACATTTTCAGGGAGGTTTTAAAAAGTTGCTGCAGAGCTCTTGAAACTACTTCTCATTTAACCCTGCCAAGAGAGCCAACACCCTCACGAACCTCTGATTTAACACTGCCCTTGTTGAAGTCAGTGGTAATTTTTTTCTCACTTGCAGCGGAGTTCATGACTCCATAACTACAAAGGGCTCGGAATTACAGAAAGAGCAATTTCAATAAAATGTCTAAAATATGTTTTCTGGGCTTGTCAAGGCTATAATCTTGGTGTCCTCCAGAGCTGTAAGTGGTTACAGAATCGAAGGAATTTACCCAACCAAATCTGACCTCTTGTAAGTCTCCAGTGGGTACAGGGTAGGGTGCAAACACCACATGTGAAAGAAATTGAGGTGTTTTAGTGTGTGCTTGTTCTTAAACTTCTGAAAATTATCAGTGCTATGAAAAGCTCTTTGTGAGCTCCGAAGTCCAAGTGAGAAGTCGACTCTTCGTGAATTATTTAGCCTCGAACTAATAATAACAATAAAAATAAAAATAAACCTAAAAATGAAAATGGCTGCTAAGCTCTGTAATCAATTCTTCCCTCATTGTAAATCTTGTGTGGTCTCATTTCTGCTCAGCCTCGAAACAGGAAATGTTGTTTTCAAAGGAATGGTTACAAGGGAACTCTTTGTTATTTGTCCGTGAAACGCTTCACACAACGCGGCCTTAATCCTGGATTAAGTAGGTGCTGCTGCAGCACAGGAATTAATTGCATCACGTGGGGGAGCATTATTATTGATGAGCAGAATGACAGCGGAAATAACAATATTAGTTAAGGATTATTAAGTAGGAGAGCTTCACCTTGGAAGGAGTTTCTCAGGAAATCAGGCTGTGGTGGCTTCTGAGCTGTTGCAGGCTCCAAAAGAGAAGAATAAATGTCCAGAGGTTTCACGAATGCAGCAACTGCCGTTCCTGCTTCTCTTAGAATCAGTCACAGAATGGTTTGGGTTGGAAGAGGTCTTAAAGATCAGCCAGTTCCACTCCCTGCCATGGGCAGGAACACCTTCCACTACCCCAGGTGGCTCCAAGCCCCGTCCACCCTTGGACACTTCCAAGGATGAGGCAGCCACAGCTTCTCTGGGCAAAATTCTTTCCTGGGATTTTACTGATAGGTTTTCCTTGCTCTCAGCATATTCTGGAGAAAACAACTCTGCAGTGGCTGCTTGTCCCGGTGTCAACGAGATTTTTGTTGGAAGGACAAATTTGCGTGGAAAATGCCTGGTCCAGACAGGATGGGAGAGCTCAGGAGCTGAGCTTGCCTCTGTAATTCTCTCCTAAACCTGGGAAAGGGGTGTTCGAGGCTTCTCCCGGTGGAACTTTAAATATTTGAATCTCTTTCCCTAATAAACTGCTTTCCTAATAAACTGCTACCATATGTAAATGGAAACATTTTGCTGACTCTCCATCCCACCCGGAGCTGCTCACTGGGGTGCTGCTACCCTCCTACACGGCACATACAGCGCTATAAAAAGTAGCAGACTGTGTCCCTTTAATAAATTACACCATAAATTTTACAGACTTTACCCCAGTGACTTTTTAAATCTTGCTTTGGTTATGCAACATCATCTTGCAATAGGAAACATCCTTCAAGTGTTTAGGTTAGAAGACCAGAATCTAATCCACTCGAGTTATTTTAGAGCGTAATAAATAAATAAAATGTACCCTCTCTTCAGGATGAAATATGACACGCACAAAAGGGAGACAAGCAGCTTTGATAGCTGATGATAAGGGTCAGTATTTCATTTTCATTTTGTTCAGCATCTGGTTTTTGTCCTAAAAATCTAACATCTATGACATTGACAAATTAACTTAAAATACGTGAAATGCTGGAAAAGTTGGTTTGCCCTGAAATCTTTTTGTCCAAGAATTAAGAAGGAAAAAGGATCAGGTGGTTTCAAGAGTGATACAAAACTCCCACCCAGAAACTTCCAGTAAGTGTCAGTGCCCGAGACCTGAAGAGGAGAAATGAAAACCTTCAGACCCAAATGACCACCACTGAAGGTCTTTTTCTGCCCTTCTTTCAGTGACACAGTTGGTGACTATCGACCAGAAATTGAGCAGTTTCTTCTGCCAATATGGTGATAAAATTTGGGGTTCTGGATAAACCCATTCTGCCTCGTTCAAGTCTCCACAGTGGTACTGGAAAGCCTTGGTCTCCACCACGGAGAAAGAGGCATTTGTGCTGACTCCAGAGGCAGCTGGAAAACTCATCAGCCTCTGGAAACCTGTGGAAACCAAGGCACTGCACTGAGAGGAATAATCATCACAGTAAAAATGATGGGCAGATCCAGAGCAGCATTAATGCCGGGGTTTGTAGAGTGGAGGTCAAATCTGAACCTGAGAAAAGCAGGAGGTGCCCCATGAAGACCAATCCTGAATTTGGCCACGGCTCTTGAGCTTTGGAGAGGGAAGCACAAGCTCTTCAGCCGTTCAGGAGTGAACACCACTATTTTTGTGACTTCCAACCCAAGCCTGTTTTCCATCCTGCTGCAGCTCCACAGTCAAGGTTTCTGGGCATGTGTCCCAAGACAAGGAGATGCTAATTCCTATTTAGGATTGGAAGGAGGGAGGAAAAGCTGGTTGTTAAACACCACTGCCCACACAAATCCACATGTGTGTGTTCCTCCCCACTGTGATCATGGCACCACCGCAGCCTTCCAGGGTTTTTCCACGTTTTTCGTAGGTTTTGACGATTATCAACAATATTATTTATAAAATGATGTCATTGCCAAGGGATTTTCCTGTAATTTAATGAACACAGGTCAGCAATTTTTTTTTTTTTTTTTTGCCAACAAGAAACGAAGAGTGACAGGTTTGCTTTAGGCAGATGCAACACCTGACACAAGACATGGCAAGGTTGCTTCCATAATAAAATCTGAGAACCACAAACAAATCAAGAGAAACCCTTGAGAAGCCAGGAAAACTGGAGAATTTGCCATTAGAGGGGAATGGAGAAGCACTAAAATGAGGGGGGCACTGAAAATGAGCCACATCTCCCATGTGGCTGCAGCACGGCTGAGCCCTGCCTGCTCCCAGCCAGCACACAAAGGGACCATCCAAACTGGCTCTGAAGACCCTACAAAGAGCAGTAGAAGGGCTAGGAAGGAAAGGGGATTCTCAGAACCTCCGTGGATGGCACAGTTCCCTGCTCACACACCAAAACTGTGAGCGCTGTTGAGATAAACCCAGCTTAAACCAGCTCTGTGTTAAGAGCTCTCAGGCTTTTAACAACGACCCTGGGGGAGTTTTTGCTTTGCTTTAGCAGAGAAAGAGGCCTCACCTGGGGCTGTAAACGTGGCCCTTGACATGGCAGCGTTTATCCCGATTTGGGAGGATCCATTAATTTCATAAATTTTTGTTTACCTTGAGAGTGAGCTCAGGGCTCCCTTTGAGTCCCGCCCTGGGCTCTTGAGTGTCCTTTCTGTGCGCTGCACACAGTAGTTGGACACGGTCTGGAGACCTCTGGGGTTGTTATTTTTCATCAGGAAGATGGCTTTTAGCTGCAGGGGTAAACCTCACTCCATGCTGGGCAAATGTTGGGTGGAAAAATATTTCACAATAGGAAACAAGTTGGAATAAGTCAGAAAAGAGGAAGTCAACCAATCCGCGGTGCTGTTTGGGATTGGTGTAATATTTCAAAGTTCCCTGTTTTGAAATTATTAGACCACCAAAAAAGTGAAAGGCTGCCAAAAATTACTGTAAAAGGTAATAATTGTTAATAACTTGGCATCTGCTTGCTCATTTGAGCCGCATGGGTTTGGCATTCATTAAAGACAACATTGTAAGCAAATAAAAGAGCAACTGCCTGGCACATAACATTTTTAACCACATCATAACTAAATATTAAATGTGAGGTTTTAATTCAATTTATAGTTTAAATAAGGAACTTTGCAGTAACTTTAAGAAAAGGGAAAAAAATAAGAGTCAACCCCATAAACAGTGAGTCATAAGAAGATTTTAAAGAAATAATTGCAGTGTCCTTGACCTTGAAATGATCCTTTTTCTGAATTAGCACAAGAATTTAATTAAAGCTTCAAAAAAAGCTTTCATTTTAGATTTGAGTTACCAAATATTTAGAGATCCAGTGCCCAAGCAAGCCAATGGAAACATTCCTGCTCATTTCAGTGAGCTTTGGATCAGGCCCCGCACAGCTTTGGGTATCTCAGTTCACAGGATGGACCCAAGGTCACTGCAGGAGAAAATGTTCTCCCTTAACCCAACGTTATCTGAGGTCGCGCATCCCAGGGATCCAAAAGAAGCTGCACAGCATGGACAGGGCAGGGAGGAGCCACATTTGTGCCTTGCCATCACTCTGCAGTCGTTTCAGGGGATTACACAAAGCTCTGAGGTCTCTCTCTGTCCTTTCCAGCAGCTGAGACCATTCCGACCCGTTAACAAGGTCGTGAAATCGCTGCCCTTACCCGGTGCCAGAGGGGCAGCACGTTCCTGCTAACCTCTGTCTCCCTTCTTTTGCAGCAGAGTTACAGCTCCAGCCTGTTAGAGACTCATCCAAAGGTCACTGAAGTCAGGGGACACCTTTTCTATTGACTTCAGTGGGCTTTGGACCAGGTTCTTACTCACCGCTAACAAGTCAGCATTTACCAGAAGTGATATCCAGCAATTTCCTGTTCCCAGTGCAGGGCAAGCGGTGATAGCTGGGGTGTCATCCAGTGGTTACATTTGGTGTTTCTGACCTCTAAATGAGCTTCTCTATCCCATTCCTGCCTATCCAGGGCTCTGTGCTTCATGACTCGGGATGCAGCAGGGAGGGGAGCAGGCTGAGGGAGTGCAGCTTTCCTTACTCCCCTCCTTCTTGTCGTGGTCCCAAGCAGAAGATAATTTTATGGACCTGAAAATTAAAAAAAAAAAAAAAGTTAAAAGTTTTTAAAAACTGTCTTTTTAAGGTGCTGGTGAAATTCCTGCCCTCTTTCTCAAGTCAGGTTCACAATGAAAAGGGTGGCAATTTTGCTTGAGTCAGGAGAAAATAAGGACAAACTGGAAAAGAAGCCCTCAGTCCCGGCACACAGTCAAGAGTGTCATCTTTCAAAAGACAGTTCTGCACACTCAGAAGGATCAATGTCTTCTTATTTTGGTTCAACAGAGTCTTGGTTTATTATGCAGCTTTTGTTTTTATTAGTGAAATGCACGAAACTGTTTTCTCAGGACTTGCCAAACAGTTTAAAACATAATACCGTTAAATTTGAGGTCCTGCTGGGAAAAGTAATGCAAACTTAATTAAAGTTAACCAGAGTTTTCTCTCTGTGCAGCCCCGTGCTTCTCTGTGCTGGAGTTTGCTCGTAAAGCACTTGTTTGCTCAGAGCAGAACAGTGCTCAGGCTGGAAAGGGTGATGGAACTGCCGGGGTGGGAGATGGTGAGGCGAGAAGGGAGGAACGAGCAGCAGGAATAGCTGGGGAAATAAAAAAACAACAGAACCAAAAGACTGTTTTCTTCCTCTGGTGTAAAATATTTCAGTTTTCATCCTAAGCTTGATTTCATCCCCACAGCTTTCCTGGGATGGGGTCTGGAACGCAGTGTGGTGTCTCCAAGGGGGGCGAAGGCTCCAACTCCAGAAAACAGCTCCAGGGGTCAAACATTAATCTCTGCAATGTAATCTTTGCGGCCTGAATCTCTGTAATATTTCTTTTGTGGCTTCTCGCTGTTTCTACCTGTTTATCCCCATGTCAGCTCTGTGGGATGGCTCCTCTGCATGGGGCAGTTCCCTCTCTGCTGGCAGGAGCCTGGCAGGGATTGAGGGGTCCAAAAGGAAGGATGAGCTTTGCCTACAGGAGCTGTGACCCTGCACCCTCAATTCCTAAGCACGGGGAGGTGAAACTCTGATTGCAGCTCCACATCTCAAGCCTGAAACTAATCTTGTATCCTGGCTCCTTATAAAACATTCGATATCCCCTGATGTCTTAGGAGAAGGGCGAGAACATGGCACCTGACGTTTGGCTTGGTGCCCACATGGGTAATTGGATATTTTGCCCATCAAATATTTTGTCCATCAAATATTTGCCTCGTGGTTTGTGCTGGACACTTGTCTCGGGACTTGCTCCAAAAGCTGGTGGGCTCCACCCCAGAGCTGGAGCATTTGAGTGGAAGCTAAATTCCTCTAGAGATTAATTTTGGCCTGGACACTGGCAGATTACAGAAAAAGGTCCTCAGAATGCCACCTTTTTTGCATGTGTTGGTCAGACAAGGTTGGAAATTTGGCAGCAGCACGGAGCTGTGCAATGGGATTAGGAGGGAAACCCAACTGACTGGTCCAAAAGTCCAGGATGCTGTTCCCCACCATGGCTGGGATGGGCTAGGAAGCAGTGATAGAAGACTCTGGGAGTGTGAGTTATTTTGCCATTAGTTTTTTCTGGGATTTTACCTCATCCTGCTCCTCCATCTATTTTCACTCTCCTGAGCAAAGCTTATTTCTGCCTCAAGCATTGTAATGCACTTTCTGTAGCCTGAATGAGTTTATTACGCGTAGTGTTGTGAGCAGCACTGGCAAGACAAAAAGAAAGAAGTGGAAAGTCTCCCTAACAAATACATTTTTAAAAAAGAAAACTTTTAGTAATTGTTCATATCCCTTCTCTTCATCACCAGCCTCAGGGATGAGTTTCCAGGCCATACATCTTGCAAAGCAGCAGGTAATGATGAATGTCTACACGGAAAGTTTAATATTTGAGTTGTTGGATTAGAATTCTGCTGCTCAGTTCAGAAAAAATGAAGCTTTCTTGTGATCTGTCCAGTTAGAATTCCATGAATTTAAAATATCATATTTAAACTCTTTTTTTTTTTTAACTTAGTAGGAGTAATCAATTATTTACCTTAAGCTAGAAGTATGCAGAAAACAAGCACATAGAAACGGAGGTGACATTGAGCAATGGAATTGTTCATTATGGGTTATATAACATCTTTTAATTTTTAGAGAAGATTTTTTTATTGTTTCCCATTTATTGAAGATATCTGTAAGAGCTCTGACCAAGAATTCCCCGTCCATCACCATTTCTCAGCCTAAATTTGGAGCTCTCATTGTGTGCATGATACTCCATTTACAGAGAGTCTGGAATGCTGTTGTGCAGAAGAAAAGCTCCACTGCTGCTGAGCCTGAGATGGTTTTTTTATCGATCAGATGAAAAGTAAAATGATGTGGCCTCAGGCAACTCATTTAGTCTGTCCTTTCTCTCCCAAATTATAAATTAACTTCACTTTCCCTGAAGGTGGGGACAGAGATCGGATTCAGGTCCGCTTGTGAATGCTTTTGAAATGAGGGTGTAAATAAGGATGAAATATTTCTGCAGGCAGAAAGTATTCTGGGATTAAATTCTTGTGGAGGAGAGAGGTAGTTGATGGGACCTTTTTTTTTTTTCCTTGCTGCCACCTCATGGAAACCTGGAGCATCAGCATTGGCGACTTGTTTTCGTTTTCCCTGCCACAGCACTTTGACATGAGCCCTGTGGAGATCACCACATGCCCTCCCTGTGTCGATAAGAGGACAAGAATAGCATTTTGGTCCTTGGAGAATTCGTTTCCTAAAAGCTGCCCTGGTGGTGAAGCTCTCACTTTCCCTTCTGTCCCAGCCTGGGGAACGCCAGACGTGACCAGGCCTGGAAAGCCACACGTCCCTGTCTGCGGGGGCACTTCCTGACCAGAAACGAGCGCTGGGACATCTCTTTCTTTCCACTACCCCTGGAGAACAACAATTTTTTGGGAGCAAACTACGCCTACATGGAAAGTTCCCATTTCCTCCTCAAAATACCACCAAAAAAAAAAAAAATCATAAAAAAAAAATCCCCAAAAATAAGGCTCTTGTCTCCTCTGTTCCGCGGCCGGGGCAGGTTCCCGCTTGCGCGATTCCATGGCCCTCGCCTTGGCTGTCTGCCCAAAACTCCCGTCTGTTTTCCAGACAGGAAATATGAATCAAAATAACATGACATAAAAACAGTAATTAGCTTTTGTGTGTGAGGCTGCTAAGGCCTTAATGAGGAACAGGCTTGTCATAAAACCCTTGGCTACTCTCTCCCAAACTCGCTCTCTCGCTCGCTCCCCTTTTCAGTTCATCATTTATTTTCTTGCAGGGAGAAGTGAGGAGAGAAGGAGACGCTATCTGTAAATTGATCCTCCCTACCCTTGTTAAATTATCAGGGAGTCTAAAAATGTTTTGGCAGGTTTTTTTTCCATTTGTTTTGGACTATTTCTGTCCCACCCTCAATGCTCATCTTTCCCTGTCATCTTTTGCCGCCTTTCGGGGCATCTTAAGAGCTCTGGCTTGAGTAGTAGCTGAGGCTTTCATGAAAGTGGGGGATCCTACAGGTCACCTGCGGCTGGCACTCTTTCAAGGATATTTTCTGGATAGTTGCTCCATCAAGCAGTCCAAAACAGTTGTTGTCTCTCTGAGCGTCTTTGTGCCTTTGAGCAGAGTGGAGGAAGTTGCGGAGCAGCAGGGTCACCACGAGGCCAAGGCAGATGAGCTGGTACCCAGGGTCACCTCACGCAGCAAACTTTGAGCAGAAAACCGTGATCTCACAAGGAAAATACCTTATTTCTGCAGGAAGAAGCTTCAGGTGGCAGTAGACTCCTCTCAGACCTGGCATTATGTGGCCTCAGACTGACGTGTGAAGCCAGAGCTGTGCTGCACGTGCTGTGAGAGCTCAAAGGTGAGCAGAAGTGTAAACTCCTGGAATTTTCTGCATCAAGACAAGTTTGCTCAGGCAAAGAGCTGTGTTCCCCTTCCCAGACAGATGTATTAGTGACAAGTGATACGATGTTATAGCTCTGCTGGAACTGAGGACCACCAAATACCCCACTGATCCTGTCCCAAAGCATAAACCCTACTTTCACACCACTTTTCCTGATAAAACCATTAAAAAAATCTCTTTGTGTAGACCTTATTAATTTTCCTGTCCATGTCTCTGCATGCTTGTAGGCTCCCCACTGATTTTTATGAGTTGTAATTTAAAGTGCTTTTGTGGTCAGTGCATTCAGAGCAGCAGAGCAGTGGCGGAAGCCACAGATTGCCACGGATTTTAGCAATGAATAGTAAAATTTCTCTAGGATCAGTGATCATCCATGCCCATAATGCCCTGCTGGTAGCAGATCTAATGGGTTTCATCAAGTGGGAGGACAGAGAGAGGTTGTGTCCCTGCTTCCAGAGGCTCTGCTCTCATTTCTCATGTCTTTATGGGCATAGCAGGGAAAAGAGGTGGTAGGAGTGTTTGGAGAGACAACCCACAGACAGCTTTCTACGGAACCAACCAGGGACCCTTCTGGAAAGCTTTCTGATGGGATTTACCTCATGCCAGTGCCCTGAAAGTGATGTTTACCAGTTAACCAACATCTGTAGGAACACCTTGGCTGCTTATGGGTATTTTCCCATTGCTTGCTGCTCTAACTCACAGCTGGCAAAGCCCAGAATTGCTGCTGGAGTCAGGGAAAAGAAATTCTGGGAGACCTCAGAACGTGCAGCAATTTTTAACTCCAAGCGCTGCTGTCCGTGATAACATCAGATTAGAGCTAGCAGGAAAAAAAAACTTTTCCCTGGCAATTTTTCAATGGAAAATGCCATCCAGTTGAAATCCAGACTTCCGATCAGAGTATGTTGTTGTCAATGAAATTTTGCTTCAGTTTTTTTCAAAAAAGATTTGTTTTGACTGGTTTGAAGTATTGTGTTTGGACCTTGTTGGAGTGAAACGGCTTGATTTTCTGTCCTAACTGTCTTTTCAAAACAAAAGTGATTTAATTTTATGCTTTGAATAATGTATGTCAAAAAGGAAGGTATTTTGTTCTCGTTTGGTTTTATCAGAACAGGCTATTTCATTTCATTCCAAACCAATTTTTTTTAATGTGGTTGAAGAGAAAATGTGGCTTTCAAAAGTTTTTTCTCCTGATTTGGCAGGAAACCAAATTTTGAAATGTCAGAATTTCGAGTGGCCTTCCAGTGAAGTACAACCCATTCCATGGCGTAAAGCAAGAAGAGAACCCACATAAAACAATCAAATTGATGTAGACATTTATTACTTGTGAGAGTTGTAAAAGCATCACATGGCTTTCTCATAAAAAGTCATAAACCCTATTTACAGTCCCTGCATTATTATTCTAGTAACCAAAACCAGGGACTCTATGAAGTGCAGGAGTGTTCAGCGAATTCTCTCCCAGCTACGTTGGAAATGCAGAAAACGCTCCCTGTTTTCAGAGCAGGGGGATCGTATTTTACATGTATTTATTTATTGTGTTTACCTCTTACACTTCGAGTTTGGCCCCTACCCAAGAGGTCAAAGCTGTAATTACTTGTATTTCATGATAACAAATGCAGAAATTAAAGCAGCAAAGTTGCCCTCATGTTTTGGGGAAAACTGGTGGTGTTTAGGTTTCATTTCAGCATTCAAGAGGCTGAAATGCTTTAGCAGGAAAAGCTTAACCCTGTCTGCAGTAGAGCATCCAACACTCAGAGCCTCGGGCAGCGTGTGGTTACAGGTGAAATTCATTTGAAATGATCACAAAGGCTGTAAGGCACATGAAAAAAAGATTCCGCGAGGTTTTGGATCAAGTACAGAAATACAGAGGGGTAAAAAGAGATATTCCGAAAGATTTGTTTGTTCTTCCATGTTCTGAGCTCAGTGAAAATCAATGAAAAGGGCTCAGCTGCCAGGAGGGAGCTGGGTTGTCCCGTGAACCAGCGCTGTTGCTGTTGCAAACACATTGTCTTGGAGTGTTGTCATCCCTGGAATAAAGCGCTGGAGCTTTAGAGCGAAGCCAAAGCTTCCCTCAGAATTTCTCATGTGAAGAACCTTTGTATTGCCTGTGAAAATGACACCCACCTCCTTTTTTAGGGCAAGTCCAAGGCCTCTCCAAAGCAGGATCAGCTGGAGATGTTTGAGGATTTTTGCAGGGAGGGGAAGGGAAGGGAAGGGAAGGGAAGGGAAGGGAAGGGGAGGGAAGGGGAGGGAACGCNTTGCCTGTGAAAATGACACCCACCTCCTTTTTTAGGGCAAGTCCAAGGCCTCTCCAAAGCAGGATCAGCTGGAGATGTTTGAGGATTTTTGCAGGGAGGGGAAGGGAAGGGAAGGGAAGGGAAGGGAAGGGAAGTCTCCCTCCTTGTGCTGGTTTTGAACCTACAAAACTCGGACTTTTGGAACATTATCCTCTTGACTGTAACTTAACCGCTGGTGGTTTCTTATTTTCTCTCATTTATCATCTTTTACAGATCCAGCAAGTTCATCTAAGAGTGTGAGTGAGCTTTGCTGGCCACCAGTGGAGGATCTCTGAGGATGTCTGTCCCTCACGAGTTTCCCACTGGTGTCACTGCACTGGCTATATCCAGCTAGAGGAGCTTTTTATAACATTGCCATGGTTATTTTCAACTTCTTGCTTCTATACAGGACCCATATGTAAGCCCAGGGCTAAAAATACTTGAATCCGGCCAATTTTTCCCTAACAAATCTGGGAACTTGCATCTGTTGTCTGAGCTCAGCCAGAAACTGATTTCCAGAGTCTGAAACTCAGCTCAGCCCAATGTCTCAAACAAAGGAAGTGTTGGAGGATGGCCCTGGGCAGTTTAGAGGTCCATCACCACTATCCCATGGATGTAGTGAAGCTACACCACACTGGATCCCCTCACCTGTGAGTACCTCCGAAAACAGCCCTCAAAAAGCTGATTAAATTGCTTTTTCTGCCTGTTAGGACGGGTTAAAATATCCGAGCCACGCAAAGAAAACACTTGTTTTAAAAAATTATTAAACAAATAGCAGTTTCCTTCTCAGAGAGGAGATGCCCCTTGGGCTGCCAGAGGACGTGTGCTGCTTTCCCATCGACTTGGGAAAATTCAAGGATATCTGTTCCATGTCCTCCTGGCCGCTGTGCCTGCCCACAGCATTCCCTGACTCGTGCACGGGCTCGGAAGACACATGGAATTAGTCTTTATGATTCAATTATTCTGCGGTAGAGCTTGGACGTGTGCAATATATTGAAAGCCTTTGGGAGACTATCAAAGTTTAATAGGGAAAGTATGGCATTTTTTTAAAAGATTTTCACTTCCAACCCTTGCCTTCAAATGATTTGTTTGCTATTTTTGTAAACACGCTGCGGTGCCACTGAGGAGGTACAGGGACAGGAATGAACTGAGCTGGTTTATCCAGTTGCAAAACAGAAGGGTGGATTAACCCCTCCGGTACCACCCATTGGGATTTCCAGATGTCCAAGGAAAACAACCAGGTCGGACTGGCAGTGGAAAACTGCCTTTCCCTGAGGGATAAGAGCAGTGGCTGCACTGCTTCGTATCTCAGATGCCCCGGGTGCTAAGTTTGGGGTCAACTGTCCATACAGATAATATTTGGGAGGTAATTTTTTCTGCTGGTTTGGTTCTGCTCTCGCTCTGGGCTTCTTGGAAATAGCATTGGGTATGGAGATGTTTCCCTGTTATGCCATTTCTACCTCTGGCAAGGCTTTTCCTCCACACTATTGACCTCTTCCTTGTCTTGTTTCTCTCAGAATTACTCATCCAAGTCTTCAATCTCTCCCGGTTCTCCCAGGAATTTTAAGATCAGATATTTAACATCCTTCATCATATGTTTGCCAAGGCCTCCCTTGTCCTCCACGTGCTTCCTACCTAAAGGTCCTGGTCACGCAGTCTCCTCTGGGTCTGGATCAATGTCCCAATCTGCCCATTTAACAGTTGTTCACCAAGTCCAATCTTTTGTTTTCAACCCAGCCCTTCTGAGGCCTTGCTCACCTGCCACACAATAAAATTCACCTCCTTCTACCTCCTCTCCCTCAGGGTCCCATTTCTACCTCTCTTTGCAGCTCCTGTCAGCACCTGCCACCTTGAAGTTGTCTTTTAAGCAGCTCTGATTTCAGAGTTCTTGTTCTACCTGTTTAGACCTTCTGCACTAAACATCTGGCAGGGACAATGTGCAAGCCAGGATTTTATTTCACGCTGAGATATCCAGAAATCCACCCCCTCACTGCTTTAGGAATTTTTCCTTTGAAAAAAGCACAAGTCCTCCTTTCCTCTCTCCTTTCCTCTCTTTTATGCTCGGGACAAGTGGTATTCCTCAACCAAACACTCAGCACCTCCTCTTTTTCCCTCTTATTCCATTCAGGTCTCAAGGAATTTGCTGCACACTTCCTTTTGGAGGTCCAAAAGCTACACAACACTAAGGTAGCGTTGAACTTTTCATGGGTTGGCAGCAGTGAAATGCCTCTCAGTGTTCCTTGGGTTTCACTGGCTGCTTCAGCACCACCTGTTCTCCAGCCCTCTCCACTTAGACACCACAATTTATTTTTCTACTAATGGCAAAATACACTGAAAAATAAATGGTGTGCTCTCCATCTACAGTTATTTCCTTGAAGAGATGGCCCTGGAAGAGAGCTCTGAGTGGATCTTTACCTATGAATCACTGCAAAGAGCCTGCAGCTCCCACTGCTAATCCCAGTGTGGAAAGAGGAGGGGTGTGTGTTGTAGAGAAACCTTGACGTTTGCATCTGCCTTTGATTCAAGGGAAGGGCAAAAAGAAGCAATATCACTTTACACAGACAGGAGATGGTTCCAAACCATGTTGCATTTTGTACAATAATGGTTTTGAAAGATGACTCATTCGAGCTTGTCAAATTAGCCATTACATTTGCATAGCTCCTGCGGGAGCTATTTCAGCGAGCACAGAAACCTAAAAAACAACTCACACACACGGAACGAGATGGAAACTCCTTTTATCCTTAGCGCTTCATCTCCCATCAGGGAGGCAAAGGGACAGGAAGTAAAACACATCCCCCAGACATCTCCTTCCTTGGAGCGCACTGAAGACTGGAAAACATTTTGGCAAAGTTCATTTCGTGTCACACGTGTGCAATTAAATAGCAGCTTTCTGACGAAGAAGAAGAAGTTTGGTGAGGACACAGGCGCTGACCGCCCGATCACTCCAACACTTGTCCAATATTCCTGATGCATCCAAGCCATTGCATCCATTCTTGGCGCCGTGGCTCCGGAATCTGCAATCAATCTCCACGCTCTGCTCCCCAGTGAACTCCAGCTCTCTGCCAAGGCTGAAGTTGAAGTGTTTGGGGCTTTCTAAAGCCAGATGTCTCTGTAATCCTGGATTCCTGTTAACCTCTTCACTTGAGCGTCCTTGGAATGATGAGAAAGCTTTTCCTAAGAAAGATGACAAGCTGACGAGAACTGGGACACGTGGAAAGCACACTTGAGGAGGAAGAGGAGAGTGTTTCACTGAGTACTTTCACTCAAATCTGAACATTAACCCTTAGTTCCAAATCAGTCAGTCCTTTGTACAAATGCCCGAGTTTCTGCCTCAGCAAGATCATTTTTTGCATCGTTCCTGCCCCCACTGTGGTGTGAAGATCCCAAGGAGCACTCACTCAGTCACTTTGCATTGAGTTTCCTGGGATGAGATTGGGCTGGATCTGATGCTCTCAGCCGTCAGTGCAAAGGCTCACAGTGGCTTTGCTGGAACTCAGCTCCAAGGTAGATGTGATGCTTGGCATGGAGGCTCTGCCTCTTGCTATCTGCATGTGCTGGCACACGAGACTTAGCTCTGAAGTCCATGTTCCAAACCTGTCTTAATTATCATCAGTTCCCCTCTCACAGCAACCTGAGTCTCAGAACAAGCAGCGGGCAGAAGAAACAGATTTTTTCCATCATGTCTTGGCATCTGTCTCTATTTCTGTCATGTTCCCAATCTCAATTCTTGTAACTGGGTTGGGTTTGGTTTTTTTTCCCCCTTCTTTTTTTCATCTCAACCATGACTTGAAAAGATTAAAGCCTGACGTTACTACTTAGCGAAAGGGACCTCTGCCAGCAGGGTGTCCTGCAGGATGCAAACGGGGAGGAGCAGTGTGAGACTGAAGGGCTTCAAAAGAACAGCATTCATGTGTGGGGATTGCGTTGCACTCAAAATTTTTCCTGAAAATACCAGAGGCTGGATTCTCTCTCCCTCACTCCTTTTGTCCATGACTAAACCTCAGAAGGACAACTTACAGAGCAAGGCAGCAGGTGGAGGCTGCCAGGCTGTTAAATCTCTTATTTAATGAAAATAAATTTCTTATTTAATGAAAATCTTGGTCCATTTGAGACCTGTTGTAGTGTGCATTCATTTTTGTGTAACATGTCACTCATTTTTATGTCTTTTTAGTGCGGCTGCTTTGCTTAACCTAACACAGAACAAGGTTTGACTGGTTTATGGTAGGAAATGACAAGGAAAATGGACTCTGGAAGGGAAGAACCCGTTCTGGTGGAGCAGAGAGGGGACCAAGTGACGCAGGGCTGAAGGAGACTGATCTGCCCCAACCAAGGCAGTGATTGACCCATGTCACAGCCCTGCCACGGACTCGTGTGACCACCGCTTGAAAAAGCTTTTTGGAGGAGCTCTGGCAAGTTTAGTTCGTGCTGTCTGAGGTCTCAGTGACCCTTCCAGCATCCCTTGTCTTTCTGCCAAGGCTTGCTCTCCCAGCAGCAAGTGCAGCAGGCATTTTAGCACTGGAAGCTGTTGACTCCAGGGCAACGCCTCTGGGTTAGTCCTTGGTGCAGAGTGGTTGTGATTAACCCTCTCCAGCTGTATCAGTGAGGCTCAAGTGTGAGCTGTCATGAATCTCAACTCCCTTTATGACATTCCCTGGCTTGTAGTGCTGGTGTTTAGGGGCTCTCTGGTTCCTCCATGCATTTCCAGTTCTCCTAAAGATTTGTTGCCTTCATGATGAGCTACATGACTGAGCAGCCCCTGCTGCAAGAGCCAGGAGGCAAAACTGGTTTAATTTGCACAGAAACCTGTCTTGCTCATATCCACCTTTATCTGCTTGAGGAAAAAGGGGGTCTTGTACTTCAGGTTTCCCTCTGACACTCTCTAGTTTTGCCTTAGCAGTGGAAGGTCTCTCATCTGCCCCAGAAAATGTGGGGAGCATTGAAGAAGAGCTGATGGACAGTGGCAGGGTTTTGGGGAGGTGCTGCAACTGCCCAGTCATTTCCATATTTCCATATTTCCCCCTGTATATTCACAAATATTTAATTTACATTTTTCCCTCTACCACAGATCTTCATTTTAGTTACAAAGTTTTAATGAAGATGATCTTCTAGAAGGAAAAAAAACTTATGAGCACGTGCTAACCACCTGTGAGAGGAGGAAGACTCTTCAGCAAGAGGGAGAAAAACCTCTTTTTTTTTATAATTTGCTATAAAATTAGTCAAAACCACTGATGACTCCCGGTGGCATAGGGGTTTATTACAAAGGCAGAGTTTTATGCTCACCTGGCCCTGCGCAGGTCTGTTTTTCATGTTTTATGCAGCTCTGCATCCATCACAGTCCTCTCCAAGCGTCCCCTTTGCCCACCAGAGGAGCCTTCAGCCTAATTCATGTAGTCACACTATTTAGACCTTGAGCAAGTTTTTGCAGCTATGGTTATGTACAAGGTATAAATATTTTCCTTGTGAAGCACAAACACCCTGTACCCTTCTGCTTAGGCACCCTCTCGAGGAGCTCACATGAGAGTTGCTAATCAGCACCATATTTTGAAGACTGCCTTTTTTCTATTTATTTTTTTTTTTAATTTCTTCTTCTTTTTGTTGTTTCTTTTTCTTTCTTTTTTTTCCCCCCCTCAGGAAAACAAGCAGCCTCTGGTCCATACTCACAATTTTATTTTCATGTCGCTGTTGAAACACATTATCCTGACCAGTCAAGTTGTGTTAATTTCCCTGATTGGCACCGTAAGTAAAGTTACAGCTCGTGTTTCATTTCCAGTCTCCTGTTCAGAATTCCAGCCCCTTCGTGGAACAGATACAACCAGAGGAACTTGGTGGAATGGGTTTGCTTAGTGAAGACCAGGCTGCTTGACTTACCTGCCACTTATTCTTTTGGTTTTTCCTTTCTTTCCCTCAAAAATTTGGGATTACAGATCACCTGGGCTGAAGGGGAAAAATTTAAATAATAAGAATAAAAGACTTCTTTTTCAGCAGAAGAGTTTTTCTGTATTTCAAAGAAAATAGCCATTGCAGCATCTGTGGGTTTCCTCAGACCCTGGAGATTGCAGTGACCTTTGAGATGGATTGCTGGCCATCAGAAGTTAAATATGCTGCCTTTGGTTAGCTCGGCATGAATTATGATTCTGGAATGCTGAGGTCCATGTTCCTGATATATTTAGGTATAACCAATGGTTGTAACATAAAATTAAACCAACAGATTGCTGGCTGGCAAAACGAAGGCTGAGAACTGCTGCAGGCCACAGTGTAATGGAGTTACAGTCAGAATCTGGTCTCTCACTTGCCCACAACTACAAAATCTGCAATTTTTGGAATCATTTTCTCCAAATCCTTCCTCACTTCCCAGTAGATCTGCACAGATTTGAAATAGCATGGCTCAGAGCCCAGCAGGGACATGGGGCCGAGACCAGAGTGATCCAAAATCCATCCAGACTGGCCTTGGACACTTCCAGGGATGGGGCAGCCACAGCTGCCCTGGACAACCTGTGCCAGGGCCCCACAGGGAAGAATTTCTCCCTAATATCCCATCTAACCCTGCTCCCTTCTAGTTAAACCCATTCTCCCTTGTCCTGTCACTACACACCCTTTGCAAAAGTCTCCCCACTTCTTCCATAGGCTCCCTGGGTCTGAGATTGATTTTGATTTCTGAGGGTCTTTCTGATGGTTTCTGAATCCAAGGTTGATTATTATTTCAAAAAGCTGTTTCATGCTCGTGCCCAACATCTGCTAGGGCTGAGCTCTACTAGGAACACATTATTTTCCTTGGATTTGGGCAAGTGCTAAAGTTTCCCTGAGCAGTTGTGACTGCAGTACCTTCCCAAGGAGCACCAGTTCTGGCCTTTAATCTTGGCCATGAATGTTCTTCCCCACACTCCTGTTCAGAAGTGTGCGTGTGAGTGATTTAGTGCTTCGTGTCAGCAAA
Source organism: Eulacestoma nigropectus (assembly GCA_013397775.1). NCBI lineage: Eukaryota > Metazoa > Chordata > Aves > Passeriformes > Eulacestoma > Eulacestoma nigropectus. The sequence goes on along the minus strand of VZTE01005256.1, from coordinate 293,442 downwards.
TCAGGATGTTGATCTTAACTAATTTTTCGCTGTCCCAAGGCACGCTAGGAGCCTCAGACAGGACTGCAGACACCCTTGTGTTAGGTAGGGTAAAAATACAGGCTCAAAAATTGGTCTTTGACTTCCAGTTTTATAATTCAGATGCATTTGTTGTCGTGTCACCTCCAACAGCTTCAGAGGTCATCAAAAATCCCCAAGAACACAGCACGGAGCAGTTGTAGCTGGGAATCTTTGTCCCTCTTCACCAGGAGTTTTCATAGAGAGAAACAAATGAGGAAAATATTATGTGTGATACACAGAAACATCCTCCTGGAGCCATTCATTTTTCAGCTGGGAAAAAAAAGGGGAAAAGACACCAAAGCTGAGTTCACCTTTCTTTCTTCCAGGCACAGACAGATCTTTGATTGTGGCAAAACACCCTCACCCCACTCAGTTCTGGCTTTTGCCAGAACAAAACCAGATTTTGGTGCCTGGGCAGGAGGACGACAGGAACTGGGGCAGAATTCCTTGTCGCAGGCAGAGCTGTGTGAGTCTGTTTGCTCTGGCCAAGTGCCCTTTTATTTCTATGAACTTGCAGCCGTTTCTCGCTGCGCGGGGCCATCCCCTGGAGAGTCTCCTTCAGAGGAAAACTGTCCAAACTTTGATGAGAACTGTCACGTTACCTCCCTCTCCTAATTCTCCTTGGGTACATGGGCCAGAAGAAAAATGCAACCACCCACCAAAATGGTGAGAAGAAATTCACCCACCTAAAATAAAACTATTCAGCAATTTCTTTTTTCACAATCCACATCCCTCTCGGTTGCCCCACAAGCCCGGCGGCAGTAAAGCCATTTGCCAGCAAGCAGGGCTGGGACCACCTAATCAACCATTTTTAGAGCCATTTGGGCTTCCAGTTTGGCTGGAAAATGAGTTTTCAACAGATTAATTAAGTATTGCTACCACACAGAAGCCCTAAATAAGTTCTTGCTGCCGTGGCCATCTGCTGCTGAAGGTCACCGAAAAATAACTTTTGCAGGAAAATGCTTAAATTCTTATTGGTAATACCTCTAACCAAAGCCAAGCCAGCAGGGAGATCATATGTTGGTTGGTGGGTGGCCTTAATGATTTTACCATAAAAGTAATTCCAAAAATACACGTATCAGGCACTTCAGTTAATTCTGCAGCTTGATTTGACAAGTATGAACCCAAACACATTCAGCGACCAGGCAGTTCTTAGTGGTGGAGCAGGAGGATTAAAAACGACTAAAACTGCCCTGGCACAAACGCCAGTGTGGTGCCTTTGTTTGAAATCACGGGGAAGCTCCAATTTTGTGCCATTCCCAACATTCCCTCCTCTCAGAGGGAAAGCCAAGGAGACAGCTCGTGCTGTAGGTCCCTCAGGCATTACCTGGAGTCCTTTCCCCCACGGAAAACGCTCGCCCCCCTCATTGCAGGGATGATATTGGGATGGAGAGATGGACACTTTCCACTAGACCAGCTTGCTCTAAACCCCTTCCAACCTGGCTTGGATCTTTTAGTGTTCCCAGATTTCTCTTTCTCTTGCCATGCTGTCTCCTCAGCCTGTCACTGGCCTGATCCCTCAGGTAGTAGGGAAAATTAGAAAACCTCATCAAAGACATTCATGTGAACCCCACAAACACAGGGGCTGAGAAAAGAGCCAGAACCCCATGAAGTATGAAGAGTTTATTTCCATTACCCAGGCACACACTGAACCAGGGCTGCTGGGGCTGAGGAGAGGTAAAAAATCACTGCCACGTACACTTGGTTCCTCTGACTGTGAAGGCTCATCCCAAACTAACCCACAAGATGGACTTGAAATGTAAAGTTAATCTTGAAATACACTTCATTTTCAGCGTTATTAAGTGTGGCATGTGGTGTTCATGATTCGCAGGGTGATAAAAAGCTGCAACAAATCAGAAACAAAAACACGGGGGCAAAAATTAGCCTGTGCCAGATATTAACAGAGCATGGGGGGCTTCCTCTCAGAGCAGAGAGGATTCTGAGATGGAGCAGCCTTTCAAAAGCTGCTTTTACCATCCTGTCCTTATATTTTGAAGTTGCACCTCCTTGTTCCACGCTTTTACAGGCAGCCCAAAGGATGGGCAGAGCCCTGGGTGCCCTGGGTCAAGGCAGCTGTCCCTCTGTAGGGTCACCAGAACAGCAGGACGGGAACCCCGTGGGCTCCTGGTGGCCTTGGGGCACACAATGCCACCGGCAGAGAGCAGGGCTCAAGCACAAATGCAGAAAGGAGTGTTTTGCTCAGCCCCTGAGCTACTCATTGCCACAGGATATCGGAGTAGACAAGGCTTGGAAAAGAAGTTAGAGACATCCCCACGGGATGTATCCATCAGTGACCACGAATAGCAAGGACACACAAGCAGCCTCCAGATGAGGAAATCCCCGTGCTGGTACTCGCCATAAGCTGGGAGAATATTCAAGACACTGCTCTTAGTTCGTCCTTTTTTTGTGGCATTTCCCTCAGTGCCTGTTACTGTCTGTCAGAGGAAGTGGTCCTGTGTGGCCATTCCTGCCTCTTTGCACATGGCTAAATGCTCTGAGCCCTAAATGTGCTGTCCTGCTCAGTGAGAAGAGGATTTAGGGCTAGAGGCATTTAGGAGCTCACCCTCCCTTCCAAAAAAATTGTTTTCCTTCACCTTGAAGCAGCTGAAAATTCTTTGCCCTCCCCAATGGTGTGAGAAAAACAAAAGAACCTTTACTGTTGTGAGCACCTGCTAATTTTAGAGTGAATTAAGGGGGGAAAGGGATGTTGCATTGGCCTCAATCCCTGGAATGAAGAAATTATGTTAATGCTTGTAGCTGTGCTGTGCATCCCATGCCTCAGGAATCTGCTGCTCAAACAACAGCCTCTTCACCTCCAGTTTTGCTTCCATTCACAAGGTGACCTCAGTACTTTGGTTTTCCTTGTAATTCTTGACATTTTGCCATCGTAAAAGCCACGGGGATATTGCAGATACTGACCTGCTGTTTAATGAGGGAGTTTGAGGGGATATATGAGTGTGAATGTGTGTATATGTGTATATATATATATATATAATTGAAGGGATATCATTCTGTTCCTCAGAGCAAGATACTTAAGCCACATCCATGTGCACAGAGACAATACTCTCATTTTCCTCCTGAGATGCATTTTGCTGTCATTTGTGTAACCTTTCTTTTCAGTTTGTTAATCAATTACACTTCGGGCTTCATCAGAGGGGTCTAAAGTGTAACAGCAGCCTCTATTGTTGCAAGGGAAAGAACAAATTGATTGATGGTGGGTAATCAAAGTAACGTAGAGACTTGGCATAGGCAATATTTACTTTACATCTGTCACTGAAGACATTTTACTGCCAATCAGTGCCTTCAGAAGGCTGCCTGGAACAATAGAGGTCTTTCTACTTAATTCCTCCTATTGACTGGGGCTTACACTGACAAAGTTCACTTGCTATGTAATCCTCAAGGCATGCACTGGCTGCTGCAGCCAAGTTTTGAGATATATATCCCCCTGTGTCAATGGATTGGAAAAAAGCAGCTCTTTGGAGCCAAAGCGTTGAAGGTGGTCCCTGAAACGCGGCCCATGACAGTGTACAATTGGCGTTGTTGGCGTTGGAGGTGTCAAAGTGATAGGAGCGCTTACAGGAACCCTCCCTGCAGCTGCTGGAGATGTGAAAGGCCTTTGATGGTTCACTGGTGACCACTGTTTGCAGGTCAAGTCTGGCCAGGAAGATCCTCTGCAATAACAAGTGAGGGGCGGTGGTGGGAAGCGGGAGGAGGGGGTGGTTTTTCTCCATTTCTCTCCCCTTTTTTTTTCCCTTCCCTTTTTCTGTTCTGTCGGTCCCGCTTCCTGCAAAGATTGGTGTTTGCAAGATGAGTCAGAGCGGCCACAGACCAGGGCTGGAGTGGGGGACCCAGGAATCTGGGAAAAGCGCCTTGTGCTGATATTTGGGCCCCATGGTGCCCAAATTCGGATTTGCAGCGCCAGGAGCAGAGAGGTGACAGCCACAGCCATGCCACCACAGGGGCTGGCTGGGGACACAAAGCTGCTTTCACCCTTCCTGGTTAAGGTGAGGAGCTGGTGAGAAGACGAAATGTCCCTGTCAGCTGGAAGTCATTGGTACCTACAGCACTTTCTGCTTCCAGTCACAAACTCTCCTGACCCTGACCTAGACCCGTCACACCGGGGGAATGGCTTTAAACTGAGGGAGGGTGGATTTAGATGGGATATTGGGAAGAAATCCTTCCCTGTGAGGGTGCTGAAGCCCTGGCACAGGGTACCCAGAGAAGATGTGGCTGCCCCTGCATCCCTGGAAGTGTCCAAGGCCAGGCTGGACGGGGCTTGGAGCACTTTGGGATAGTGGGAGGTGTCCCTGCCCATGAGGGGGGTGGGGCTGGAAAACACCTTTTTCCGTGTTTTTATTCACAGCTTTTGTGGACATCCAGCCAGAGGGACTTAGTGCACCTCTTATCTGTAGCTGGTGCTGACTCAGCTTCCCAGTTTCCCAGTTTCCCAATTTCCCAGTGCTCTTGTCTCTTCATTCCTGTGGCAATTCATCTTCTGTGTTAAACACCAGCTGAGAGCCTTTGGCTCGCAGGCTTTACAGCTCCCGCTCTTGCACGGCAAAATCAGATCCCTGCTTTCCTTAAGGCACTCACTGAGCTGTTACAACCCACTTCTGCTGAGGGCTTACCAGCCAGACTGCAATGTTTTAGTGACTCTTGAATTCAATTAAAGAAGCCACATAATTTTCATACATTAAAGACCGAAAGAGGTCTAGACCTTGTTGTCCTAGAGGCTGCTCTTATTGACAGTTTTCTGTCTCACAAATTTTTCCTCCATGCACCATTTTGACTCCCAAATATCCTCACAGGAGTTGAAAGTGAAGCGCCAACGGGGTTTCCTGGGTTTCAAGACCCTCTGCTCCAAAGAGATTTTATCCTCCTTTTTTTTCAAATTTTTTAAAGGGTGGTGGTGAGGCAAAGGAAAAAAAAATCTTGGCTCTCTTCCAAAACAGCCAGCTAACTTCCAAGACGTGTCTGTCAGTAGGCTTGCTCTGGAATTTCCTCTGCAGTTACTGGAGGGTTCAATTTTTCCATAAAACCTGGTATTATGTAAGGGGCACTGACAAATGTTTCCAGTTGGACCCTGGGACTGCAGACGCGTTTGACAAGAGATAACAACCCAGGCTCCCAAATCACTGCAGTCACCCTGGAGCCAGAGCACACTTGCAGCTCTTCTACTTCTCCGCGGATCAAAAAGAACCAGAATTAAGGGTCTGAGATTTAACCAGATTATAGTGGAGATAAAAGGAGCTCAACTGGATTTAAGTGTGTAAATGACAACACAGGGACAGGGCAGGGTTATCACAGCACCTGGAGCCTTGGAACACGTCGGCAAAAGGATCAGGACTGTTCTGAAATGTCCCCAAATATTGCGTGTCTGTGTTGAGCGGGGATTTCAGTGTCAGCACATTTTTCACTGGGGGCTTGGAATGGCAGAGGGTGTTTCAAGGTCGAGGCTGGGCGACGTTGCGTGGGAAAGCCTGACCTTGTGAGATGTCTGGCCACGGCCACTGCAGTCACGCTGACCTCCCCAGGAACCAAATCCAGCTTGTAATTAAGCAGGGGAAAGCAGAAGGAAACTGGCATCTGTTGTGCAGCTCAGAAAAAGCCCAATGTGTAATCGAATATGAGTATTTATGGGCACACATGCCACTCCCTCCGTAAAACCCACACATCTATGTGGCTGGAAAAGATAGAATTATATGGGGTGACTACAAATAGCGGGATAGCTGTCCGTGATTCTGTGCTCACTTTCTAGAACAGCAATAGACTTAGCTGAAAGGACTGAGCTGAAGACAATTTTTGGCGTATTTGTTAAAGACAGGGACAAAACTATTCATTACTGCATTACTTTCCTGCAGTTGATGCCCTTAATGTAGCTCGAGATGGGTTTTTTAATGTGCAGTGACACTTTGGTGTGTCGTAGATGTGTGTCATTTCCAGAATGTGTTTGTCATTTGCCACTTCCACAGCTTGTCACCAGCCCTACTGACCCTTCAAACCACTCTTGGGCAGTCTCCTGTCTCCTCTTATCCCTGGGACCGTCGTAGAATCATGGAATAGTTTGGGTTGGAAGAGACTTTTATAGGTCCTTGAGTCCAACCCTCTGCAATGAGCAGGAACATCTTCCACTATATGAGGTTGCTCAAAGCCCCATCCAATTTTGGAATTTTCCAGGGATGGAGCATCCATCCCTTCTCAGGGCAACCTACACCAACATTTCACCACCCTCATTGTAAAAACTTCATTGTCACCCTCGGGGATGCTCCGTCAGTTGGCAGCTGCTGGGGCTGCAAACTAAAAGTGAGCAAAATGTGTTTTAATCTGCAAATCCATCTGAGCTCCCAGCAATACTCTCCAGCCCAGGATGAGAAAGGAAATGGGGTAGAGAGGGAGTATTTTGCCTTGGAGCTACACTGGAGACCTTTCCACAATTCGGTGGAGATCAGGACTCCACCATTTCCAGCGAGTCTGAGGGGAGGAAAGGGTGAAGGAGCTGCCTTGCTGATAGGTAAAAGGTAAAAGTTCACAAGTCCACACGCACAGATGCCGAATATTTCGTGAACTTAGAGGGATACGGTTTCAGATCACACTGCTGGAATGCAGCTCTGGCTGCAAAGACTCGGAGCAGAAAGGATGAGGGGGTGACAGAGCTGGGGTTTCACTCAAGCACGCTGCACCCAAAGGAGATGGTGAAAAAGATGAGAAAAAGGGGATTACTGGAGTGGGGTGGTGATATCCGGGTAGATTCTCCCAGATGGAGGGGAAGGGGAGTGCAGGGAACCGTTGCTGGCTGCGTTTGCTCCAGATCACGTTCAAGTTCTGGTAGTTTTATTGATCCCTCAGGGAGCAGACTTGAGCCTTTCCTGTCTGAATCTACCTGGAATCCATGCCCAAATACCTGGTCCTTGGAGGTTGCTCACCCAGCTGATTCTAGTTAAAAATTCAATGGCCATTTCTTCCCTCTGAATAAATAATTGTAATTCATGTGGTCATAAACTATTTTTTTTCCCCTAAGAAAGCTCTCCTTGATATCCAGCCACTGGTTGTCAAACAGAGGCTTGTTTCCTTTCCTGTTAATAAGCCCAGTCTCTTTTTTTCCTAAACCAGGCTTTTTGGGGCATTACATCACCGTGCACAAAGTTATGTCAAGGCTGGATGGAGATAATTCACATCCTGTCAGGTCTGACATAAGAGAGTGGGCGACCTTCCAGCAGGGTAAAATATGAAAGGGAAAGTTAAAATGGATCTATTCTAGTGTAAATGAGGGCTAGGGAATACCTGGCAGATGGATTTGGGAGGTGATTGAGGAAGAAGGTTACGTGTTTAACTTCTGTTCTCTTTTTGCTCCCCTTCACCCCTACTGATTATGCTTTAAAAGCTTTGTGTCATGGCCAATTGTCATCTAAATACCTACAACAAGTTACAGCTCACGTTATTACTCCTTGGACAGGGAATCTTTTTGGGTACTGTTTTGCCACTTCAGTGCAAAATGGGAAGACAAGGTGAAAAACTGACCTAAAAAATGGTCAGAGGGAAAAGCTGTGACCCGTAAATGACAAAATGAAAATGTTCAGTCAGAACTGTAAAATCCTGGAATGGTTTGGGTGGGAAGAGACCTTAAAGCTCATCCAGTTCCACCCCCTGCCATGGGCAGGGACACCTTCCACTATCCCAGGGTGCTCCAAGCCCCATCCAACCTGGCCTTGGACACTTCCAGGGGTCCAGGGGCAGCCACAGCTTCTCTGGGCACCCTGTGCCAGGGCCTCCCCACCCTCACAGGGAAGAATTTCTTCCCAATATCCCATCTAAATCTGCCCTTGTTCAGTTTGAAGTCGTTCCCCCGTTTCCTGTCACTCCATGCCCTTGTCAAAAGTTCCTTTCCTTCCCTTTTCCAGAAGGATTATTCAGCATTTCCTTAGAGTTTTGCAGCCACTGTGTCACCCTCACCATTTGGAAACTTTTGCAATTTTTAATTTGAGCCTTTCTTGCTGCAATACAATCCCACTTTTTCTTGTGCCATCAGCCCCAGAATCCAGAGAAGTCACTACTCCATTCTCTCTGAAGCAGTTTTTAGATTTTCAGACTTAAAACAGTGCTAGTATGGAAAAACTGAAGCCTAATTATGGTCCCATTTTAATTAATGAACACCTCCCGTGAATTTAACTAGATTCAGGATGAAGCCAAAGCCTGAAACTTGCTCTTACTTCACAGTTACCAGAAACAGGGAACCAGAAACTGGAATTTCAGATTCTGTTGCCCATGTTTGTCCCTCAGGGCTCAGCTCTGCTATTAAAATAAGGAAGAAGTGAAAAGTCACACTTTATAAAAGTGACCATAACTTTGCATCAGGCCAGTTTGAAATACAAGCTGTATTACTTGAAATAAAGCCCTTTTCTGGAGATATGTCCCTGTTATTTAAGGAGTGGGATCTCTGCTCTGATCTGCCCTCAGATCTCCACTGTAGCAGTGTAAAATCAGGGAAAACTTCAGCATTTGAGCAGATTTACTCTGGATTTACTGTAAGTAAGGGAGAGGCATCATTGCACATGAATCTCAACTCAAAATAAATTTACTAAGTGCTTTAATACTTCACATTTGGCCCCAAATTACTACTGTGTGATGAAATTTGAGGGCATGTGAAACAGGAGCAGCTTTAAAATGAAAAATCTTGCAAGTTATTTCTATTTCATGTTAGCACAAACTCTTCAGTGTCCTCCACATCCTTTTGGTTTCTGATTTTTAATGAAGCCATCATAAACCCACAGCAAATTTAGCTGAAGGAATTCCAATAAAGCCTTTAGGAAAAAAAACCTCTCTAACACACTATATCTGAAATGACAAGTGTGTTATTACAATCAAATGCAGACTGACTAATGTTTATTTGGGGTTAGGGAAAAATGGATTTTAATTCGTGACAGCTGATTTTTATACTTTTTTTTTTTAAGAATAAGAATTATTTACCTGTCTGAACCAAATTACGTTGTTTGATTTTGAACATTTAAGGACGAAAATGCGACTGAGAAAGGTTATCCTCCCGTTTTAACATAAAAACAGTTAAACAAAGAGCCGTGTATTTAAAAGTGAAAACAAGACTCTGTCATTATTGCTTGTGGAGAAATGTGCAAAATGAAGCAAAGGCGACGGAAACGTGGTTTTTGCATGTGCAGCACATAGGGCTTTTTCATTGTGGAACTTTTCACTACCTCATTTCAGGCACTTTATTGCTCCTCCAATTTCATTTTCTGTGTAATTTGACGAAATTACAAGTTCCTTCCCGCCCAAGGATGGCTTTGCTTTCAAACTGTAAATGCGTAATTTCAAGCTCCAGCTTCATAATGCACCTTTAAAACAAATTGAAGCCATATTGCCCCAGCCGAGGAGTCGTGTTGGAAATGAATAAAGGCTTCTTGCACAAGGGCTTGTGTCTGTTCTTGTACCAAAAAACAAGTGGGCTCCACGTCTGATGGTTTTGCTGTTGACCATCAAAGGCTCACTCTCTGTTATCCATTCATGTGCCCATTAAAATAAGACTTTTAATTATGATTAAGCTTTCACACCTTCATCCTGATACAGAGAGCATAAATTTTTCACAAACGGCACAGAAAATATCCGTCTTCCTTATTCTGCCTGCTCAGTGACGCTCAGCTGAGCCGTTGGAAAATATTCCTAGAAATACTATTGGCAGAAAATGCTGCTTTCCTCACTAAAATAAATGTACTGGAAATATTAAGGAATGGGGGGGAAAAGCCTTTCCAAGAAATATCCGTGTTGAAGGATGCAGGACCATCATCTCCTTGCAGTGATGATGTCCAATACTTGTTTCCAAACTTGCTGTCAGAGGTGGGTCCCAGTTTTGTGCTCCAAACAGGGATTTGGGGAGCCACGAGTGATTTGTGACCACAATTAATGTTGCAAGTGCTGTTTCCATCATTAATATTCTTCTTATCATTTAAATACAATCACAGAATCACAGAATATTCTAGGATAGAAGGCATCCACAAGGATCATCAAATCCAGGTCCCGGCCCTGCACAGCACCGTCCCCAAGAGCCACACCCTGTGCCCAAGAGTGGTGTCCAAACACTTCTCTCCCCCCCAAAATAGGGAAAAAAACCTTGTTTTAATCAGGTAAAACGCAGTCCTTGCTGGTTTTCTCTACTTGAGAATGTGCTCAGGTCTGCTCTCGGTGGTTGGGCTGAATCCCTGACCTCTGGATGCACACGGGGTGGTCTGACAGCCACCACGGTGCTCGGAGACCTTCTCCTGACACTTTCTTCCCTATTTCAGCACCTCTCTTTTGGGTCTCAAAGGATGTGATAGAGCGGGAAGCAGGGCCTGGGAGGTCATGGAAGGATTTTCCCCTCGTCCCCAGATGCTTCTTTTAATTAAATAACCTGTAGGCTCAAAAACTGCCAGTGGATTTACATACCATTAAATATCCCTGGGTGTGGGTAATTGAAAAATGTGAGGAGTGAAGCATAAATCTGTTAAAAAGCCCTCTACAGAACCTGCTTTGGAGATTATTACTTAAGTCAAGGATATTAAAACTATGCTGATGTTATTGGCTAATCCACCAGCATCCTGCCAGTGGGATTTCCTACAATTCACCAACAGATAAAAAATAAGGTGAACCCAACTGGCCTCCAGCTCCCTTGTGTCAAATGGAAGCCTGTTGTAATTACAGGAGACAGTGAAAAGAAAGATTTGATTTAATTTAGCAAAAGACCAGCACAGCATCGATATCCTGAGGGAATTATTTGGTTTTAGACATTTGTAAAAAATTAGAATTAGTGGTAATGGCACTTATTTATACCTTTCTTCCCTCCCCCAAAATAACTGTAAAAGCTTCAAACCTGGATTTTACGCCCTCAGAAATGGATCTGCAACAGGTTCATAGGTCAGTCTGCAAGATTTGAGGTGATGTTTTGAACTTTGAACAAGTTACAAATACTTCCTCAAACAGCAAATGCAATAAATATCTCAGCAGAAGAAATTTCTTTGACTTCTTTCCCTGGATGAAATCCAGGGAAGAAAGTGGGGCCAGAGCCGTTACATGATGAGGAGGAATTTAAAAAGCCAGCTTCAGGAACCTCAGCAGAAAGCTCATTTCAGGCTTCGTGTGAGTTTTTGATGAACATTTATGGTGTCTTGAACCATTTTACTCATCCCTGTTAAATAGGGGTTGCATCTGTTAAGTCCGTCAGCGAGGAGCCACTGTAAATGTGAAAACCAGAGAAGCCTCTGCTGCAGGTCTGAAACCAGTCCTCCTTATTTATCATTTTGGGTGGAATTGAGAGCTTGTTTTCCTTCTGTCTGGAAATGTCACATACAAGATCTTCTAAATCCTCCATCCTTTGCCGTTTGGGTTTGCCTTTGATTGGGAATTTGTCTCCAAACTCGGCGGGGTGGGCAGGGGTCACCAGCCTTCATGGCAGATAGTCCTTTTAGAGTAAATAGGCTTTTGTGCTATATTTCTGAACAGTGAAAGTGAATGCTGAAGGGACAGCGACACATTTTCCTTCACGTACTTTGTCACCCAGAGCTGTTCGAGCTCGAGGCAGTCAAATTAGTTTAGACCTGCAAAAAGTGAGTGATGTGCCCTTTTCTCCGAGGTAAAGAGATATTTGTAGTGGCATGAAGCGAGCTGGGAAGATTTCTTGTAAGATTGCCCAAAGGAAATAGCACCGTGCACAACCGGCTTTTTGTAGGGAAGACTATATTAAAAAAAAAAAAAAAAAA